>CM062633.1:17439881-17865283 GCA_025617555.3 Puccinia polysora
AAAAAAGTATGGATATACATATTAAATTTTATCCAACTATAATTATTTTTATGTTTTTATGTTTATGCTTGATTTTCATTGATGGAAGAAAACCTAATTACCAAGATCTAGATTTTTATGAAGAATTGTTTTCTGATATTTGGAAAACTTGGTCACAAATCTTTTCCAAATTGGATCTAACCTGGGGGATGACTAATGATCAGACTTGAAGTGGAATGAGACTATATGTTGGATATCTTCAAGAAGAATGAAGAAATCAGGAGAATTTTTGGAATTTGGAGTGGGAGGCGAATTCAGAGGAAGATAAGTGTGAGGCATTGAAGAAGAAAAAAAAAACAAAGGGACACTTTTATTTTTAATCCAAAAGGAAAACATAGCATGGGAATTTCCTCCAAATATTTTTGGGAGCTGGGACAGAAAGGTGGCTCAGTTTCATTCTTTATTATTTGAAAGTTTCACCACAGATTTAACCCAGTAATTTTGGGTCCTTGAAGATTGAGTTTGAATCAAGCTCTTTCATCATTTCTTTCCTGACTTCAATCCAGTCTTCTGAGGTTCTCCCAAAAGATATTTTTGCTACTCTAAAGCCACAGTGCCCATAACCTATGAAATCTTGAACATGTGATATATGCAGAATTGCTGTTTTTGGGGAAATAAGTTCTTTATACGGGAACTGAAACCAAGAATCAGATTTTTTTTTATAAAATAAAATAAAATAAAATCTAAAGATGAAACTCACTTCTTCGATTGGGACTGGTCAAAAATTCCAGAAGAATAATAAGATAGTGTGGGGGAAAGCTAGAGGAAAAACCCAAAGAAAAGTCAGAAAAAATAAAAAATGAGAAATTATCAAATTGACTCACTTTTTGGATCATTTTTGTTGCTGTTTTTTCTAATAAGTTCCTTGCAGGAGGATGGTAAGGTGCATCAACATTTGCATTGCATACCTTTTGTCTCTTGATTCTTGTCCCAGGACTGTATTCAGGAGAGACCTGATTTTTCACAATGGTTCCTGACCTCTGATAAAATTTTGAATTGAAGAATTGATGAAAAGAAATATCCCAAAAATCAAAAAAAAAAAATGAAATCTCCCTATCTTAATAACATGAATATCTGGCACCTCTTGATTTGCTGAATCTTCCCCTTCATCCAAATATGGCACCGCTTCATCTTCTGAATATTCTTCTTCAGCCCAAAATTTGTCATATGTTGAAAAATGACAAGGACTCATTAATAAAAAGGTTTCATTGCAGAAAAAATAAGTATACATATAGAATTACCTCTCCCTCTGAATCCTCATTCTTCTTTCCCTTCCCCTTTCCTTGTTAGGCCTTCCGCCTTCTTGAAACCTGAAAACATAGAAATGAAATTCTATTTTCTCTTTCCAAAAAATGGTGACTTTCCTTTAAATTTTCTATGAATTTCTTCTTTTGCCTTCCTCTTCTCTTGGTTTTATCTAAGTATTAAAAAACAGATGGATCTCTTTTACTTGAGGACTGAGAGATATCATTCAAGTTGTTGGCTGCTCCTTTGGGACCCCATTACTTTGGATCTTTGAGTGAAATTGGGCTCTGGAATCAGTTCAAGTTAATGTTTTCCACTGTTTAGCTTCTTGCCTTCAACCAGAAAATATTTCTGTTCTCAAGGTGGAAACTTGCTGAACTCTTCAAACATTTCAGTGAAATATAGGTTCTGATCACTGAATTTGGTTGGGAATTCAAGGTTTTTTGATTCTTGAGGTGAAACAGAGTTCATATTTAAATAGAAAATGCAAAATCAAAATCAATCAGGAAATTATTCAATTGAGCTTCAATCCCCAAAAAAAAAACAAGAAAAAAACTCACTGATAAGGGGGCTTTGAAATGCCATTGAGGTTGAAAATCTTCAAGTTAGAGGAGTTCACCCTTTCTGATAGCTCATTCACATTTGTGAATACATGTCATACCCATTTGAGAAGAGTAGTCACATTTTTTCAATTGGTAGAAAATTCAGGAGCTTGATGAAATTAATCAATGGTTTTGAGGGCAGAGTGGCTGATTTTTCCACAAAGATGATCCACAAAGTGAGTTGAACCATTGAGATTTTTGCATTGTTGCTGAGATGCTTCATTTTTTCTCTCATTTTTTTTGATGGTGATGGAATTTTAACTTATTGGAACTACATTATAAAAAGAGCCAATAGATGAATTGATCAAATGTTTCAGGTAGTAGTGTGGGCCTTCCATTTTGGAGATACCTGTATTTCCATAGTGATAGTAATGGTTGGCTAAATAGAAGACAAATTTTATTTTTAGAGGAATCCAGTTCTCAATAAGGTAGTCAGAAGTGGGAGGATTCCAGAAAAGAAAAAACTTTGTGAAATTTTACTGATATCTAGATTCAGATATAGAATTGACCAACTAATGAAATTCTTTCTGTAAACACTTCCATTCATGTTCAGATTTGAAGTTCTTCGGGAAATGGGTTTGAATATCCTTGAAAAAAGATAAGATGATTACTGGAAGGGAACCATTTTTCAATTGAACTAATAAGTGCTTGTTCCTTGTATGTAACAATCACACTGGTTACTTTATTTTCTAAAATTTCCTGAAGTTGATTCAGGGCCCATTCTTATTTCTTTTTTTTCTCTTGATATGAAAAATGGAAGGCAACAGAGGAACTTCTTGAAAAATATTTTGACCCAAAAATATGAAGAAGGGGCATTCCAAAATTATTTCTTTTTGTATGTACAGTCCATCATTATAAGGGTAGGGGAAATTTTGAGAAGTTTCATGAAAGGGAAATGTTAAAATAGACACCCCAAGGGGCTTTTTCAGAAACCAAATCAGGTTGTGTGGCGTGTTTTTTGTTGAATATTTCCCAGGTGTCTTTCACCTATCATCTCCTACCGCGCCTCCGCGCAGAGTACCTTACTAATTATTATTATTTCTGACCGCGCCTCTGGGCACGGATGTGCACTGAACCTACAACAGGGACCCCAATGCGGATTTCTTGTACATACTCGGACTGACTGCTTCAGTCCAATCTCAGGACAATGAACAAACAATCTCATCCTCTTGACTTTCTTGGATCCTTTTCTTCTTTCTTCTATCTTGTATTTCTATGTTTCTCCCGACTATCTTCCTTATCTATTTCTATTCCCATTCTTCTTTCTCTTCCAATCTCCTCAACGGCCATCCTTCCTCCATCAAGTAAACGCTCAAACTGAATTCGCCAATCTCTGACCGGTAAGATGACAACTTCTCCAACAAACCTTATTGAATTCAATCTAACTCTACAATTTAAATAGTTCTTCTCCTTTCCCTTGAATTCCTTGTCTTCTATTTTCTTCTTTCCTCCTCAATTGTCTCATTGTCTACAGATCTCCTCTAAACTCAAAGCTGTCACCTTGAACAAAACTCTTTGATCTACGCTGTAGGATTCTTCATTTCTTTCTCCACGCTTTCTGTCTCTTTTGATATTCCTTCTGATATATTTCTTTCTTTCTATTCCTGATTTCTCAGCCCAAAATGGTTATAGTTCTCAAGAAATAAATCTAAAACTTATTACGGTTAAAAGCCAAAAGACCCTCCTACAAATCAAATCAATCAATCCATGAACAAACAAGCCGGAGCAAACGACTACTTTCATCAAGTTTCCCTGAAGGCATTGGTTGACTCCATACCTCATTTGAATGAAGAGAATTATTCAATTTGGCAAGACAAGATGTTAATTTTCTTTGACCTCAAAGTCATCAAGGACGCTATCACTCAAAATTCTTGCCCTCTGTCGTCAAAACAAGATAGAGAAATCAGGGCAATATTACTATCCAAGCTCAACAGTACTACCCATGCAAATGTTTTCAATTCCACAAACATTTCCTCCTCTAAACTCTTATGGGCCAAAATTACAAGAAGATTTGCTTCCTCAGAGACAGCTAACCAAGCAAGAGTCTTCAATCACTTCCTCCATTCTGTCTTCCGCAAAAATGCTATTGAAAGCTTCATCACCGAAATGAGAAAAGCCATCACAAGAATGATGGACATTGGGATTGAGCTACCTAACGATATCTTGGTGTATTTGTTACTATTCAAGTTCCCACCTACATTGGAAAATCTCAAGCAAAAAATTATGCACATAGAGAAGAATCTGAGGATGGATGTTGTTTTCAATCACCTTATCCAACATCACAACGAGAGAAAGGCACGGTCCAATCCAAATAAATCATCCACTGATGTCTCATTAGTCTTGACTAAGACGAGGAACTACAAGGACAAGAAGAAAGCTAAGATGAGATGCCGTGAAGGATATCACAATCCCAATGCACCTCACACGGAGAGTTCATGCTTCCATCTTCATCTTGAGATTGCACCTGAGTGGTGGATTGAACAACAAAACAAGTGGAAAAACAAGATTAAGAAGAATCCAACGATCAACTACCACACCTTGCTGACTCTATGGATCAATTTGGATAATAACCCTAATCTTCTCTTAGACTCTGGAGCTAACGTACATATTTTTAACGATCTGAAGTTCTTCTCCTCCATAGAGCTACAAGAGGAGCCCAAGGAAATCAAGACCGGAAAACTAGAAGCTAATCTCAAAATACAAGGGATTGGATTGGTCAAACTTGAATGGAACAATTCCGTGATCATTCTCGAAGATTGCGCCTACGTACCCAACATAGTTGTCAACCTGATCAGTCCTGGACTCCTCGCAAAGAAGGGATGTAATCTCACTCAAACCCGAAATACGTTCAAGTTGACTAGAGAGGATCTAATTGTGCTGAAGGGATTGATAAGAGATAATCTCTTTTTCATTGAAAAGCCACGCTTGACTGGCCAAAATAACGCTGTGAACTTTGTCAATCAAACCTATCAATCATATACTCTATCCAAATTGCAGAAGATGTACGGTCACGCGTCTATCTCCACTCTCAAACCTCTCCTAAAAGACCGCTTCTCAAACGACAAACTCCAGGCCTTTCAATGCAATAACTGTATCAAGAGCAAAATTACTAGATCTCCCTTTTCAAAAATCTCCACTCCCGCTAGTAAGCCCTTAGAACAAATCCATCTTGATTTAGTTGGTCCAATCACTCCTCAGTCAAAGGCCAGCCATCTTTACTTTCTCAATCTGGTTGACAACCATACCGGCTACCTCGCATCTTTTCCTCTAGCTTCCAAAGATCAAACATCTGAAACAATCATCAATCATCTAGAAGCCAAATATAAGCTTTTGAATTACTACCCCACCAAGATCTATTCAGATAAAGGAACGGAATTCTGCAATTCAACGTTAAAACATTTTGCAAAAAGGAAATTTATCAAACTCCACACTTCCAAGCCATATCATCTGCAACAAAACAGACGAGTTGAAAGAGCCAATAGGACAATCATCAAATCCGCCCAGTCTACTTTCTCCTCATCCCGCCTTGCTAAGAACTATTGGCATGTAGTGACACGCAGCTGTTGTTTCATGTTAAATCAAATCCCTCAAAAAGGTAACCAATTGTCTCCCTGGGAACTCATGTTTGGTAAGACACTCCCAGCTAATTACTTTCAACCCGTAGGTTCCTCTGTGATCTACCTTGCCAACCGTCTCCAGAAAGGAAGGAAATTTGACAAAAAGGGTCTAGAAGGAGTCCTCATTGGATTCAACCCCATCTTCCATTCCTACTTGGTCCTAACTACGCTCGGAACCGTTGTGGAAACCAAGCACGTCAAGTTCCTCAAGAATCAGCTCAACAACTTTCCTTTCTCCAAGCCACAAGGCTCTGACATCTTCTCTCAACCGGATTCAAATGCCTACGGAACTGACTTCTCAACCAATGAAAAACAATATCTAATTAGGGAGCCTACCCCTGAACACTCTGACTCGGACTTGGATCAAGAAGACATTCTCCCATCCTCTCCGGAATCTCCGCCTCCTCCTCCACATCCTGAACTCAAACAACCTTGCCATTGACCCAATCTGCGTCCCCAACACAAACTCCAAAAACCCCAAAGATACAGCTTCCACCACTACTACAAACCTCCATCTTATAAGGCTGCCAGGAAATGTTCCGAATGGCCTAGGTGGAAAACAGCTTCCTAAGAAGAACTCAAATAAATTGAAATGCAAGAAGTTTGGGAAGAATATTACAGGTAACCAGACAAAATACTAAACACAACTTGGGTATTCAAGGTTAAAGAAAATTGCCACGGAGAACCCGTCAAATATAAAGCACGTCTGTGCGTGCAAGGATTTGACCAGGTTCAAGGCATAGATTTTGAAGAGACTTGGGCCCCAACGGGGAAACTTGGATCCCTTTGTCTTGCTCTGATCTTCGGCTTGAAGAATCAAATGACTTTTACTCAATTCGATTTAAAGGGAGCTTTTCTTCACGCTCCCTTGAATGAAATGGTAATAATCAGAACTCCTGAAGGATCAAATCAAAAATCCCCTTATCTCAAATGAAAAAAATTGCTCTATGGGCTACATCAATTGCCTAAAAATTGGTACAACACACTTACCGCTTTGATCAAGTCCCAAGGATTCTGCAAATCCGTCAGCAACCCCTGTTTATATCTCAACTCTAAATCAGGGGAAGTCCTCTACTTCCACGTTGACGATCTAATTCTGGTAGGAAGGTCTGACTTATTTTCAGTCAATTTCTTAGAAAGATTCTCAAATTCTTCCTGTCATTCGCCAAATACAATCCTTGGGATGCTAATGCAATTTGACGGGGACAGTATATTCCTAAGCCAACCAAAACATATTGAGAGGGGCTTGAAGAACCGGGTCTCAATGACTGCAAAAACATCAATACGCCTCTCACTCAAAACTTTCATCTTGAACAGGCTTCAGATGAAGATCACGCGCAGTTCTGTCAACTGAATATCAACTACCAATCTACAATCGGATTGCTGAATCATTTTTCTCAATATACTCGCCCGGACATTTCCTTTGCTGTCTCCAGTCTTGCAAGATTCAATGCAAATCAGGGCCTCACTCACTGGAAGGAAGTACGCAAAGTATGGAAGTACCCCAAGACCACGAAGGACCTAAAATTGACTCTTAAATACAACTTGACTAAGGAATCTATCTCAAGCTATAGTGACGCAACGTGGGGAGAGGACCCCATTTCTCGCAAGTCTCAAACTGGATACATAGTCTTACACTACGGTAGTCCGGTCCTTTGGAACTCCTCGAGGCAACAAAATTTTACATATTCCTCCACTGAATCTGAACTCAATTCCCTGCTCAATTGCTACCTCGAATTGAAGTGGATCACCCATCTAGTTGAAGAAATCCATGGCTCTACTTCCAATAAACCAACAATGTACATAGATAATAAAGTTTTAGATGATAAAATAAAGAAATTTGGGTCGCACTCCAAGTCATGACACATCAACATTAAAACTAAAGGCCTGCGGGAAGATTTTTCTCTTGTCAAGTTTGACCTGCGTCTTGTTACCACCGCTGAAATGATAGCAGATCCTCTGACTAAATCCACCTCCGTGGGGACCCTTCATCTTCTTCAACAAATCATTTTTCCCAATCAACCTATTCAATCCTAAGTCAATTCCATCTTACCAGTCACGAGGGGTGTTGAATATTTCCCAGGTGTCTTTCACCTATCATCTCCTACCGCACCTCCGGGCAGATTACCTTACTACTTATTATTATTTCTGACCACGCCTCTGGGCGCAGATGTGCACTGAACCTACGACGGGGACCCCAATGCGGCTTTCTCGTACATACTTGGACTGACTGCTTCAGTCCAATCTCAGGACAATCAAAAAACAATCTCATCCTCTTGACTTTCTTCAATCCTTTTCTTCTTTCTTCTATCTTGTCTTTCTATTTTTCTCCCGACTATCTTCCTTATCTATTTCTATTCCCATTCTTCTTTCTCTTCCAATCTTCTTGACCGCCATAATTCCTCCATCAAGTAAACGCTCAAACCAAATTCGCCAATCTCTGACCGGTAAGATGATGACTTCTCCAACAAACCCTATTGAATTCAATCTAACTCTACAATTTAAATAGTTCTTCTCCTTTCCCTCAAATTCCTTGTCTTCTATTTTTTTCTTTCCTCCTCAAGTGTCTGATTGTCTACAGATCTCCTCTAAACTAAAAGCTGTCACCATGAACAACACTCTTTGATCTACGCTGTAGGATTCTTCATTTCTTTCTCCATGCTTTCTGTCTCTTTTAAGATTCCTTCTGATATATTTCTTTCTTTCTATTCCTGATTTCTCAGCCCAAGCTGGTTATAGTTCTCAAGAAATAAATCTCAAACTTATTAGTTTGCGACCAATTTGAGTTTTGAAGAGCTGCTGACAACCAGTCTCAGTTGTGAAAGGCAACTCACAACCCCAAAATGGATCATGAGCGGCTGTTAACAACCACAAAACGGGTTGTGAGGGGCCATTCACAACCCTGAAATTGGTCATGAGCCGCTTTTGAAAACCCATTTGTGGTGAAAAAAAAAATAAACAAAAAACATGAAAGATAAAATAAATTAGAATAAATAAAACTAAATTAAAATTTGAACAAACAAAAAAAATCACCAAAAAAAGAAAACAAATCCAAAAATAAATATTCAACTTGACTAGCCCTAAAGGAAAAACAGAAAAAATTAAATGAACAATGAAAGAGTGTATGGAGCAGCCCTAAAGTAAAAATGCCAGAAAATACAAGTTAAAATTGACCAGACCTACAGTAAAAACACCAAAAAATACAATTTCAACTTTTACACCTCTTGAACTGAAATACCAATTGAATCTCATTCAAAACACTCAACATAATTATGTTAACTCAAGACACCCAACATAATGATGTTAACTCAAAACAATCAACATAATGATGTTCAAAATCTGATAAAAATTTATATTAATAGAATTTATAGATTAGCATCAGAACCCTAACCCAGATGATGAAATTGAAATGATTTTTATAACTTGAAATACTACTTAAGTTTATCTTCTAGATGGTCAATCCAAAAAGAAGATTTTTCAGAAGTCAACAAAACAGGTTTGAAAACAATGGGAGGGATTTGAATAATTGTTCCCTCAAGTAAAAGATGAACCCAGAAATTATTTGTTCAATAAGCAAATGAAGATAGCATCTGATTTACCTTTTACACCCATTTTCATAGGAGTACAAGTACAAAATTAATCCAATAAAATGAAACATATTGGTATTCCATAATTATAAGCTATTATTTGACCCATATCCAACTTTGAAAGCCATTTTGAAGAGGGAATCCATTCATTGATGTCATCAACATCAAGCCTTTTTTCTATCTTTTCAAAATCTTTAATTCCACAAACTATCTTAGAATAGAATTTCTTATTTTTCCCCAATGTTTCAATCAATTCTTTTTTTAAATTAAACCATCCATGCTCATCATACCCAAGTGATTTTGAAATGACTCTAAATCCACAATTCCCATCACCCAATGGATCCCAAAACTCCCCCATGATCCCATGTAAGTTCTCAGTTATTTGATTGAGGTAATTCAATTTTGGTTCCTACAATCAAAAATTACTTAGCCAAAATTATAATATCATTAAAGAAATTGATACTCACCAAAGATGAGCTTCTGTTTGACTCCTAAATTTCTTCTTCTTTATTGGAAAATGATTCTAATTCCAAATTAATGGACCCTAATTCAATTATGGTCTCTTTATCTCAACTAGGGAATTCAGATGAAGAGCCTTCCTTGCACTACAGAAATCATTTTCCCATCAGTTCATTGAACTATAAAAATGAACACTCAAGATAATAGACTTACTATCTTAGGTATTTGCAGTCCCTCTTTAAACCTTTTTACCCTCTTAATTTCTCTTTCAATGTGTTCAAATTTTGAAATTTCACAAAGAGTAGCTATTGATTTCAGTTGACTGCATCCAGATTGTAAGACCTTTGGCTCAGGCCTTGGCTTGTAAATTAAAGTTTCTGTAGAGATTAAAGTTGCTGTATAATCAAAATTGGAATTTAAAATCTCCAATTCAACTTGTTGATCTTATCCCATAAGCATAAAATAAAACTTGTTGAACAATTGGTATTTTTGAAGCACTGGATATGTTTCATTCTTTCAAAAAGAAAAACATTAATTTATCTGTCTCTCCTATAATCCATGCAAATCCTATGATTATTACCCTTCCAAAAACACAAAAAGACCACTTGCTTCACTGCAAGGGTCATGATATGAACTCCACTGAGGATTAAGATTGTCAGGAAAAATGGATCCTCTTGATGCTAGTATTTCACCTAAAATGTGGGAACACAGCAAGACCATTTTTTTGAATAATACTTTGAGCACACCTTGCCATCATGGTTCCACTTTAACTTCTCAAATTCTTTGCCAATGGGTTTGATTGCATCAATCAACAATTTGTAACCCAAAGGTGAAATTTCTTTTGTAAGAACAGTTCCCAACTTTATTTGAGAGTTTTTAATTGATGCATTGAATTAATTGATTTGGCTTTCAATGGTTCCTTCAAGGTTTTTCCACCTTAAAAAATGTTCCCCAAAGATCCCACAAGTAATTGTTTGAAAGTATCATGGACCCCTTCTACCCAAGATGTTTTTTTTCCAAAGTCTGGGTTGCAAAAAGTCCACGCCATTAAAACCTTCTCTTTGATAGGGAAAATTTTCTTTTCCATATACTTGAACAAATCCTCATGGTTCTTTAAGAAACAGTGTATAAAAGTTTCAACATCAGCATTCCCAGCAGGAAGCAATCAATTAGCATACTCTGATTCAAGCATAATTGACTTCTGCCTCCCCCTTGTTTTTAGAGGAATCATACTTTGCCCACAGAGTCATAAACCTTTTCCACCCTTCATTGCCATTACTGAAGCAAACTTAACAATTTTCTTGAATAGTTTTAGACAGTTTCCAGGAGCATGAACGTCTGGATGACTCAGGGAAACTATGTTCCATAGCATGAATCACAGCTTTTTCAGGGTACATCACAAACAGTGGGAAGCCTCTTGGATTCATAACCCAACTCCTTTGATGCTTTCAATGCCCAACTGTAGAACTCATACATTTTTTGTTATAAAAACAAAAGTAATTTGAAACTTTTTCTTTTTGGCTTTAATTCATACAAAATGGAATAGAGGAATTTTGTACATATTTGGTTTATAATTACTATCAAACAAGGCAACATGATGGTATTTTTGGCAAATTTTTATAGTCTTAGGATGAGCCAAGAAAATGGCCTTTAAGGAACCCTCTTCACCAAATGTTGACCTGGAAACCCCCTGGAATTCCTGAAGCATCCCCAATAGAACCTCAACAACACCTTTGCCATCCAATTTTTGAAAGATTTACCTTCTCTTTAGTGTTATGGATTGTTTTATCATCAATTTATTCTCTGCTATCAAGCTTGCTCAATTTCCTTTAAATCTGAACCATATAAAGCCCAACTCTCATGCCTTACTTAATTTGATCCAAGGCTTGCCCAGAGATTCTCCTCAGTTGAGGATGCACTGAGGGGCTTTCAGATGGTTGCTGATTGTGTAGGAAATTTTCAATGCAGAGATTCCACATGAGATATGCCACTGTCCAACTTTCATGGATCATGAATTGACACCCTACCTCCCTCATGTGAGTTTTCCTTTTCTGTTTGGTGAGGCATGGCCCTTCATATACTCCAAATCTGTCACATTCTAGATCCACATATTTATCCTTCTTTGAATCAAATTTTATCAATTTGTAGCCATGCATGGCTGTGAATTTCTGACAATAAACCTTGGATTATTTCCTAATAGAAAGGGCTCTTACAGGAGGAGTTTCAAGTGTTTCTGGAACCCCCTAGCTTCATAATTACACCCCACATGTTTAAGTTTGTATTGATAAAGCTGAATCCTTCTCAGTCAAATTAAATATTAAATGTTACCCACCACCTTTAGTGAATTCCAGTTGAGAAAAAATATCTTGTTCCTCAATGGTAACCCTTGATGACAATGCAATGGGGTATTCCAATGTCTTCTTTTCCTACTCCCTACCCAAATCCCTAGATTCCACCAAATGTTTGTTAACCAAAATTTGAAATGGGTCCCTCAACATAGCCATGTTAAAACCAGGAGGGCTTGGGCTTGCCAATTTTCCCATGAACCAACAAAATTCAATTGAGATTTTGCATTCAATGAAATCTTCAATTCAACAACTCCAAACTTTTGATCACTTTTGGGTTGATAAATATAAATTTATCAAAAGGTAATGTGTTTTTTGTGTATGTGGTTTGTCAAAACAATTTTTTTGCCAATAGATAGAGTGTTTGATTTCAATTTCACCAATAGGCAGAGTGTTTGATTCCAATTTTGCCAATAGGCAGAGTGGTTGATTTCAAAGTTTCTTTGTGTTGTCCAATAATAGTCCCACATAGTATTCAACATTCAAAAATTTGTGTTGAGGGCCCTCAAATGTGGTCCAAGGGTGCCTAGGTACCCAAATTCCCCTCTTAAACGGCCCATATGGGGCTAATTTTCCCCAAATGCGCCTGGAAAACAGATGCAACCCTGGCTCACAACTTGCGCATCCCCAGGGGGTTGCAAATCCCCAATTGATACCCTTTTCAAGTTTCAATTCCCCAGTTTCAACTCTTTTCTAGTTTCTATTCCCCAATTGAAACTCAAACAGGGTCATGATTGGGGATTTGGGACCCTTGGGGATGCACAAGTTGTGGGAAACTTTGCTTTCCCCTTGTTGAGCTGTGAAGTTTTTTTTCAACCCATATGGGGCCTGAAAAGTGATTCTTGCCTTTTTTCAACCCCAAGGTTGCAAATTTAGTATTGGCCTTCATGAAATCAGGGTGTGAAATGAATGAAGAAATGATTTTACCATCCACATTGTTCATTTTGTATAAAAAAGAAGAGTTCCAGTGTGGGTGCTTCAATGGATATTTTTCCTTCAAGGAAGTTCCTTTTAATTTGTGATATTTTTTTGTAAATTTTATTGATATTTGTATGGATAGGTGACAAAAATTTGTGTATAAGAGAGCTCATATTTTCCAATGGGGGAACCCCAGGTTTGGATGAATTTTCAAGCACCTCCTGTTGTTTCCCTTGAATTTCTATGTGGGTGGGATGGGTGGAAGGAGGATAGGAAGGTTGATAGTTGTGGTCTTTACATATAACCTTTACCAGGCAGAAACCCAACCTTTGGGAAACACTTCCTCATAATCTGAGCATAAAATGTTTCTTTCTTGATCTTTTGAAATTGGTGGTATCTTTGCCGGGTTTAAATCCCCCAGATTTATCATATTTCTAAGTGTAGGAATTTTTCTTGCAATTGGATAATCTGCTAGATATGGCATATCCAAGGGGATTTGCACATGATTGGGCAGCCTCAACCAGCTCATGTTTTTTTTTTATATGATAGCTCAGGAGGAGGGGCCATAGAGGTGTAATTCATATTTAATAAGATGAATAATTACAAGGAGGAGTTGATTCAATAGTTTTATTAGGTGGAATAATTGAGAATGGGCCTGGTTAAACAGTTTGGAAAAGTGGGTGGATGTTTTCTTGAGCAATTGCAAAAATATATTTTATTTGTAAAAAATGCATTGAAGATAGGAGTTGATAGTTGAGGAATATATTGAGCAGGAATGGAGTGGAAAAAGGTATTCAGAGACTTGATATAAGGGGAAAAAGAGTTTTTTGGAAGTATCTGGAGTGTTGAATTGTTTTTGTTGAGGAGTGTTGATGGATGATGAGCAGTTGGTGGTGTGGAGAGTGTGCTGTTTTGATGAGTGCAGTGAAGTTGTGTGGTGTGGATTGGATTGGAGTGGTGTGGTGTGGTGTGGAGTGGCGTGGTATGGTGTGGTGTGGAGTGGAGTGGAGTGGAGTGGAGTGGTGTGGTGTCGTGTGGTGTGGTGTGAGGTGGTAGGTTTTGTGTGGTGTGGTGATTGGGCTGTGGTTTTGTGTGGTGTGGTGTGGTGGTGGTGGAGGGTGATGGGAGGGTGTAAGAGGTAAAGTTGGTGGTTTATAATATGATTGGAGCTCTCCAAGATGGGTGAATGTCCCAGAAAAACATTTTCCGTCATATTGAATTCATACATGTGGAAGGGCTCAAAGAATAGCTCCAGAACCAAAAAGAGGTTTACCATAATGCTTTTTTGGTTTGGGTTTTGATACAAAAATATTGCCTCTCAAATTACCAAAGATCAATCTTTGGAAAGCTTTCAAGGATTCCTCTAAATCTTCAGCTTCAAATATTTCAGATAATCATTAATTTCTGCAGGAGAAAACAAAAACAAAAGTATGAATAACAAAAGACCATCAATTTTCTTTTGAAATTTTTTCATTGTGTTATATAAATTTTGGGTTAAATTATGTCAATAGCAGTCAAAATTATGTTAATTTTTATTTGAGGTTTCCATTATAAAGTTCTTTCAAAATAAACTTGTCAAAAGTTTGATTCCAGATGTAGAAAAGATAAATTGAAATGTATGTGCTTGTTGAAGTGTTTTTATTTTGGATTTAATTTTTCAGGGCCCAGGATAAATCCCAGAAATCTGGAAAAAATATTAAAAATCTCTTTCATAATTCTTTCAAATTTCAAAAAGCTTGAATCACCAAAAAAAAATCAAAAAGGCAAATAAAAGGATCCAAAAGTCTAATGAGGTATTTGTTTTTTTCAGTATATTTTCTTTTTTGAATGAGTCTTTTAAGGTCAAAAAATCCATCCAAAAATTCTAGAAAAAATATGAGAATGTCCTTTAAATAAGATTTGAAATATCTGATGGCTTCAATCACCAAAATCAAATTAACTCAACTTGAAAATAAAGGGATGCAATTTTCCAAAGAAAAATTTGTTTTATTTCATTCTTTTGATTTTTGAAGGAAAAAGAATATATCCAAAAAATCTGAACTAAATATCAGAAAGCTGTTTTAATTTCTTTTTAATGTGGTGAGAAATAAAACAAAAAAATAAAAAATAATTAAGAAGGCCATAATAAGGATCCAAAACACCCTTTAAAATTTACTTTTTGTGGATTTTATTAATGTTTTAGTACACTTTTGGAGGGGTTTTAATGCTTCCAAAAACACAAAAAATTTAATTTAAGGGTTTATGAAACACAGCTACCGCACTGCGGCTTCAGAATCCCAAAAGAATGAATCCTTGAAACAACCATGAAATAAATAATTTTCTGTGTAGCAGCAATGGGGCGTGATTGCGCATAGACATCACAATCTGTGATTCAAAGGATTGCACCCTTGAAAAAATCAATGCCCTAAAAAAATGAAAAAATAAAAAATCTAGAAGTTTTTTCATAAATTCACAAACCTACAAAACATCTACAAAGCTCAAAATGGGTTGCGTGTAATGGTTCACAAACCATCAGAGTTGTGTAGAACTTCCCACAACCCAAAGAGCTGTGAATGGCTTTTCCCAACTCACATGAGTTGTGAGCCGTGCCACACAACCCCTTGGAGTTTGGGCATGCCATTGATGACTCCAGGTTTTTGGGCAAAAAAAAACATCAAAATAAAAATTAAAAAAAAATAAAAATAGGGAATTATTTTTCTCACGCCCCCAATCCTTTATTTCCGAGAATTTTACATCTACCCGCCATTGCGCGCCTCTGCTGCCACATGGAAAAATACTTTATTTCACAGTACTTTCAAGAATTTATTTTTTTTTGGAATTTTAAAACTGCAGTCCTGTAGCTGGGGTTTGTAAGCCCCCCAAAAAAATCTTTGGTGTTTTTGGAGGCATTTGACCCTTACCAAAAATGGAATCAAAAAATTGAAAAATTCCACAAAAACCAATTTTTCCATGGGTTTTTGAATCCTCATTTTTGCTATATTAATGATTTTTTGGGTTATTTAAGCTACCAATTATTTCAAGGAAAATTCCAAGGGCTTTCAAATATTTTTTCCATATTTTTTCAATGTAATCTTTTACCTTAAAAAATTCCAACAAAAAACCAAAAAATTCAGAAAATTTAAATTTCTCTCAGACATTTCCATCCTGTTATTATCCTTTTGATTTGATTTTTTTGGTGATTCAAGCCATAAAAGAGTTAAACTGGAATTCAAAGAGGATTTCAGTATTTTTTCCAGATTCTTTGGATGCATTGTATTAGGATGTATTATATTGCCTTGAAACATTCATTCAAAAAAGCAATAAATTTGGAAAATTCAATGTTCTCATTAGACTTTTGTATCCTTTTTTTCCTTTTTGATATTTTTTTTTTGTTTTTCAAGCTTTTAGAAATTCAAAACAACTTCTAAAGAGAATTTTAACTTTTTGTTCAGAATTTTAGGATGTCATTTTTTACCTTAAAACTTATCTTGAAAAAAGTTAAATTTCCTCATTGAACTGTTGGATGCTTTTCTTTTCCTTTAAAACTTTTTTCTTTTGGCACATTCAAGCTTACATAAATTTTAAAAAAGAAAAAAATATAGTATTAATACAGATATTTTTGATGTATGCATGCACCTCCCAAACTTTATTCAAAAAATAAGTAATGAGGAACAAATTTGGATACAGATATTTAAACTTATTCAACTATGCTTTTTTATGCTTCTACTTGATTTTCTTGGTGGTAACAAACTCTCATCAAAAAGCTCTAAATTTTTCGGAATAATGATTTTCCAATATTTGGAATTCTTGGTCACAAAGATCTTCCAAAGTTTATCCAACCAGGGAGCTGGCCAATTATCAGACTTGAACTTGCAAGAGACTGTATTTTTGAAAGGTTCTAAAAGAATGAAGCAAACAGGAGAAGATTTGAATTTTGAGTGGGAGGGGAATTCAAAGGACAATAATTGCAAGGCATTAAAGAAGAAAACAGAACCACTGGACACTTGAATGTTTCAGTCAGAAGTAAACAATGGCATGGAAATTTCATCCACATATTTATGGGGCTGGGCCAAAAATGTGGTTCAGTTGCCTTCTTGCGTCTTGGAAAGTTTCACCCCATATTTCATGAATTAATTTTGTGTCCTTGAAGATTGGGTTGGAATCAAGCTCTGTCACCTTTTCTTTCCTGAATTCAAACCAGCCTTCTGAGTTCCTCCTCAAAAAAATTGCTGATGATCTAAAGACACAGTATCCATCCCCTATTTAATCTTTAACATGTTCTGTATTTGGAATGAATGTTTTTGGGAAAATAAAATTTTTGTATTTGAACTAAAACCAAAAATCAGAATTTTTAATAACGGAAAAAATCTGGTCTTAAGATAAAACTCACTTCTTCAATTGAGACTTGGGAAAAGATTCCAGAAGAATAATAAAATAATGTGCAGGAAAACTGGAGGAAAAACCCCCAAAAAATCAAAAAAAAAGAAAAAAAAATGAGAGAATATCAAATGTACTCACTTTCTCACTGATTCTTGGGGATTCAAATACCATCCTTCCAGGAGTATTGTAAGGAGAAGCACCATCTTCATTGGATACCTTCAGTCTCTTTATTTTTGTCCCAGGATTGTATTCAGGAGAAGCCAACCTCTTATTCGCAATGATTCCATACCTCTGATAAAAGTTTGAATTAAAAAACTAATGAAAATAATATCCTAGAAAAGAAAAAACAATAAAAGGAAATAAAAGATCAAAATATTAATAACATCCAATTCTTGCAGCTTTTCATTTTCCAGATCTTACCCTTCATCCAAATCTGGCACCTCTTTGTCTTCTGAATACTCCTCTTCAGTCAGAAATCTACCCTATGTTAAAAAATCACAAGGACTCATAAAAAAACCATTGTGGGAGAAATAATTACAGATATAAAATTTCATCTTCCTCTGATTCCTCTTTCTTTTTTACCTTCCCCTTCCCATTGATGGCCTTCCACTTTCTTAAAAACTGAACACATATGAAGAAAATATTAATTATGAAACTGGATATATTTTTTTCCCCAAAGAATGGTGAATGACCTTGGAATTTTCTTTGAATTTATTCTTTGGAATTCCTCTCCTCTTGGGCTCTTCTAAATATTCAAAACCAGATGTATCCTATTTACTCAAGGACCAAGAAATCTTCTTGAACCTATTAGCTTCTCCTTTGGCTCTTCCTCTTACTTTGAATCTTTGAGTGGAATTGGGCTCTTGAATCAGTTCAAGTTGATATTTTCCTCTGTATAGCTTCTTTCTTTCAACCAGATAATATAGCTGTTCTCCAGGTGGCAAATTGCTGAGTTCTTCAAAAATTTCTGTGTAATAAATGTTTTCATTACTGTCTCTTGTTGGAACTTCAAGGTTTTCACATTATTTGGTTGCATCAGGCTGCAGAGTTAACTGGAAAAAGCAAAATAAAAATAAATAAGGAAATTATTCCTTTGAGGTTGAACCCAAATAAAAAACAAAATTAAATAAAAAACTCACTCATAAGGGGGCTTTAACATGCCATTGAGGATGAAAATCTTCAAGGTAGAAGATTTGACCCTTTCTCATAGCTAATTGAACTTTGTGAATACATGGTATACCCATTTAAGAATTGCAGTCACAGTTGTTGCAATTGGTAGAAGATTCAGGAGCTTGATGAAATGAATGAATTGTTTTGATGGAAAAGTGGCTGATTTTTCCAGAAATATGATTCACACAGTGAGGTAAACCAATGATATTCTTGAATTGTTGCAGATAGGCTTTAATGGCTCTTCCATGGTTTTGGATGGTGATGGAACTGTAAATTTATTAAGCTAAATTATAGAAAGAGCCAATAGCAGAGTTGATGAAACATTTATTTTAGGAGTGTAGACCTTCTATTCTGGAGGTACTTCTGTTTGAAAATTGATACTTTTGTTTGGACAAATAGGAGAAAAATTATATTTTTAGAGGAATCCAGTTCTCAAGAAGGTAGTCAGAACTGGGAAGATTCCAGACAAGTGAAAGTTTTACAAAGTTTCCCTGATAGCTTGATTCAGGGTTGGAATGGACCCTCTGATGCCAGTGTTTCACAAATAGCTTCCATTCATCTCCAGATTCAAAGAGTTTCCTGCAATGGGTTTGAATTTTCTTTAAAATGTGCCAGACACAGAGAAGATGATGAGAGGAAGGAAGAAATGTTTTTATTGAACTGATAAGTGCTTGTTCCTTTTCTGTAACAATTACACTAGGTTTTTTATCTTTTGAAATTTCCTGCAGTTGAGGCAGGGCCCATGCATATTTCTTTTTTTTCTCTTGAGATAAAAAAACAGAAGGCAACCAAGAAACTTATTTCACAATTTTTCACCCCAATAATATGATGAAAGGGAATTCCAAACTTTTTTGTTTTATATTTACAGTCCATCATTATGAGAGCTGGGAAAAGATTGAGAAGTTTGATGGAATCAGGGTAAGAAATGAACAATGAAGTGACTTTACCATCCATGTTGTTGATTTTTTAGAAAAAGGAAGAATTCTGGAGTTCCATTATGAGTGCTTCGTCAGGAGTTTTACTATCAAGGAATTTTTTTCATATTTTTGATCTTTTTTTTTAAGTGGTATGGAGATTTGTATGAATAAGTGATGACAAATTTTGTATAAGAGATTTGAGATTTTTTTAATGGGGGGACTTCCAGCTTAAGATAAACTTTGCACCAGCTACTTTTGTTTCCCTTGGATTCTTCTGTGGATGGGATGGGTAGAAGGATCAATGGAAGGTGGATGGTTGTGCTCTGAGCGTATAACCTTCACCACCCACACACGCAATCTTTTGGAAAGAATTCCTGATAACCTGAAAGGACAATTGGTCTTTCTTTCTTTTTCTTTTTTCTAATTTTGTTGTGTCTTTTCTGGGTTTATATTCCCCAGATTTATAAAACTCATAGGTGTAGGTATGTTCCTGGCAATTAAAGACACTGGTAGATATGGCATATCCATTGTACTTTGCCCATGATTGGATAGCGTTAACCAGCTCCTCCTTTTCATTATATGATAGCTCAGGAAGAGTGGCCAGCTGGGTGGAATCAGCAGTTTTATTAGATTAAAAAAGGAGCCAGAGGAGCTAAATCACTATTTGGTTTAGATGAGAGAATTGATAATGGGGCTGGTGAAACAGTTCTAAAAATTGGATGGATGTTTTCTTAAGCCATTTCAAAAATAGATTTTCTTTGTAAAAAATGAAGTTGAGATAGGAGTTAATAGAAAAAATTGAGTGAAAAAAGGTATTCAGAGACTTCATATAAGGTGGAAAAGCGTTGTTTAAAAGTATCTGGAATGTTGAGATGTTTTTGTTGAGAAGTGTTGGGGGTGATGAGTTGTTTGTAAAGTGGTGTGGTGTGGTGATGAGTGGTGTGGTGTGGTGATGAGTGGTGTGGTGTGGTGATGAGTGGTGTGGTGCAGTGATGATTGGTGTGGTGTGGTGTGGTGTGGTGTGGTGTGGTGTGGTGTGGTGTGGTGTGGTGTGGTGTGGTGTGGTGTGGTGTGGTGTGGTGTGGTGTGGTGTGGTGTGGTGTGGTGTGGTGTGGTGTGGTGATGAGTGGTGTGGTGTGGTGATGAGTGGTGTGGTGCAGTGATGATTGGTGTGGTGTGGTGTGGTGTGGTGTGGTGTGGTGTGGTGTGGTGTGGTGTGGTGTGGTGTGGTGTGGTGTGGTGTGGTGTGGTGTGGTGTGGTGTGGTGTGGTGTGGTGTGGTGTGGTGTGGTGTGGTGTGGTGTGGTGTGGTGTGGTATGGTGTGGTGTGGTGTGGTGTGGTGTGGTGTGGTGTGGTGTGGTGTGGTGTGGTGTGGTGTGGTGTGGTAGTAGGATGGTGTGGGGGGGGGGGGGATGGAAGGGTGGAAGAGGTCAAGGGGGTGGCTTGTAAGATACATGGAGGGCTCCAAGATGGGTGGAGGTCCCAGCAAAAAGTTGAAGTAATAATGAATATATGCATGTGAAATGGCTCAAAGAAGAGTCTCAGAACCCAAAAGGGGTCTAATGTGATGCTTTTTTGGTTTGGTTTTTGGGACAGATAGTGCCTCAAAAATACCCAAAAAGAATTTTTGGATAGCTTCAGAAAATCAATTTTAATCTGCAGCTTTAAATATCTCAGATCATCATTCTTCATTTCAGGAAAAATGAATCAAAAAAGGATCATTAAAAAGAAACCACCCTTTTCTGTGTTATTATGTTCATTGTCATTTATAATTTGAGGGGTAAAAAATGTGAAAAGAAGTCAGAAGTTTTTTTATTTGAGTCTTTAGATTTTATTGTAAAGTTTTTCAAAAAATATTTACAGAAATTTTGACCTGAGATTTAAAACAAAAAAATTACCAATAGATGTGTTAATTTGAAGGGTTTTTACATTTGATTGTATTTTTGGAGGCCCCAGATACATCAAAAAATTCTAAAAAAAAGAAAATTTAACACCCTTTAATAATTTTTTTTAAATTTTATAACAGATTGAAAAACTCAAAAATAATCATTAAAAAGGAAAAGAGAAAAAGATCCAAAAGCCTAATGAGAAAATTGAATTTTTTGAATTTTTTGATTTTTTGAAGGAATGTTTTAAGGTAAAATAATACATCCAAAAATCTTAAAAATATTGAAATTCTTTTTAACTTTTTCTGCAAGCTTTTGATAGATTGAATAACCAAAAAAATTTAACCAAAAGCAAAATAACAGGATGCAAATGTCCAATGAGAAATTTTAATTTTTTGAATTCTTTGGTTTTTTGATGGAATTTTTTAAGGTAAAAGGTTACATTGAAAAAATATGGAAAAATACTTGAAAGCTTCTTCATTGTTTCCTGAAATAATTTTTAGCTGAAATTACCAAAAAAAATAATTCAAATAGCCAAAATAAGGATTTAAAAACCCATGGAAAAATTGGTTTTAGCAGAATTTTGTTAATTTTTTGATTCCATTTTTGGAGGGGTTCTAATTCCTCCAACATTACAAAAGATTTTTTTGGGGATTCCCAAATCCTCAGCTACAGGAATTCAACTTAAAAATTCCAAAAAATAAATTATTGAATGTGCCATGAAATAAAGTAGTTGTCCGTGTGGTAGCAGAGGCCCCCAACGGCAGGTAGACGTAAAATTCTGTGAAATAAAGGATTGGGGAAATGATTAAATAATGCCCTAAAAATATTGAAAATCTCTTTGATTTTATTCCAGAATTTCTGCAAGCTTAAATCACCAAATCTCCTTATTAAAAATGAAAGCAAAAGGATCCAATAAGTCAATGTGAATTTTTGTTTTGTTGATTTTTTCATTTTTTGATTGAAATTTTAAGGTGTTCTATTACTTCCAAAATTACCATTTTTTTGAGGTTTTGGAAAACATAGATTCAGGTCTGTTCCTTCAAATAACCAAAGAAATTAATTCTTGAAACATCTTTCAAATGAATTTTTTTTACTTGTTGGAGTGGCGGTGTGCCAATGTAAAAATTGGTCATTTGAAAGTTTTCCCCCATGAGTAAATTAATACACTAATTCCTTTCATGACCCTTACCCTCTATCAAATGGTTCTTTCATGTCCCTGTGAAATTCTGCACAAATGGGAGTCCCCTTTGTATTGTGGAGTCACATATAATGGTGTTTCCAATTGAGCAAAGGTGGAGGTGAACACCACTGAACCAGATTTGGTTTCTGTCAACTGAAATTCATGGTCCTGCACTACTATATAGGAGTGCACACCAGTGTATTTAGTATCAACCAATTGAATCCTTAATGATTCTTCAAAATTATGTTTTCAAGTGAGGATGGTCATGTGTTTGAGGAGCAAGATCAAACATTCCAAAAGAACTTTCACTTTTCACCTAAAGAAATCTTCAAAATACAAAAAAAAATTCACTTTTTGTTTAAAAAAATGACAAGGAAAAAAAATAGGATTGAAAGGAATTCTAATAACTAAAACAAAAATGAAAGAAAAATAAATTCAAGATAAATAAATAATAAAAAGCAAAAAACACAGTTAATTATTTATTCAAACCCCCTAGCCACTTTTGAAGCAGTACTTAGGCACTGGTGCTGCTTCTACCTTTTTTTCATTTTATATATTTCAAATTTAAAAAATAAATAGAAAATTTTAAAGACTATTTCAATAGCAATATGTGTGCATGATACAGCTTTTTGAGCATTTTGACTGCAATTTTAATCATACTTTACCCAAATATTTTTTGTTTTTTTATTAAAATTTACCAGAAAGAATATTCTGAAAGATAGACCACCCTATTGATCATGCTTTTTATTTGAAATTTCTTCAAGTTTAAAATATATTTTATGGTTTGAAAGCTTTCATAAAAATCAAAAAATTTTAATCTGCCAATAATATTCTAAATACTCAAAAAGAAAGAAAATTTTATTCTGGATGGTAAAAAAAATATGAAAAGGATGTGTTAATTTGAATTATGTGATCTTAGATAAAATTCTTCTCAGCCATGAATATATTCAAAAAATCCTCAAAAAGATCATTTTCAAGCTCTTCAATTTATTAATAAACTTTCCAATAGTTTTAGACCAATATAGAATGAATTGAAAAAAAGAACGGTTTAAAAATATTCATTCAGATTGTTTTCTGTTTTTTATTTTTTTGATTGTTGGATTTATCTTTGAATTTCTTGAAATACTTGAAAAAATCTAAAAAATCTATGTAATCTTTTTGCAATCTAATCTAAAGGATCCTTTTTCAGAAATTTCAAAATATATCTTTTTCAAATACCTGTGTCTTCAAGGAAATTCCAGTGTGTGCAGAATATCACAGGGATGTAAAATACCCCAATATTTATTTAAGGGTAAGGATTATGAAAAATAAAATCCCTAAAAAAAATTGAAAATATTTCAAAAAATGAAATCCTAAAAAACTGAAAGGATTTCAAAATCAAAAAACTAAAAGAAATTATAATAATAATAATAATAATAATAATAATAATAATAATAATAACAATAATAATAATAATAATAATAATAATAATAATAATAATAATAATAATAATAATAATAATAATAATAATAATAATAATAATAATAATAATAATAATAATAATAATAATAATAATAATAATAATAATAATAATAATAATAATAATAATAATAATAATAATAATAATAATAATAATAATAATAATAATAATAATAATAATAATAATAATAATAATAATAATAATAATAATAATAATAATAATAATAATAATAATAATAATAATAATAATAATAATAATAATAATAATAATAATAATAATAATAATAATAATAATAATAATAATAATAATAATAATAATAATAATAATAATAATAATAATAATAATAATAATAATGATGATGATGATGATGATGATGATGATAAGGGTGATGATAAATTCATGACTCCAGTCGTGTGGGAGTTGTTTAGGGCCCTACACAGCTCAAATGAGCCGTGGAGACCCATAGACCACAACAAAGGGCTGTTCCGAACACGCGCAACCCCCAGGGGGTTGTATAGAAGCCGTTTACCCCCCAAAAACAGCAATTGGGAGCTGTGTACCCACGTACATGGCTCAAATCGGCCGTTTTCAAGGGTGTGCAACCCCCCAGAAGTAGTTCCAGAATTTTGGGCACCCCCTGGACCACACTTGGGTTCTCTCAACCCAAATGGGGGATCAACACATACTTTGTGGGACTTTTGTTGCACACCTAGTGTTTCCAAAGTGAATTTAAAGTGAAACCAAAGTGAAATTAAAGTGAAAATTGAAATCATATAAAAATCTGCAAACAATTCTTTCTCAACTCAAAAGTGAGCAAACTTTGTTTGTTCAATTGGAAGTTGGATTGAATACTGAAGTATACCATTGCATTTTTTTTGCATGGGAACAGTGGAAAGCCCTCCTTGTTCTGACATGGCTGCGTGGAAGCTCTACATTGATACTGCCATCAACAAAGCTTTGAAAAAAAGAAAAAGTATTTGGCTAATGAAACATTGAAAGCCCCAATTGCATCCTAATGAAGGGTGACAATTGAGGAACAAAATGCTTCACAGTGGGATGCAACCTCTGGTTGTGAGTAAAATTTTATGTTACTGATTTCATTACTGGATTAAATTTGATTGAAACTAATGGGGTGCATTTAACTGAAACTATGACTTAACCAATGAATGTTCACTAGATCCACTTGACCCACCTCCTGTGAAAAGTTTTTTTACCATTGGGTTACAAATTTTCTTTAGAGGAAATCCATGTTGTGAGGTAACAATTTGCAAAGTTCAAACGTGATCATGATGGCAAAGTCTGCACCAAGTTATATCTCAAGACTATGGGTTTGCCCTGTTCCCACCAAATAGGTGACTTTCTAGCATTCAGAGGATCCGTGGTACCCAAAGATGTTCAACATCAGTGGAGTTTGTACTATGACCCTTGCAGTTCTAGTTCTGTAAGTTGCTTGAAGTTGGATTGTTCAAATCACTATGTGATTAATGCTTTTTGATTAATGAATCCTAATTCAATGATGGTTGATCTTTTTGAATTTTTCCAGTGCAATTTTGATGAAATGCTAAGCATTACTCAGTTCCGTGAAAAATTCAATGCAGTAATCTTGGAATCTCCAGATCATGAGCAAAGCAGACTATTGAGGTATATCATTCAGAAGATTGCAAAATATCAATCCAATCCAAGACTTGAACCTTAAGTCTTACAATCAAGTAAGGGCAGGCCAAAATTGAAAAATACGCCAAAAGAACCATCTTGGTTTGAGCTTGTTGACAAACAACTCAAGGGGGAAAAAATAACTAGAAGGGCTTTGAACAAGAAAATACAAAAGATTTTAAGTCTTTTCTTTTGAGGTATGTTCATTTTTTTGGTTCAATGAACTTAGTTACTAACTAATGATGAATTGTTAGTCAAAGTTGGCAGAATCTGAATCTGAATTTCATAGTTCAGAGGAAGAGCTGAAAGTGAGTTGGTATCACTTAATTTGGAATCAGAATCCTCTTCAGAGGAAGAGAACATGCAGAAAACCTCAACCAGAAGCTCATATTTGGTGAGTTTTCATTTCATTGATCCAATTAAAGAAATGAATTCTATGTTAGTTTTAATGATAGGAACCAAACGTGAAATACCTCAATCAAATACCAAAGAAATTTCATAAGTTCCTGGGTGAGGTTTGGGATCCAATTGGAAATGGGAATTGCAGATTTAGAGTCTTTTCAAAATCTCTTGGTTATAAAGAACATGGTTGGTTTAAATTAGGAAGGAAATGATTGAAAAATTAGAGAAACATAAAGCATGCTACATGAAGATTCTTGGTAATTCAAAGGAGGTTGAAAAAATTAAACAAAGACTTGATTTGAAGACATCAATCAAAGATTCCCTCCTCAAAATGGCTGGCTAAATTGGACATGGGTCAAATCATAGCAGACCTATATTCCAAACCAATATGTTTCATTTCATTGGACCCATGTGATACTTATACTCCAATGAAAAATGGTGTTACTGATCAATCAGATCCAATGTACATTTCCTTTGTAAACAATAACCACTGGGTTCTATTAGTACTTGAGGGAGAAATGATTCCAATACAGCCCATTGTAGCAAAAACATGTTCCTTGATTTCTAAAAATGCCTCTGATTGGGTTTATCATGTCAAAGATCAACTGTAAATGTATTCTGAATTATACAGATTATAGACTTTGACTTCATTTCATCATTTGGTTTCATATAAATTGTAATTCTAATGCAGCTAACAAGTTCTATTAATATAAAGGGTTGGGGTAATTTTAAATTCACAACTCTTTGAGTGGTGTACACAACCTGGTACACAACTCAATGGGCCATGTGGCACCCTACACAACTTAAATGAGCTGTGTGGCATGCTACAGGACTCAAATGCGCCGTGTGGCATACTACACAACTCAAATGGGCCATGCGGCAGGCCAACTAAAATCAAGTTGTGTAGCCTCCAATAAATAATAAATAATAAATAATAAATAATAAATAATAAATAATAAATAATAAATAATAAATAATAAATAATAAATAATAAATAATAAATAATAAATAATAAATAATAAATAATAAATAATAAATAATAAATAATAAATAATAAATAATAAATAATAAATAATAAATAATAAATAATAAATAATAAATAATAAATAATAAATAATAAATAATAAATAATAAATAATAAATAATAAATAATAAATAATAAATAATAAATAATAAATAATAAATAATAAATAATAAATAATAAATAATAAATAATAAATAATAAATAATAAATAATAAATAATAAATAATAAATAATAAATAATAAATAATAAATAATAAATAATAAATAATAAATAATAAATAATAAATAATAAATAATAAATAATAAATAATAAATAATAAATAATAAATAATAAATAATAAATAATAAATAATAAATAATAAATAATAAATAATAAATAATAAATAATAAATAATAAATAATAAATAATAAATAATAAATAATAAATAATAAATAATAAATAATAAATAATAAATAATAAATAATAAATAATAAATAATAAATAATAAATAATAAATAATAAATAATAAATAATAAATAATAAATAATAAATAATAAATAATAAATAATAAATAATAAATAATAAATAATAAATAATAAATAATAAATAATAAATAATAAATAATAAATAATAAATAATAAATAATAAATAATAAATAATAAATAATAAATAATAAATAATAAATAATAAATAATAAATAATAAATAATAAATAATAAATAATAAATAATAAATAATAAATAATAAATAATAAATAATAAATAATAAATAATAAATAATAAATAATAAATAATAAATAATAAATAATAAATAATAAATAATAAATAATAAATAATAAATAATAAATAATAAATAATAAATAATAAATAATAAATAATAAATAATAAATAATAAATAATAAATAATAAATAATAAATAATAAATAATAAATAATAAATAATAAATAATAAATAATAAATAATAAATAATAAATAATAAATAATAAATAATAAATAATAAATAATAAATAATAAATAATAAATAATAAATAATAAATAATAAATAATAAATAATAAATAATAAATAATAAATAATAAATAATAAATAATAAATAATAAATAATAAATAATAAATAATAAATAATAAATAATAAATAATAAATAATAAATAATAAATAATAAATAATAAATAATAAATAATAAATAATAAATAATATGGTTGTGTACAGGGGTACAAAAATCAAAAATTCCCATTATGGGGGGTATATGCCCCCCCAGGGGTTGCGCATGTTTAGAACAACTGATTGGAGTAGTGTATGGGCCCCCACGCATTGAGGGGCCTTACACAACTCCCACAGTTTGAATGGGGCCCTACGTGACTCCCACAGGTTGTGTGGGGCCCTACACAACTCCCACACAACTTGAGCTGTGAATTTAACATTACCCAAATGGTTATCACATTTTGAACATCATTATGTTGAGTGTTTTGACTTAATATCATCATATTAAGTGTTTTGAATGAGATTTCAATGGTAAGTCAGTTCAACTTGTGTTGGGCTGATTCCATCATAAGGAGTAAAATACTCCTTATGATGGGATCAGCTTAACGCAAGTTGAACTGGTTTTTTTTTGTGTGTTATTACTTTAGGGCTTGTCAAGTCGCTTGTATTTGTTTTGGTGTTTTTAATTTAGGGCTCATCATTTTACTTGTATTTTTTTTGGTGTTTTTACTTCAGGGCTTGTGAAGCTACTAGTCTTTTCTTTTGGTGTTTTTACTTTAGGGCTTGTCATGTTACTGGTCTTTTTTTTGGTGTTTTTACTTTAGGGCTTGTCAAGTGACTTGTCTTTTTTTTGGTGTTTTTAGTTTAGGGCTAGTCCAGTTGCTTGTGATTTTTTTGGGTCTTTTTACTTTAGGGCTAGTCCATTGGACAGTCCCAGTTTTTTTTGTTATTTATTTATTTATTTATTTATTTATTTTTCTGTTTTTTTTTAACCAAAAAATCAACATTCTTTGATTTCTTTGATTTTTTTGTTTATTCCTGTTTTTTGGAAGGTTTATTTGATTCATGGGTTATGTTCGTGCCCTTTCATTCCTTTTTTTTTGGCTCACCACGGTCTGGTGTGTTTTGGATGCCACATGACTACATTTGGGCCGTGTACAACCCCGCACAACTCAAATGTAGTCGTGTGGAATCCAACATGCCGTTGGACCAGGCTGGGTGGGCTGCACAACTCTTTGAGCTGTGGGGGGTTGTACACGGTGCCACAAGACTACATTTGAGCCATGTACAACTCCACACAACTCAAATAAAGTCCTGCAGAATCCAACATGCCGTTGGACCAGGCTGGGTGGGCCGCGCAACTCTTTGAGCGGTGGGGGGTTGTACATGGCTTGGATTGGAACGTGTGGAATGCCACATGGCCCACTTTGAACCGTGTCCACAGCTTAATGAGCTATGAATCTAACATTACCCTAATAATAATAATAATAATAATAATAAAATAAACACCTTTACTGAATTGAAATGAAATTACAAACATGTTTAATTCAAAAATAAAGTTAAAAATAATTCAATTGAAATCATTATTATTAACCAGAAACCACATGAAGAAAAAATGGAATAAAAGAAATCTATCAAGAAATGAATTATTCAACTTGAAATTTATCAATGCACTAAAGTTTCCAAATGAAAATATTTATTTGCAAAAATGAAGAAAATAATTTGTTTTGAAAGGCTAATTTTCTTTTCTGAAAATGAAAGTGATGAAAGACTTCATTATAAGAATTATTTAACAAAAACCACTCATATTTAATTAAATCTAATGATCAATAAACATAAATATTATTTTCTTGATTGTATACACAAATTCCTTCATTACATAAAATTTGAATTCCCCATCATTACAAATCTTCTGTATTCCATGTGTGCTCTACAATTTTAACTTGGAATAATCCAGAGCTTATCCCAACCATTTTTCTCAGGTTCCTAATCAAGTTAGAAAATAATTTTTGAAGAGTCAAAACCTATCCAAAACAAGTTTCAGTTTCTGAATCTGCTGGCAGGTTCAGCCATTATTTTCATGGCAATTCACCAGTCTAACTTTTCTGATTGTCCAGGTTTGGATCCAAGCTCAATAAATTTAAATTTCTATGGCTGGTAGGCAATAAAACAACACCCATGTGGATGTTACAATACTTCTATGGTATCTAAACTGATTCTGCAAGTTATGGTGTAGTGATCTATGAATGCTTCATATCATAAAAATCAAAAGGGATGTGATTTAAAAACCTCTGAAAAATTTGTTTATCCCCAAATAATCTTGTTTAATTTTATGTCACATTAAACAATGATTATAAACCCTTTATCTCTTGATTGTGGGTTTGATTCAGATAGGATGATCTCCTTGACTCCCTTTCTCATTTCAATACCTGTTGGTCTTGTGGGAGGTTCTTAATTTCTTTTTTTCATGCTTTATTATTTTTTACGGTCAATTATACTGAGAGAGATGAGATTGGAATCATGTGTATGGAGGATCTTATATAAACCATTCACCATGGACTCTTTTGCTTCAATTTTTGTTGTCTTGTTATTTGTTGTTTCTTGGTTTTTTTTAATTTTAATTTTAATTTTAATTTTTTTCTTTTTCTTTTTCTTTTTCTTTTTCTTTTTCTTTTCCTTTTCCTTTTCCTTTTTCTTTTTCTCTTTCTCTTTCTTTTTCTTTTTCTTTTTCTTTTTCTTTTTCTTTTTCTTTTTCTTTTTCTTTTTCTTTTTCTTTTTCTTTTTCTTTTTCTTTTTCTTTTTCTTTTTCTTTTTCTTTTTCTTTTTCTTTTTCTTTTTCTTTTTCTTTTTCTTTTTCTTTTTCTTTTTCTTTTTCTTTTTCTTTTTCTTTTTCTTTTTCTTTTTCTTTTTCTTTTTCTTTTTCTTTTTCTTTTTCTTTTTCTTTTTCTTTTTCTTTTTCTTTTTCTTTTTCTTTTTCTTTTTCTTTTTCTTTTTCTTTTTCTTTTTCTTTTTCTTTTTCTTTTTCTTTTTCTTTTTCTTTTTCTTTTTCTTTTTCTTTTTCTTTTTCTTTTTCTTTTTCTTTTTCTTTTTCTTTTTCTTTTTCTTTTTCTTTTTCTTTTTCTTTTTCTTTTTCTTTTTCTTTTTCTTTTTCTTTTTCTTTTTCTTTTTCTTTTTCTTTTTCTTTTTCTTTTTCTTTTTCTTTTTCTTTTTCTTTTTCTTTTTCTTTTTCTTTTTCTTTTTCTTTTTCTTTCTCTTTCTCTTTTTCTTGTTCTTTTTCTCATTTTTCTTCTTATTTTTTTTTCTTTTTATTTTATTGGCATTTTTTTTAATTTTTATTTCCATTTTTTATTTATTTTAATTTTAATTTTCATTTTTATTTTATTTTTATTGTTCTTTTTTTATTTTTATTTTTATTTTAATATTTACCTTTCTCTTTATTTGTATTTGTATTTTTATTTGCATTTGCATTTTTATTTTTATTTTATTTTTTTATTTTCATTATTATTCTTGTTTTTGTTTTTATTTTTGTTTTTGTTTTTATTTTTATTTTTGTTTGGGTGATGATAAATTCACAATTCCCAGTTGTGTGAGGCCCTACATGGCCCAATGGAACCGTGGGGGCCCATAGACGCGTCCAAAGCACACGTGCAAGCCAAAACAAGTCTCTGCACGCATTGAAAGTGTTGTTTCAAACAAGTGCAACCCTCAGGGGATTGTATACCCCCCAAACACTGTGTTTTTGAGTCATTTACCCCAGTAAATGGCGGTTTTGAGGTGTTTCTGGGGGTATACTGCCCCCGGGGGTCATGCCACAATTTTGGGACTGCCTGGACCCTATTTGGGTTCCATAAACCCAAATTGGGATCAAAACATACTATGTGGGACTGTTGGACCACACCTATCAATACCCAAGTGACATTAAATTAAATCTAAAGTGAAATAAAGTGAAATTAAAGCAAAACTAAATTGACATTATTGTGAAACTGAAAACAAATGTCCCAATAAACTTGATCTTTCTCAACTCAAAAGTAAGCAAACTTTGTAGTTGTTCAATTGAAAGTTGGATTGAATACTGAAATACTGTTTCTTTTTTTGAATTATGGGAACAGTGGAAAGACCTCCTTTTTGTAACATGGCTGCGCTGAAGGACTACATTGATAGTGCCATGAACAAAGCTGCGGACAAGAAGGATTTGGGTAATGAATCATTGGAAGCCCCAATTGCATCCTCATCTAGGGTGACATTTGAGGAACAAAGTGTTTCACAAATGGACATGACCTCTGGTGGTGAATCAAATTTTATGTTACTCTGGTCTTTGCCTTATTTAATTTTATTGAAAAATGTAACCATCAATCATCTCCAAACCCCTCAGTGCATCTTAACCTGAGGAGAACCTTTGGGATGGCCTTAGTGAATTTCAAAGAAGGAATGAATTGTGGGCTAAATACTATTCAACTGAAAAGAAAATTGAGCAAGATTGATTGTGGAAAATATGTTGGTGACCAAAAAATCTATAAAACTAGGGGAAAGGTAATGATAGAAGAACTCAGGGGAAAAATTGTTATAGAGGTCCTCTTTGAACAACTTGGTGATTCAGGTTGGGTTCATCAAGCAACTTTAAGTGGAGATGGTCACTTGGAGGCCCTATTGTTGGCTCACCCAGAGTTGTTAAAGCTTTTCAAGCAATTTTATCATATTGCTAATTTGGATTGTACTTATAAAACAAATAAGTAAAACATCTCCTTATTGCATGTTGTAGAAATTAAAGCCAACCAGAAAAAAATTACAAAAGGTGTTGTTTTTATAACAAGATAAAATTTTGAGTTCTACAGTTGGTCTGTAAATGCACCAAAGTAGCTGGCTTATGATCCTGGGAGACTTCCCAAAGTCTTTGTGACAGAAGTTGAAAAGGATTATATTTTTGCTATAGAAAAACGTTTCCCTGGGTCAAAAAGACAGTTTTTTCAATGGCACTTGTCTAAAAACATACAAAAAAACTGCAAAGTGCGCTTTAACAATGATGTTGAAGGTTTGAAAAGATTTATGTCTCTGTGGGCCAAGTATGGGGCTTCAAAAACCAAGGAGGATGCAGAGGTCAATGACACAGAACTTAGATTAAGTACGAAATCACTGCCTCTACTTTTGTTCTTCCTAGTTTTGGTTTGCTTAAATTATAATTTAATGAAGTGTTTCTTGGCGGACTGTGAGTATGTGCTTGAGTATATGGATCATAACATCTTCTGTATCCAAGAGACGTTTTCAACAGCTTGGAATTTCAAAATTCCTGACTTTGGAAATAAAAAAAAATCTTGGGTTGAAGGGGCCCATGCTACTCTAAAACAATTCCTTACAAAATCTTCAGGAAACAGGTTGGATGTTTGGCAAAACCTAGAGGTAAAAGTTTCAAATAAAATTAAATTGGTTCAGTCTGCGCTTTACAAATCTCAAATTAAGATGGGAATAGTTCTTCCTACTTAACTGTTACCATTTGGATACAAGTTATCTTTAGAGAAAATTAAACTTTTTATGGAACAATTCAAGAAATTAAAGCGCAACCATGACAAGGAAGTGTGCATCAAGTCATACTGAAAGGCTATGGGTTTTCCCTGTTCCCACAAAATAGGTGATCTACTCAAATTCCAAGGATCAATTGTGCCTGAGGATGTTCATCCTAAGTGGAGGTTGGATTATGACCCTTGCAGTTCTAGTTCTGTGAGTTGGTTTAAGCTGGATTTTTGGATTGTTCAAATCACTTTGTGATTAATGCTACTTATAAATGCTTTTTGAATTATGATTCCTACTTTACTAATATTTTATCCTTTTGATTTTTGAAAGTTTGATGTGTCTGGAATGCTCAGCGATTCTCAATTACATGAGAAGCTCAATGCAATGATGTTGGGATACCCTGAAGAAGAACATTCTGGGCTGGTGAAGGACTTGATTCAGGAGACTGCAAATTATTGATCAAAGCCAAGACTTGAACCTAAATTCTTGCAATCAAGCAGAGGAAATCCAAAATTGAAAGATCACTGGAAGGATCCTTCTTGATTTGAGCACGTTGAAAAGTGTCTTGAGTGGGAAAAGAGAATCAGTGGGGCACCAAATAAGAAAAGACAAAAGAATGTAAGTCTTTTCTTTTGTGAAATATTCATTTTTGGGGTTTTATGAACTGATGATGATATGATGATAATTATTATTCAAAGTCTACAGGATAGGAATCTGAATTTCATGGTTCAGAGGAAGGGACTTAAAATTAATCAGCTTCACTTCATTTTGAATTGGAATCCTCTTCAGAGGAAGAAGACATGCAGGAAGCATCAACCAGAAGCTCATCTTTGGTGAGTATTGATGTAATTAATAAATGCTATTGGAATTTTAGCTGATTGGGTTTTGATTATAGGAGACCAAAGTGAAATTCATCAATCAAATACCTGAGAAATTACATAAATTCTTGGGTGATGTTTGGGGTCCTATTGCTGATGGGAATTGTGGATTTATAATAATTGGTAAATTGCTTGGGTATGATGAACATGGTTGGTTTAGACTGAGGAAGGAAATTCTTGGAAAATTAGAGAAAAATAAAGCATGCTACATTAAGATGCTTGGTGGTGCAAAATAGGTACAAAATATTAAACAAAGACTTGATGTTTAAAAAATCAAAGCAAAGATTTGCTTTTCAAAATGGCTGGCTAAGTTAGATATAGGTCAAATAATATCAGACACATATGCCAGACCTATATTTTTCATTTCATTGGAATCATGTTGTTATTATACTCCAATGGAAAAAGGTGTTACATATCAATCAGAGCCTATCTATATTTCCTTTGTCAACAATAAAAACTGGTTCCTATTAGTAGTTGAGAGAGAAATTATTCCAATTCTGCCCATTGTAGAAAAAACTTCAGATTTCATTTCAAATGAAGCTTCTGTTTGGGTTGATCATCTCAAATATCAACTGAATTTTTATTCTAGATTATAAACTTCAATTATAGAGATCATTTCATCATTGGGTTTCCATATGACTTTTGATTATGATGCAGCTAGCTTGTAATTCTATTAATATAAACAATTATCACATTTTGAATATCATCATGTTGATTTTTTTGAGTTAAAATCCTTGTGATGAGTGCTTTGAATGAGATTTGATTGGTAAGCCAGTTCAACTTGCGTTGGGCTGATCCCATGATAAGGAGTATTTTTACTTCTTGTGATGAGATCAGCTTAACACAAGTTGAAATTGTTTTTTTTTTGGTGCTTTTACTTTAAGGCTGGTCAAGTTACTTGTCTTTTTTTTTGTTTTTACTTTATGCCTTTTCAACTGACTTGTCTTTTTTTTGGTGTTTTTACTTTAGGGCTTGTCAAGTTCAACTTGTATTTTTTGGAAATTTGACTTTAGGGCTAGTCAAGTTGAACTTGTATTTTTTGGCACTTATACTTTAGGGATGCTCCATAGAATATTTCATTGAGGCATATCAGAGTTAAGCAAACCCTGCCATTTTTTAATGGCGGGTTTCAAACCAAATCTGCTGTTAAAAATCAAAAAACCCACTTATTTCACATCAAACATGTCAGATTTACCTGGAAATAAGTGGGTTTTTTCAAATAAATTATTTAAAGGCTTCCACCACCTGTCCACGTCATCCACCCCTGGCTTCCCACCTCCTTCTAACTCTGACCTCATTGCAAATTTTTTTACCTCCAGCCTCTGTTACAGCTACTCAGTATCTTCTCCATATACCTGTGCTACACACCTACTGTTATCCATGTCACAGCCAGTGAATGTCACTATCATGTAACTAGCAGTGAAGTATACCCGGGTCAGCAGCTGTGGAAGGATTCCTCTTTCTTTCCTCATCCTTCCACTCACTCCCTCTGCTGCTGTCCCAGGTATGTTGATTCTATAATTTTTCCTTCTTGATATTTCATATGCAATCAATCCTTCCACTCACTCTCTCTGCTGCTGTCCCAGTTCACCTCATCAGGTTATGAGCCCAGAGCCGCACCAACTGTAACGCTATTAGGATCCATAAGATTCTCAACAAAGCAACAGATAAACCCCAAATCATGACCAACTTTAAAAGCAACAACACTTGGGTCGCCAATCCAGCAAGCTCCTCCCAAAACCTCTCCAGCGCAAGACTACCTGTCTTGAAGATCTCAGGTCCGGAATCCAACTATCTTAACTGGGAGCTGGTAGTCTTTGCATACTTTGATGCTTCCGGCCTTGACCACATCATCAACCATCCAAGACCTGAACATCCCTCCAATACCTGGATAGCCGGAAACAAACTGGTTTGCTCAATCATCACCCAGACCATAGATGCCTCCAATATCCAATATATCAGGGAGTTTTGTTGTGATGCTCAAGGGATATGGGTCACTCTACGCAAGGCTCATCAAGACTTGTCCACCGGAGGGAGAGTCTCCTGGATTTTCAAGCTCCTTCTAGCCAGGATGGAGGGAGACAACATGCTGGGCCACATTGATACCATGGCTCAATACTACAAACAACTCAACTCCCTTGTCACTCCTGAGAAGCCTCTCACTCAGGAAAACGTCCACTTGGCTGCTCTCTTGAGCTCCATACCGCAGGACTGGATACACTGCGTCTTGGCACTAATGAACCAAGATGGAGTAAAATCCAAGACCATTTTCTCTGCGCTCAAGAATGAGGCAGTGCATTGTCAATCCCAACCAGACATCCTGGTTGCCGCGTCAGCTGTCAAATCAAACTCTCACTCAGGCAAACAATCAAACAAGCAGCAAAAAACTCGCCACTATTTTCTATGCAATGCAGACGGTCATGATCTGAACAACTGCAAGAACACACAACACATCCTTAACAACCATAAAGCAAATCAAAAATTGCGTCCAGAAACAAAGGAAGCTACAAAATCTTCCTACAGGCCACCTGCAAAAGCCGGCAAGGTCACAGCGGCACCCCTTGCAGAAAACAACAACAACTCCGACTACTCAGGATCCAAATTTGAGGCCAGGGCTGGAATTTCAACTTTCCTGTTGGTGTCCTCTCACACTGGACGTACTGGAGGAGATATCAACATTGACTCTGGATGCTCCTTTTTGATGACACCCTACCTCAGCACAGTTAGCAACATCAAGCCGGACAACACTCTGGTGAGATTGGCCGACCACTCTCAAGTAGAGGCGACCCACCAACAATTCACTCAAGTTCCGCTTTCAGAAAACACCAGAGTCAAGACCCTGGTTGTTCCAACTCTCCACAAGCCTCTCCTATCAGTCGCCGCCCTTTGCGATGCCAGCCTCACAGTTTTATTCACTTGTACAACCTGCAAAATCTATCCCTCAACAGCCATCCAAGTCCCAAGTCGACCAGTTGGCGGGGGTTATTGCCGCACAAACCTTTACTACCTCCCTTCAGAGCATGTGAGCTCAAACTCTGCTTCTACTCCTGCCAGTCCCCAAGTTGATTGCTCCCTTCTGGGCTATCATGTCCGTTTCTTGCATATAGGTCTTTGACCACTCAAGAGACTCCTCAAAGCCCACGGTATTGTCCCTCAATCCATGAACAAAATTGAGGTTCAACAATGTCCAACTTGCATACAGTGCAAAATGACAAGGAATACCTTCAATTCACAACGCCCATATTGCTCCACGTCTCCAGGTCAAATCATTCGCTCCAATGTTGCGTCCTATGAGACTGTCTCACGGGAAGGATATAAATACTATGTTACCATTGTTGATGATTTCTCTAAATTCAAAACTGCTTTCCCCATGAAATCCAAGAGCAATACTTTCAACTGTTTCAAACTCTTCCGTGCCTCTTTTGAGAAAGACAACAAGCACAAGATCAGCTCTCTCTGCACCAACAACAGGGGTGAATATCTCCACAACTAGTTCTCCACTTACCTAAAATCTGCAGGTATCCACCATGAGCCGGGACCTCCCCACTTGCCTGAGCTGAATGGGGTTTCTGAGAGGACAAACTGTACCATCAACAATCTTGTCCAGTGTGCTCTCCTACATGTGAATGTTTCCAAAGTGTTCTGGGCTGATGCGCTGCGTCATGTCCTTCACGGTCTCAACTCTTTTCCATGTAACACACCTGCAGGTTTTGAGTCGCCACTCTCAATCCTGGGTCTCCCAACGGTTCAACTCAACAGCCTTTGCCCGTTTGGATCCCTTGCCTGGTACAAGGTCCCCGAGGCAGAGAGGAAGAAGCTAGACCGCAAGGCCCGGTCATCCATCCTCCTCTCCTATCTCTCCCACGGCAATGGTGTTTGCCTCTGGGATCTTGAAGAGAAAGTAGTGATCAAATCGCAAGACATTGTGTTTGTTGAAACCTTGTTCCCGTACGGCACCAAGCTAATATCACCCCCCCCTGCTCTAGAAAGTGAAGTTCCCTGGCTTTCTCTCCCAACACCACCATGACCAGAACCGCTACTGCCTACGACCCCCCCCCCCCCAGTTTGTCGGATTGCACCTTGGCCAGACGAGGTGCCTCTGGTCCACGTCTGTTGGACACCCAGGACAAGCCTCCTCTTAACATACCACTACAAGGGGGTCTTGATTGCCGGCTTTCCCCGTCAATGCATGCACCTTTGGCCACCCCCCCGCCCCGGACGCACCGTCTGTACCTGCTCCACTGCCCCCTGACTTGGGCTCCCCATCTTCATTCCCGCTTCCAGCAGTATGTCCCTCACCTGCTCCTCACCCGCCTCCCAACAAGGAGACCACCCCCATTGCCGCTGGCCCCTGCCAGCGCAATTCCAACTCAACCGGCTTCCCCCCCGAGGCGGCATTCTGGCAGGCAGCAAAACCTGCCCAATTGCTATGGCCAATGGTCCAAGAACACGACGACCTAAGAAGCCCTGGACACCCCCAAGAGGTGGTGGCAACTCCTCTGGTTGCCAAACAAGCTTTGGTGGCTCAAAGAGGCTGATGAAGAATACTCATCCCTCCTTTGGATGTACACTTGGAAGCTTGTCCCTCAACCCATCAAAAGGAAGGTCATCAATTCAAAGTGGGTGTTCAAGATTAAACGCCGTCCGGACCGCTCCCTACAAAAACTCAAGGCACGGCTTGTTGCAATGGGCTACTCCCAAGTACACAGCCTGGATTACCAGGAGGTATTCTCTCCCACCCTGCGTCTTGAATCTCTTTGCCTCATACTCAGCCTGCTTGCGGCAAAGAGCTGGAAGGGCTACCAGGTTGACTTCAAGACCGCCTTCCTAAATGGCCGTCTTGAGCATGAGGTATACATGGAGCAGCCTCCAGGCTTTGAGGACCCAACACATCCCAATTGGGTATGTTGTCTTGACCAATCTCTCTATGGGCTAAAGAAATCCCCACGGCAGTGGAAAATTGAGCTTCACCAGGCGCTTCTTTCCCTTGGCCTCACCAACTCCAAATACAACCCAACGTTGTACTTCAGGATTGAACGCGGCAAACTAATAGGTGCCTTGACAACGCATGTGGATTATCTAGCAATTGTCGGCCAGCCAGTGTTTGTCAACAATCTCATCAAGTCGCTGGGACGGAAGTTTCAAATAGGGGCCAATGAGGACCTCCATCATTCTCTTTCACTCCGCATCACTCGCGATGTCAATGAGAGGTACGTTTTCCTAAACCAATCCCACTACATTGACGAGCTCTGTCAATGTTTCCTATCTGGCAGCCACATGCCCACTCTCAACCCAACATCCTCAACCTTCAGGTCAATAGTCCGCCGGACACCTGAGGATCCACCCTCATTGGGCCCATACAGCCAACTTATTGGGTCGCTCCTCTTGGTGGCGCAATGCACGCGCCCAGATTTATCCTTTTTTGTCAACAGGCTGTCACAGTACCTGCGCAATCCATTGGAGAAGCACTGGCAGGCGGCAGTGAAGGTCCTCAACTACCTGGTTTCCACCAAAGATCTCAAGCTGTTTCTAGGTGGGCAACTCGAAGTATCCGGGTACTCTGATTCCGACTGGGCGGAGGATTGTGACGATTGCCGGTCTACGTCGGGCTACACTTACCGTCTGGGCAAGGGTGCCATCTCCTGGAAGTCTCACAAGCAAGCCACTGTCTCCCTTTCCAGCACGGAGACGGAGTATAAAGCACTGTTGGACTCATGCAAAGAAGGGGTATGGATCACTCATCTCAAGCCAAGCTTCTCCCTTCCGCTTCATGTTGACAACAAGGGCGCCAAAGCTCTAGCACAGAACCCGGAACACCACACGCGCACTAAGCAAATTCATTCCCGCTACCACTTTGTCTGGGAGGGGGTGCAAGAGGGCTGTGTTGCACTCCAGCATGTCTCCACCAAGGACATGCTAGCCGACATGCTCACCAAACCCCTTCCTTGTGTGTTACTGGAGAAACATTGCTTGGCCTTTGGCGTGGTGCACTGAATCCTCTGTTCCATGTGTCACAATTGATCTCTCTTCTGTGTCTCCTCTCTTTCTTCTCAGTTTCCTTTTTTTTCTTTTTTGTTTCTCATTTGTAGGTCTTCAGCAAGGGGGGGTGTTACAGCTACTCAGTATCTTCTCCATATACGTGTGCTACACACCTACTGTTATCCATGTCACAGCCAGTGAATGTCACTATCATGTAACTAGCAGTGAAGTATACCCGGGTCAGCAGCTGTGGAAGGATTCCTCTTTCTTTCCTCATCCTTCCACTCACTCTCTCTGCTGCTGTCCCAGGTATGTTGATTCTATACTTTTTCCTTCTTAATATTTCATGTGCAATCAATCCTTCCACTCACTCTCTCTGCTGCTGTCCCAGTTTACCTCATCAGCCTGATCATCAAAATATTCACCACTCTCATAACTTTATCACTCTCATCATCACTCTCATCAATTTATCACCCTCATCACTTGATCACTCACCACTTTATTGCTCTCATCACTTCATTGCTTTCATTCCTTCATTGGTCTCATTCTTTCATCACTTTCATTACTCTACCTCCAACAAGAACTTGTACCTCCAACCTCATCCAAAGAATCCAATCACTGTTTTATTGCTGTTGTCACTTTATTTCTCTCATCACTTTATCTTGCTTTTCAATTTATCCCTCTCATCAAATTATTGCCCTTACTCTTTCCAAATGGCCCCTCAGCAAACCTCCCCCTGCAAGTCCACACAAAAGTCAAACACACCAAAGCAAACATCCCCAAGGAACTCCACAACAAACAATCCTCCCCCATCAGCTTCCAAGGGCTCAAACAATCCTCCCCCATCAGCTTCCAAGGGCTCAAGTCATCTCAAGAGAGCTGATCATATCATCCTGGTCAACTGGCTCAAAATTCCCTCCAACTATGATTCCTGCTTTGGATTGGAAAATGAAACACGCTTTGGCCAACCTCCATCCTCTAAGGTCAATGGTTATCTCCTGATGGCCAATGAACTCAAGAATAAAACAAACATTAGGCTGGATCTTTCATACAAACAGATGAGGGAGCAATTCAAGAATCTTCAAGCCAAGTACAAAAAGGCCCACTCCATGTCAATCTCCACTGGCTTTGGTATCACCAACTCTGACAAAGCCAAGGGAATCAACTTGGTGGTTGATAAGTGGGACTCCATTTTTACTTTTTATATTCAAATGGATGAAATCTTTGGAAAGAAGGCCAAAATCACCCCCCTAGCTTCTTTTGATGCCCAACAATCCAATTCAGTTGACGCTGATGAATTGGCTGGGGATGCTCAGCCTAGCAATGGTGATCCCAAAGAAACCTATGAGTGGCCCCCATCCAATTCCAAGGAGGATATTCAAACGCAATCAGCTCCAATAATGTCTACTTCTGCATTGATTGATGATTCAAAACATACCTTGGACCCCTCCCCTCCTTCTTGGGATTGCTCTCTTCCTGGGTTAAAAGATCTCATCAACCTTGCTGATGCGGAACAAGATACTCCTCAGTCTCCATCACCCTCAACATTGGTTCAAGTAAGGAACCAAGCTCCTTTCTCTTCCGTCTGGTTAATCCTGACTGATTTAGACTGTAAAAAAACAGGCTCATCACATCCAGAATGGCCAAAACCTCAAGCCAATGGGGCCTCCCACATTTCCTTTGAACACTAGTGACAAATTTCAGACTCAAACCTCCTCTGCCAAGGGTAAGCAAAAGGCCTCCAATTCCATCAATATCAACCCCAAAAGTCATCAAAAGAGGAGAAACACTTCTGGTTTTTCAGGCTTTGAAGAAATCATGGAGAAGCAAGATTCATGTAAGTCCATTGGTTGACCTTGCTTTCAAAATCATGCTCATTGCTTTTCCCCTGCAAAAAACAGTCAAATCAATTGAATCCAAAAAACTTGAGTTTGAAAAACAAAAGTGGGATTGTCAACTGGTCATGGATGTTCAAAAGCAGAAAGCCAAGACTTTGGCTCATCAACAAAAATGGGATGCTGAGTGGAAGTTGAAACAGGCTGAGCTAGAGTTTCAAAAAGATGAAAAGGTGAACAATCAACAGCAAGCACAACTGGAAAAGGAGAGGGAAAAACTTGTAACCAAAAAAAAATGATAAGGTATCAGTAGCCTTGGCTTGCATTGGTAGCAGTAGAAAAGTAGATGAAATACAGCAGATAACTTGAATGCTGGGCTTGTAAATATATTTGCATGGGTGAAAGAAAAACAAAAAAAAAATTGATTACAACGTTTGAGAGTATTCTTAACCCCACCAACATACAGGTTCTTTTTATTTTTATTTTTTTTTCTAGAGTAAATATGACCATTATTCAAGGCCCTACAAGTGTTTCTAGTTGTTTTATTAATTTGAAGTGACATGGCCATTCTGGTATGGGTTGCTGTGTCCACAGCAGGAAAGGTGCAGTGCTTGTACTTATTAGCTGCCCAAACCATTTTGACTATACCTCTTTGCTTGAAATCAATTCCAAAGCCAAGGTCAGGAAAAACAAGTTGGCCATCCAATGCTTGATATTTTTCCGTATTTTCAATAATTTGACCATTTGATTTCTTATTTGGAACAAGGAGTAAAAAGGAGTAGCCAGAGATGTTGCCTTTGTTGATATGAGGAGAGTTGTAAAAATAATCCAAGGTGAAAGTGATGTGTGGGGAGCAATCAAAAGGTGTAGGCTTACAGCCAAATTCCAATGAAGAGAAAGAGGGGATGTTGTTGTCCTTCATGGTATCACGGTTTGATTCAAAGGAAAGTTTGGCTAAATTGCAAAACATTTGTCCAAGAATTTGGGATACTTTGTCCGCCTTAAGGTTAAGGAAAGCATAATCTTGAGGAGAAGATCTAATGGATGATTTATTCACATAAAGTCCAAATAAATCTGAAGGTTGCATCAATTTTTGCCATCCAACAGCCCACATTTTTCCACCCCAAGATCTTGAAGGACCGACTGGGTTGACAAATTTTTTTGAATGATGAAGGAAAGTGGTGAAAAAGTTGATGTCCTTCTTATCTTGTTCTGAGAGTTTATGCAAGGGCACAAATTCAATTATTGCAACCAGGGCTTGGTGATCAGATTCATCGAGGACAATTAATTTTCCACAGTGGAAGAAATGGAACCATTTGATTCTTGGTTTTGCTTTCTCAAACTCTTCCTGGGTGGTTTTTTGACTATTCTTTTTCTTTTTGGCAAAAATTGAAAGCTACAGATGCAAAGGACGCTGTCTCCAACCAGACCAGACCACCTGTTCATTAATGCTTTCCTCAGAAACCTCCAAAGATATTTTGGTATCTCTCATTTGAACCCTCTTTTGGTGACAGTCCCTATTCTTCCCACCTTTCATTATGTTTGTCAATCCATCTCCTTCCATTTTGATCCCTCCCATCCATATACTCTGATTGAAGTGAGGAACAAGATGGGATTTGATTGTTTGTCAAACATTTTGAGGCGGTTGGGAGAAGAATCGGACATTCACCAATAGCGATTGAGGGATTGAAAAAAAAATGGTCAATCAAATGGAAATCATTGGTGAAACAAGATTGGATCAAAGAAAATGAAACCAAACCTGGAATCGATCCCAAGTTCACCAGAAACAGAATCACCAAAAAAAAAAAACTGTACCCAAAAAAAAAAAATAAAACATGACATCATCACCCAAAAAAAAAATAAAAAATAAAAAAATAAAATAAAAAATTACTGGGGTGTGAGGGAATTGGGCAGGGCCTTTGGGTTGGGCTTGGGTTGGTTTTTGGTTTGGGCCAAGCAACGGAAGGAAGGGGGGGCCGGGGCCTTGTTGGTTGGCCAATGAAGGGGGGGGGGGGCCGTTGGTTGGTCAAAGGAGGGGAGAGGGGCGCTGGGGTTGGCCAAGCGAGGGGCCCCATTGGTTGGCCAAATAAGGGGAGAGGGCAGGGGGGGCCTGTTGGTTGGCCAAAGGAGGGGAGAGGGGTGGTGGGGTTGGCTGAGCGAGGGGCCCCGTTGGTTGGCCAAAGGAGGGGAGAGGGGCGGTGGGTTTGGCCAAGCAAGGGCCCTTGTTGGTTGGCCAAAGGAGGGGAGAGGGCAGGGTTGGCCAAAGAACAAGGGGGTTGGTCAAGGGGCGGTCAAGGGGGGGCGGGGCTGGCCAATGTTTGTTGAGGGAGGGGGGCAGCCATCATTAGTCAAGGGGCGGAGCGGGCCAAAGCGGAGGGGGGGTTGGCCGTTTTTGGTCAAGGGGGGGGCTGGCGGATGTTGGTTGAGGGGGGGGCGGCCGTTGTCAGTCAAGGGGCGGAGGGGGGGGTTGGCCGTTGTTGGTTGAGGGGGGGGGGGGGGAGGCCGTTGTTGGTTGAGGGGGGTGCAGGTCCATTCAAGCATTGGCTGGGGGGGGCGGGTCCGTTTGACCGTTGGCTGGGGGGGGGGGTGGGTCCAATTGAGGGATTGGGAGGGGTGGAGGCGTTGGCATGGGGGGGGGGCCAAGATTGAGCAAGGGCAAGGGAGGAGGAGGGAGGGGGGGACCACTTACTTGAAAGGGGTTGGGTGACCAGGAGCTGGGTGGGGAGGGGAAGGAGGGGGGGGATGAGGGTCAGCCAAGAGAAAAACAAGAGGGGTGAGTAAAATAGGGGAGGGGGACTCACCTGACAGGATGGGGGATGGGGAGTTGGGTGGTGAGTGTATGGGTGAGGTTGGTGGTGGATGGGTTAGGGAGCAAAGGTGGTGGTGGTGAGGAGGAAGGATGGGACCAGTGAGTGAGTGGGGTGAGGTGGGTGAGGTGGAGGTGGTTGTTGAGGAGGAGAGTGGACCAGTGGTTTGTGGTTTGTGGTTCTGATTTGTGAAAAAAAGAGAAAAAAAAACACAACTTGGCCTATCTTGGGTGGAAAACCAAAACCATTTGTCTAAGTCCAGCCCACCAAATGAGAAAAAAAAACAATTGAGTCAGCCTAAGAATCTTGGGTGAACAACCAAAACCAAAAACATTTGGTGAAGGGATTTTTTACCTAACTTGAAATCAAACATTACTCATCAAAGCTAGCAAGGGTGAGAGGAAGAATCCATTCTCTCATAGAAGAAGATGAGGGAAAAGATGAAACAGGGATGACTTGAGGTGGATCAGGAATATCATCTTCAAATATTTTGTCCCATTCATCTTTTATGTCAGCCAAAAGATTATGAAGGATTACACAAGTGATAATCCAGTTTATGAGGAACTTCATGTTTTTGGGGTTTTGAAGCTGGTTTTGCATTTCCCTTAAGCTGGCCTATCTTCCTTTCTGGACTCCTATCGCATGCTCAATCCAAACTTGTGATTGGGCAAGATGATAGTTGAAATCGGTCTTTCCTTGATTGTTAGATGAAATGTTCCGGTATGCTGGAACCACATATTTGCCACTAGCATAGGCTGAATTTGCCAGAAGGTATTGATTGTGGTCAAAGTAGTTCTCTGATTGTTGGGAAATCCTCATCCAATTGAACACGTATGAACATTACAAGAACCTGGAAGGCCAGCATGGAGGGATATGAACTTCTTGTTGTTATCACAAACAAGTTTTAGTGCCACAGATTATCTAAAAAAAAAGACAAAACATATTTGGTCAGTGTGTGATCAATGGTGTTATCAAAGCAATTGGAAAAGATATGAATCAATTGCCTTTTTTTCCAATCAAAATAGTGGTTGCCATCTAGCTTGGGTTTTTGAATCAAGGGGATGGTGTTTCTATCAACCAAACTAATGCAACCAGGAAATCCTTTGGTTTCCATTACTTCAGATATCTCCTTGCGTTCATCTTTTGTTGGCCAAGAAAGGAATGAGTGATGAAAAGATAGGATAGAAACCATGATTCCTTTGTTGTATGAGTCAATGGTTCCATATCTGACTGAGAATAGCTTTTCTAATTGATGAATTGCTGCTCTATTTCCATTTGATACCAATCTACAAAGAGCAACAGCCAGTTGGATTGCTAAATTGCTTTGAGGATTCCAAGAATTGTTCTGGAAGATGTGGTGGTCTTCAGTCATCTCCAAAAGTTTTATGAATGAAGGCAATAGAGTTTGGAACAGTTTCTGGAAGCTTAGGTCAGGGAGGAGATGAAGCTTTTGCCTTTCATAAATTGGGTTGTGGAGAGTTTTTCTTCTTTGAACCATTTATTGCTTTTGGAATAGAGCATTCAAAGCCAACCAAGTTGATTCCAAATCGAAGTCTGAATGGCAGTCAAATACTAACAAAAGTTCAGTCAGCTTTTTTGCATTTTCAACTTGCTTCTGAGAATTTTGATGGGACATGTTGAAAAATATGGTGATTCGATGTGGAGTGATGATATGATGATGGGGATTTGTGTGAAGATGGAGATGTGAAGCAATAGAGATGTGAAGCAATAGAGATTTGAAGCAATAGAGATGTGAAGTGATGGAGATGTGAAGCAATGGAGATGAGATGTGTGTGATGTGATGGAGATGGGACCGGTATGGATTTGCTGATGTGGATGGGTGTTTTAGATGTGATGGATGGTGGATGGATGATGATGCATAAATGGTGGGTTTAATGGCGGGTTTGATTTTTGAAATCCGCCATTTTCATGCAACCCGCCATTTTGAAATACACCGGTTAGGGGGTATGTGTATTTCAGAAACCCGCCATTCAAAATGGGGGTTTTGGTAAAGAAAAATGGTGGGTTTGTTAACTCTGATACGCCCTATTGTTTATTTAATTTTTGGTGTTTTGGTTCTCTTCAGTTTTTCTTGTTTCTTTATTGTTTCATTTATTTTTTTACTTATTTTTATTTTATTTTTTATTTTTTTGTTTTTTTTAACCAAAAAATCAACATGTTTTGATATTTTGATTTATTTCCTTTTTTATTTTGATTTAGTTGATTTTAGCTTTTTATTTGTTTTGTTTTGGGTTTTGTTTTTTTTGGCCCACAACACTTGAAGTTGTGTGGCACAGAACCCGACTACATTTAAGTTGTGTACAAGCCCACACACCTTGAATGTATTTGGGTGTTGTGCCACACAAGCCAGGCTGTTGTTTGGGGGCTGCACAACTACACTAAAGTTTTACAGAAGCTACACCACTAAATTTGAGCTGTGAATTTATCATCACCCTTTTTATTTTTATTTTTATTTTTATTTTTATTTTTCTCTTCATTCTTATTCTTATTCTTATTCTTATTCTTATTTTTATTTTTATTTTCATTTTAATTTTTAGGTCATTATCTTTTTCCGCCCCTAGCCCTTATTTTTGTGTTGTTTTGACGCCACAACAATGTCCCACAACATCCTCAATCTGCATGGTTTTCCTTGGGCTCTGTTCAGCAACTGGGATGTACCTTTCCACCCATGCCAAAAGAAAGATACACCCTGTATGTTGCAGATGTGACATACAGGGTGGTTTGGCAAGGTGTATGTGGAAGTGTGCATTGCCCTGCACACTGTATTTCACAGCCCCCATTTCCAGTGGGGCCCAACATACAGGTTCAATTCTGTATCTCTCCCCCTTTCAAGGCCTTCACTGTCCCCTTACCACCACCAGCCATCATCCATCCCAACCACAACCACAACCACAACCTAGCTCCTACCTTGGTTGAATTTATTTGACCTCAAGCCCATCACCCATCACTCCTCAAAATCTATCACCCCCATCAGAAATCTACATCAATGCCCATCATCATCCCCACCCCCTACCATCATCACCCCCACTCTCTCCCTCACTCCATCCTCCTCTCAAGATTCAAAACACCCAACTTGACTCCATCCATCTATCCAATCTATCCCCAATCTTCCTTGTTTGTAATTTTTGTTTTTTTTTGGGAAAAGTTAAATTTTCTACCTTAAAACCTCTATTCACTACCTAAAAGGGACTGCGTGGCGCAATTCCCAAACCAAAATGGGTCCCAAACGGCCATTCACAACCCACATGAGTTGCAAAAGGCCATTTGAAACTCAGGTGAGTTGTGAATGGCAAAAAAAAATATTTTTTCATATTTATATTTTTAATTTAATTAAATAATTTATTTTTTACTTACTTATTTATTTATTTATTTTTATTTATTTATATTTATATTATTAATTTGATTCATTATTTAATTTTTTATCTGTTTTTTCATTTCTTTATTAAAATCAAAAAAATAAATAATACATCAAAAAAAAGGTAAAAAAAATGTTTGAGAATTAAGGGTGAGTTAACATGAGGTAAAAATATCAGAAATGACTGAGTGATATGGAGTAAGACAATTCAGAAAATTTAAGAATGACTGAGTAATATTGGGTAAGAAAATAATTGTTAATTTATATTTAGTATTGATTAATAAATAATAATTTGATTTATTTCATTTTTTGGAAAATTAGAGGAATAATTAAATGAGTGATATTGAATAATAAAATAGATATCAAACAGTAACATAATTTAAATGTTTTTTCTAAATTTTCTACTTTTTTGCTCCAATGGCATCTCTACTTTTGGATGCCCTCTTGGTTTCTACATTTGACAATCCTGAACTAAATCCTTCATTATGTTGAGTGAAATTAGATTTATTAATTGGCTCTTGTGTCATTAGCTCAAAAGATTGATCTCCTAGAGGGTCTTCATCTTCTAGTAATTCTGGGAAATTTTTCTTGATGAAATTCTGGAAGAAAATCATACAAGTAACCATTTTTTATATTGACTCAGGTGGGTATTCACTTCCTATGGCCATAAACTTTAATTTCCTTTTGATGACACCAAAGATACTTTTGATCAAATTTCTTGCAGAAGAATGGCACAGGTTGAATAATTCTTCTTTATTTTTGGGTCTAAAAGAAAATTAAAATTGAATGAAAATTCATACTAAAATTGAGAACCAAATAAAGGTTACAAAAAAAATGATAAGAAAAAACAAACTCACTTGTTTCCAACATGATCCCTATATTACAAATGATACCTTATTCCTCCGTGTGGAAACAGAAAATTATCACACAAAGCAAAACCACCATCCCCCAAAAAGTATTTGCCTCTGGGTATTTTTAGTGAGCTTTCTCTTGCAATTTGCCAAAGTCTTCCATCCGAAACACTTCCTTCCCATCCAGCTAGAACATAGGTGAGTTCCATTTCAAAATTGCAAATTTATTATTCTACAAATTTCAAATCAGTGAAGAATGGTTAACAAAAAAATTTTTTTTGATAAAAAATGATTAGAATACATATAAAAAGATTGAAAGTTTTTTATTATGATCAGAAATGATTAGAATTAATAGAAAAAAAAATTAAAAAAGAATCTTACATTGAGATGGTGGAGGCTGATCTTTAGAATGTTTTTTGAAGTTTTCTATTTGAATTTCCAGTCACCAAAAAGTAAATAATAATTCCAACTTTCTCTCAGGGAGATACATCTTTAGGGCCTGATAACTTTTTGTTTCTACTAGTTATCTTCAAATTGATAAAAAAATTCTTTGTTTATTCCAAAGTTTTCATAAATTGGTAGGGCTCTTAATTTCAAATTATTACTTGAATTCATTGGGATCCAGAAAGGGAAGATATTATCTTTGGAATCCTGGAACTTGAGTGCTTCATCTTGTTTGAATGTATAGATTTGTTACATTCAACAGCCATGAGGCTGTGAATTAAGAGTTGTCAATGGTTTTTTTCATGTCATGACCAGCTATTTTGTTTGAGGTGGTGAGGGTGGGTGATGAGAGATGTTGGTATGGTGGAGATTTGAACTGAATTGGGGAAATTTCAATGAGGCTTTGAATTTTACAGCAATTGGGTCAGTTTTGATGAAGCAGAGCTTAGGGGGCGGTGGGATCAACTTGCTGGAGGGAGGCTTTGAGTTGGAGATGATGTGGTGGTGGGATTGACTTGCCGGAGGAGGCTTTGAGTTTGTTGTTTTGAGCAATTGAGTTCTTTGCAGGTGATTTTTTTGAGGTGGTTGGGGTTGCACATACAGTGACAAACAGGGTTTTATGTTTCATCCCCCAGGGTTTATGTGTTTTGGGGAAAAAGCTCTTTTGGGCTGCTTCTGCCCCCAAAAACACATACACATACATGTGTGGGGTTGCCAAATGCAGCCTTGAATTTTCAAATTTTGGTGGAGTGGACAAAAAAGTCACAGCTTTTAGATTGGAATACAAAATCTCTCTAGAATAAATTTGAGAGTTTTTGGCCAATTGAAAGGCCTTCAAAATTGAAAAAAAAATGCATGATGTCTCAAAAACTTTAAAATATTTTGAAAACTCTTTTCTGATTATTATCATGAATATGAATAGACCCAAAATTTCCCAAATATAGCAGGAAATTCAAACATGATTTTTCCAGATTTTTGGTAATTAATTTTCCCATCAGAAAAAGAAAATTGGATTAACATAAAGAGAAAAGACATTCTTTTCAACTTTTCTTCCCTTCTCTTTCCAAACTTTCTTCCAAATTTTGAGCTTGCAGTATTTTATTGGGCATTGAGGATGGCACAAAAAAAATCATTTGAGGAATTTCAGAATCAATTATTTATCTCAAAATAGTTGATGCATCTACAACAATGACAGAGAATGACTGTTTTGGGGTGTGTTTTGGAGCCATTTCTGATACTATTTTGATTCTTTTTATTGAACATCTAAGTTTATAGTTTTCAAATGCACTTCAAATGACACACAAATATATATTTATCATATTTCTTTAGCCTTGTTTTAGCACTAAAATGTCAAACCTCAAATCACCATGTTTATACCCCTTTTTGGGGTAGTTTGGCATTTTTGCGCTCTTCTATATGAATAATCCAATATTCAATATGATTATAAATGATCTCCTGCCGCCTCCTAACCCCTTGGGGCAACCCAATCCTTCCCTCCACCATAAAATCACCTGTAAAAATCCACAATCCACTCCAGGAAACACCAATCATCACCCATCATCACAAATCATCACCACTCAACACCAATCAACCAATCACACATCACTACTCAACACAAATCAACCAATCCAATTAAACACTTCACCCCTACTAAATAAATACCCCTTAATTCAGACCTTCGATCAAAAATAAAAAAAATCACTTGTCAAATCCCTTTTCTCAAATTTTTTTGAATTTACTTCTTTTTAAATCATTAACAAATCAATCCAACATCAAAAGCCAATCAGAAAAATGTTTTATGTCAAATCTCAAGTCTCTAAAATCTTATTTTCTCTCAAATATTTGATCTTCCTTATATATGCAATCTATCCAAAACTCCAAATCCTTCATTAAACAAACCATCTCCAAATCAATATTAAAAACTTTCTCAACAACACATCAACCCACTTTAATTATCTGCCTCTGCAGCTTCTGCTTCTGTGCCACTATCTGGCTCTGATGCTTGTTCTTCTGCTTCTTCAAATGATTTAGATCACCTCCATTATTCCACCCCTTTTTCTCCTCAACCTGAATAATTGTATCATTCAAAGGTGGAAATTGTTGATTCTGTTGAAGAGTGGGCTGAGTCCCATGGATATGCCATTTCCATCAAATTCTCGAATTCTAAGGAGAAAAGATATACTTACCAATGTGACAAATATGGGAAATATAGACCCAATTCGGAAAAAATCAAAACTTTCAACCACCAGAAAAATGAACTGTCCTTTAAAATTCTCAGGAAGTTTTTACCAGAGGACTGTTTTTTGGAAAATTAAAATTCAATTACCTGATCAAAATTATCCTACATCAACTTATCCAACCACACATCCAGTTCCCAGAAGGATTCAGGGTCTCAAGGGGATGTGGTCCATTCTTTTACCAAAGCTAGGTTTCCTACCCTCAAAATTCTCAATTCATTAATGCAATACTCCACCTCTCCCATTCACACAAGCCTTAGTACAATTTATGAAAAAAGATCCAAAATTAAACAAGAACAAATGGAAGAGAAATCACCCATTGAAGCTTTCATAATGGAATTAAGAAACCCATCTTTTAAATATGAAATCAATAATCAAAATGGTCATATTAGTTTTTTATTCATTTCTCACCCAGATTCTGTGAAATTAATCAAGATGTTTCTTTCATTATTAATGTGGTACAGTAACTATAAAACCAACATATTTTCCATGCCTCTTCTTCAAATTTTTGGGGTAAAAAATTGTGCTTGAACATTCTCTGTTGGTTTCCGCCTCTTCTCCCAAGAAAAGAAAAGAAAGGAAGACTATCAATGGGCTCTCACTCAACTTCATGAAATACTAAAACATGAAGAAACCAAAGTCAAGCGACTGACAAGGAGCAAAACTTGATTCATTCAATTGATACTGTATCTCCCAACTCTCATCATCTACTCTGTCTCTGGCATGCCTTCAAAAAAATGCAAACACCACGTAGAAAACACTTTAAATTTCAAGAGGAATGGATTATCCTTGGAAAAAACTTGATTTTGCTGCTCAAATCCAAATCTGAAAACTCATTTGAGGTTAAGAACGGCTGTTCACAACCCATTCACATTGAGTAAAAGAAAAACAAGTTACAATAAAATAAATTAAAATGAATTATAATAAATTAAAATGAATTAAAATGAATCAAAATAAATTGAAATAAATCAAAATAAATTAAAATAAAAAAAATTAAAATAATTTAAAATAAAATAAAATAAAATAAAATAAATTTAAATAAATCAAATTTAAATAAAATATATTAAAATAAACAAACATAAATCAAGTTTCCATAAATAAAAATGAATAAAAACAAATGAAAATAAAAAATAAAAACAAATAAATATTTTTATTTATTAACATTAACAAAAACACCAAAAGAAGAAGAAAACCAAAAAAATACAAGTTCAACCTGACTAGCCCTAAAGTAAAAACACCAACAATTGAATAAAAAATGAAAGAGTCTATGGAGAAGCCCTAAAGTAAAAGTGCCAGAAAATGCAAGTTCAACTTGACTAGCCCTAAAGTAAAAAAACCAAAAAATTCAAGTTCAACCTGACTAGCCCTCAATGTAAAACATCCAAAAAAAACAAGTTCAACTTTTGTTGAGCTAATCCCATCATAAGGAGTATTTTTACTCCTTATGATGGGATCAAACCAACATAAGTTGAACTGAAATACCAATAAAATCTCATTCAAAACACTCAACATGATGATGTTAAATCAAAACACTCAACATGATGATGTTAACTCAAAAAACTCAACATGATGATTCTAAAAATTTGATAACCATCTATTATAATGGAATAAAAATATCAGCATCAAAACCCAAAAACCAAATGATGAAATTAAAATAATTTTTCTAAATTAGAATATAACTGAAGTTGTTCTTTAAAATGGTCAAACCAAACAGAAGCTTTTTCAGAATTCAACAAAGCATGTATGGAAACAATTGGTGGGATTGGAATCATTTCTCCCTCAAGCACAAGATGAACCCAGCAATTATTGTTGAAAAAGAAAATCAAGATCACATCTGATTTTTCTTTTACACCCATCTTTGTAGGAGTATAAGTACCATATGAATCCAATGAAATGAAACATATTGGTCTTCAATAAGTATCAGCTATTATTTGATCCATATCCAACTTTGAAAGCCATTTTGAAGAGGGAATCTTTTCATTGATGTCATTAACATCAAGTCTTTGTCCTTTCTTTTCAAAATCTTTATGGCCACCGAGGATCCTAGAATGGGATGTCTTATTTTTCCTCAATTTTTCTGTTGTCTTTTTGATGTTCATATTCTGTAACTAACAAATTTAGTTACCTTATTGCTATCTTACTGTTTTCATTAGCTCATTACCCATGTCTTAGGCCCCCTCTGGGGCTCTCTAGTTGTCTTAACCCTGCTACCTTAGGCCCCCTTTGGGGTTCTCTAGTTGTCCATAAATACTGGTCCTTCCCTTGGACCAGGAAAGAAATTCATATGATTACCAGACAACTAAACCGGAGTGTCCCTTCCTCCTCTTCAGATCAGTTCCACTTGACTATACAAGTACTTTCCCTCCATCCTTGGCTCTTTGTAGCCTTATCAATACATCTCATTTGGCTCTTCAGTAGCCTACCATACTCCTTCCTTCTCCAAATAACCTTGCTTCTCATTTTAAACTTTTCAGTTTCAATCATCCCTTTTTTTACTTTAAACCATCCATGCTCATCATACCCAACTGATTTAGAAGTGACTCTAAATCCACAATTTTTATCACCAAATGGATCCCAAGCCTCTTAAGAGAACTTATGCAAGTTCTCAGGTATTTGATTGAGGTCATTCACTTTTGGTTTGTAAAATCAAAAATTACTAAGTCAAAATTCTAATCTCATTAAAGGAAACAACACTCACCAAATTTGTGCTTCTGTTTGACTTGGCCATTTCTTCTTCTTCCCCAGAAAAGGATTCTGATTCCAAATGAAGGGGCCCTAATTCACTTTCAATCTCTTCTTCTGAACTATGAAACTCAGATGAAGAACCTTCCTTGCACTGCAGAAATCATTTTCCCATCAGTTCATTAAACCATAAAAATGAACATTTCTCAAAATAAAAAACTGACTATCTTTGGTCTTATTGGTTCCATTTTACCCCTTTTTTCCCTCTTAATTGCTCTCTCAATGTCTTCAAATTTTGAAAGTTCACCACCAGTTGCTTTCAATTTGGGTCAACTGCAGCTAGACCTCAACACCTTTGGCTGAAGCCTTGGCTTGGCAATGGACGCAGTGTGGAAAGAGACTGTCTTTTTGGTAAAATTCTTGATAAAAATAAAAAATTCTCTGCAAAAATCTCACTCCAAGTTCTGGAAAGCCCACTAGCCCTTGAGTCACACTCCTGTACCTCCATAATTCCTAATCAAACTCTGATTCCAAACCCAAGCTGGAAACCACTAAAGCTAAATTGCAATGAAATAATATTAAATAAACAAGAAGGACTCCCTGGCAAGCTCCGCACTTGAACTATTTCCCTAAATACGACTGCCAAGAAATCTTTCTGGTAATTACACTTCAAAGTAACAGAAGAAAAGGATATAGCTAAAATTTGCTGTGAAAGGTTTTCCCCCCCTTTTCTATACTCCAATAATCCAATAATGTTTCCCCTTCTCCAATAAAAGAAAAGCTTCCTTATATATACAACAAATAGCAGAAGAATGCAAACCACAAATGAAAGACCCCTATTGTCTCTGTGCAATCCGCACTGACCCTCCTTAGCTACTCCAGAAAGGAACATAAACTGCTAATTAAAGACTCCTTTTCCCACCGCCTTGACCCTCCTTGGCTACTCCAAAAAAGAATTTAAACTGCTAATGAAAGACTGCTTTTCCCACTGCCTCTGTGCGTTCCGCACTGATCCTCCTTACTAATATTCCAACCCTTACCCAATTCAATGATTTGCAGTTGATTTGATGATCCTGTTGCCAATTCCCCTTAAACGTTGAGTTGCCCCAATGCATACCTAACAACAGATCCTTGTTGATCTTCCCTAGCAGACCAATCCCAATCCTGAATGTAGAATAACTAGGAATCCCCAACAACCTGCATGCCGCCTCCTCAACTTTAGCATTCATTGGCCCACAGCGCTCCGCAATCTCAGTGCATATCCCATAATTGGCATAATCTGTACTATTTATCTTTGATCACTTGCTTCTGCATTAGTAAACCCACACCAGCGGAGGGAAAGTTATGCTTGACCACGCTCAATGTCCACAAAAGGAAAAAACTCTGGCCCATTCTTGTCATTGTGCCTGCCAAAAGCGCGCGCCACACCAATGCTGAGCCCTTAGCTAATGCACTCTGGAATAGACAGTCCACCAATGCACTTCTCTGAGCCTATTGTGCTGCGTACTTCCAAACACTGCTCAGCCGCCCCAAGTCAAATGTCCAGTGCTGAGCCTAATTGCCTCCTTGTCTATAAATAACCACTACAGCAACTGTACCCTTGAGCATTGACCTTAGAATCTCCAACCAAACTCCTTTAGTGTTGGAATAACTGATGATCCCGCGGTGCATGCGCGCGTCAATTGTCTGTGACATGTCTCATCTAACCATAGAACCCTGATTCTCACCTCCTCAACTCTCAGACTGGCCACAATTACTCTCCCCTTGTTCTACCAAAAAAAAAAACAAAATCAACACCAAAGTCACCAACTCATTCCTATTTCTTCTCCTTCTATTCTTTCATTCTCCATCTTCTTCTTTTTCCCTACTTTCTATTTTGACTTCTATCTTTAACCTCTCCAACCTCAACTACTTCAAAATACTGCTCATCAAATCAGAACCTTCAACTACCAATCACTGAATCACTGATGCAAAGTCAATACTATCAACTGGCAACAAATTCTCCTGTTTGATAAGAAGGAATAAGAGAACTTAGACTTGAGACATGCCTTGTGTTCTGATCTTCTCTTGGTGTGATTCCTGCTACTAAGATCTCAACTCCTAGCCAACTCATCTCTTCAGTCCTTTAGTCCGTCATACTGTTCCTACATACAGTATTGTCTGGTTCTTAACTTCTATTACTATAAAGTAATTTCAACACAATTAAAAGTCAAAATTCTAGCGGAAAAAACTATCCACTATCCTCAAAGAGCCAGGCCCTACCATGGACTCTATAAATCCTACCATCCTCAAAACCACCATTGAAGCTATCCCCCGCTTGACTGAAGAGAACTTCACTATCTGGAGAACTAGAATCAATTCTCTACTGAACTTGGCTAAAATAAAAGAACCTATAACGGCCAGCATTCCGCTGGATAATGAAGAAAACACAATCCTCACGTCCATTATCATCTCAAAACTCTCACCGGCTGTTCATTCAAACATCATCACACCTGACAATGAAGAAAACGCTGTGCTGATTTGGAAGGCCCTACTCAAGCACTTTGTGTCATCTCAACCTGCCAATTGCGCTTGTATTTACAGTAGCTTCTCCTCTATTACCTTTGACAAGTCAAACATTAAGCAATTCATAACCAACGTCAAAACCAGAGTCAACCGCCTTCTAGAAATTGGTATTCTTATTCCCACCAACATCCTTGCATATACAATCTTAGATAAGCTGCCGTCCTCCATGATGAATATCAAACAACAGATTACTCACTCTCAAGCAGAATTGTAAGTTACTCCAGACGCGGTACTTGATCATCTCCAAATTCACATGAATGAACTGAAGATGAAAGGAAATGCTTCCGGATTCACTGTCTCCTTATATACAGAGGCCTCCGGCAAATGCAAACCACGTATGCACAACACTCTGGCTAATCACCCCAAAAATAAGTGCTGGATGCTGTATCCCCACTTGAGACCAAAAAATCCTCCTAACAACAATCAACAAGTTAGCCTTCTCTCATCATTTAACAGTCTAGGAGAAAATTTCTTTGTTATCCACTCCGGCTCCTCCTGTCACATGATAGCTGATGAAGCCCTATTTGCTGAACTAGAAAACCAATACCAAGCAGTAATCAAGACCAGAAATAAGGCCAATACCTTGGACATTAGCGTATATGGAACTGTTAGACTAAAAGCAGGAAACCACAAAATTGTATTCACCGACGTGCTTTATGTACCCCACCTGTCTACTCATCTGCTATCTCTTAGAAAACTGATACTGGAGGGATTCCATTTTGACTTCTACTCTGACTCCTTCAGTCTTATCAAAAGCAACAAACTTATTCTCCAAGGCTGCTACCACAAAAACATTCCCTGTCTGCCGCTTCTGCCACTCTTGCCCTCCTCACTACTCTCCTCTGCTGAGTTAATCCATAAGTTCATGGGACACATCAGCTCTTGCCAACTGAGACATAAACTGAACCTGCCTATCTCTAAGGAAAACAAATGTGAGGCCTGTTCTCTATCCAAGATCACCAAAGCCTCCTTCAAAAACCAATCCTCCCAAGCTACCCGTATATTTGAGGAAATTCACTTTGAAACTATTGGTCCTCTCTCTCTCTCATCTGTTGGGCACAAGTACGTGGTTACAGTGATGGACTCTTTTTCAAGATACTGCGCTGCCATGCCCATTTCATCCAAGGATGCTATTCCATTGGCGCTTATCTACAGCTTAATTCTGGAAGAAAAACATCTAGGATAATACCCTTCCATCCTACACTCAGATTGCAGAATGGAATTCACAAACTGCACACTATCTGAATTCTGCAAGAACAACCTCATCAAACAGTGGTTTGCAGATCCACATACACCTCAACAGAATGGCCTTGCTGAGTGATTTAATCGCACCATTCTTGAATCTGTTAGAATGATTCTGTAAAACTCTGACCTGCCTTGGTACCTATGACAAAAAATACTTCAATCCTCCACACTCACCCTCAATCAAATCCGGTCTCCCCAATCTAAGAAGAGTCCCTAAAAAATTTTCAAACTGCGCTCTCTTTCCCTCCCCTACTTTAAATCAATTGGTAACCCTGTTTCCTTCCTGACACAGCCAAAACCCTCCGGCAATAAATTAGGTACACCTGGTGAACCAGGTTGATTAACTGGCTAAAATCCTGTGCTGCTATCCTACCAAATTCTCTCCTCCTCTGGAAAGATTGTTAACACCAAGAGTGTCACCTTCCTATCTTTCCCCTCCAGATCATCCTCCAACCACCCTCCCTCCTCCTATGACAAGCTAACTCCCACCATTGTCAGCACTTCCAGACCTGTTCAAGAGAACTCACCATTTGAACTCTCAAAGGACATCAAGACTGAGTCCCCTGAACCCTCCAAAACCATTGGCAACACCCCTTCCGACATCCTGTCAGAAGAAGACTCAGCCTTGGATTTGAATGTAGAAGCAGAACTCATTCCATCAGGCAGAATTATTTGAGAAAGAACCTCCGCCGTCAAACCCAATAAGTACAGCTACCTGTCGCACAATGACTCATCACCTAAAATAATGGAAGAGAAACAAGTGGAACTTCAGAACATTGAAGATCACAATGTTTGGGAAGATGTTGATTTTGTTCCCGACAGATATCTTAAGACCACCTGGGCTGTAAGAGATAAACCGGCTACAATTTCTGCGCAAGCTAAAACAAAGGCTTGCCTTTGCATACAAGGGTTCCTGTAGACGCCGGGTCTGGAATTCTCTGAAACTTATGCCCCTACGGGCAAATTTCCGTCTCTTCTTCTTCTTCTCATTTTTGCTCTTGATTGTTCCTTACCCATTAAACAATTTGATGTTAAAAGTGCCTTTCTCTACGCTCCCCTAAAAGAAACTCTCTTCATCAAAACTCCTTCTGAATCCTCTTGGAAAAGTCCCTTCCTCAAACTAAAAAAGTCCCTCTATGGACTTTGGAAAGCACCACTCAATTGGCACAATACCTTAACCACCTGTCTAAAGTCTCTGGGATTCTTTCAACACAACTCCAATGTTTGCCTATTCATCCACTCTGATTGCAAAACATTCCTATTCTTTCACGTGGATGACCTCATAGTAGCCGGCAACGTGGAAAACTTTGAAAAACACTTCCTCTCAGAATATCCTGATTCTTCTGCTCATGTTCCTGATACCCTTTTGGGAATGGATATTAATATTGAAAACCAGTTGTGCTCTCTATCCCAGCCTGCTCTGATTAGCAAAGGGCTGGAACTGCTCAAACTAACTGAATGTTGCCCAGTCAACACTCCCTTAACTCCTGGCATCAAACTTATTCCCGCCTCCAAGGAAGACTCTTGCGTGTTCAAGGCTCTTGGGTACAACTACAAAATTTTTACTGGCCTTTTGAACTATCTGTCCTGCAGAACCCGTCCCAATCTCTCAGCAGCCATCTTGATACTGTCTAGATTTAACTCCAATCTGGGCCTAAGCCATTGGAAGGAAGTTGTCCATTGCTGGAAGTATCTAAAAGGGTTATCACACCTTGCACTTATACTCAAGCCATTGGCATCAAATGGCAATAACATCAGCTACTACACCAATGCTACCTGGGGAGATGATCTATTGGATCAAACTTCACAAAGTGGATGGATATCCTTCTGGAAATACTTTCCTGTATCATGGACGAGTAAAAAGCAAAAGAACATTTCCATGTCCTCCACCAAATCTGAACTGAGTGCGCTAGCTGATGGTGTTCAAGAAAACCAATGGGTCACCTCTCTGATTCAAGAACTCTGGCAAACCAATCCAAATCCAACTGTTTTTCATATTTATAATAAAGGTCTTCTAGAAAAAATTGAAAACATAGGCTTGAATGCAAAAACTAAACATCTTGACATTAAATTTAAATACATCCGGCGATTATATGAAGAAAACAAAATTTTCATTCAACTCATTTCCTCCTCTGAAATGGTAGCCAATTCTCTTTCAAAAAGTTGCTCAGCAGGATCACTAGAATTTCTCAGAAAAAACTGCCTCAAATGATCATAAGTTCTCCTTCTCACCAAATATCCTGGGGTGTTGGAATAACTGATGATCCCGCGGTGCATGCGCGCGTCAATTGTCTGTGACATGTCTCATCTAACCGTAGAACCCTGATTCTCACCTCCTCAACTCTCAGACTGGCCGCGACTACTCTCCCCTTGTTCTACCAAAAAAAAAACAAAATCAACACCAAAGTCACCAACTCATTCCTATTTCTTCTCCTTCTATTCTGTCATTCTCCGTCTTCTTCTTTTTCCCTACTTTCTATTTTGACTTCTATTTTTAACCTCTCCAACCTCAACTGCTTCAACATACTTCTCATCAAATCAGCTCCTTCAACTACCCATCACTGAATCACTGATGCAAAGGCAATACTATCAACCGCCAACAAATTCTCCTGTTTGGTAAGAAGGAATAAGAAAAATTAGACTTGAGACATGCCTTGTGTTCTGATCTTCTCTTGGTGTGATTCCTGCTACTAAGATCTCAACTCCTAGCCAACTCATCTCTTCAGTCCTTTAGTCCTTCATACTGTTCCTACATACAGTATTGTCTGGTTCTTAACTTCTATTACTATAAAGTAATTTCAACATTTAGTTTTTTCCCTATACATGAAATTCCACTTGTTAAACATTTTGGATTCTTCATCAAGCCCTGGATCTGTTTCAAACTTTCAAAAACTAAAACAATAATAAAATTCTCAATCCAATAATTGGTATCCTTCAAAAAAAAACCATTTACTTCATTGGAAGGGTCATAGTCTAACTGCCACTGAGGATGAAGATCCTCATGCACAAAGGATCTTCTTGATGCTAAAGGTTCACCTAGAATGTTGGAACATGGAAAGCCCATTGTTTTTGAATAATACTTTGAGCACAACTTGCCATCACGGTTGTGCTTCAACTTCTCAAATTTTTTCCAAATGAGTTTGATTGCCTTGATCAACAATTTATATCCCAAAGGTAACAGTTCTGTTGGAAGACCTTTTCCCAATTTTATTTGATATTTTTTAAGTAAAGTATGGACTGATTGGATTTGGCTTTCAATAGTTCCTTCAAGGTGCTTCCACAAATCCAAAATGTTCCCCAAAACTCCCACAAGTAATCATTTGAAAGTAGCATGGGCCCCTTCTACCCAAGACATTTTTTTATTTCCAAATTCAGGGTTGACACAATTCCACGCCATTATGAATTTCTCTTTTATAGGGAAAATGTTCTTTTCCATTTACTAAAGAAAATCCTAATTTTATTTCAAGAAACACTGTATTCAAGTTTCAAAATAAGCATTCACAGAAGAGATGAACAGAACAAGAAAGAAATGGGCTTACTCTGAGTTCTGCATCATTGACTTCTGCCTCCCCCTTGGTTTTAGAGGCCCCATAATTTTCCCACAGAGTCATAAAACCTTTCTATAATTGATTTTCATTACTGAAGCAAACTTAAAAATTTGCTTGAACATTTTCAGAAAAGTTTCAGGAGCAAAACTGTCTGGATGAATCAGGTAAACTATGTTTACTGGCACAAATGAGAAATTTTGCAGGTTTGGTCACAAAAAATTTGGGAAGCCACTCTGGATCATCAGCAAACTCCTTTGATGCATTCAACACCCAACTGTAGAACTCATATGTTTCTTTTGTTATAAAAAAAAAAGTCTTTGTAAATTTTTTCCTGTTGGCAGCCATTCCTACAACATGCAATAGAGGGATGTTGTACCCATTTGTTTCATAAGTACAATCCAACAAAGCAAGATGATGGTAATTTTTAAAAAGTTTTATAGAATCAGGATGAGCCAAGAAAAGGGCCTCTAAGTGAACCTCTCCACCTAATTTTGAACTTTAAACCCACTGGGATTCCTGGATAAATTCCAAGAGAACATCCAAAATACCTTTCCTTCCCAGTTCTGCTAGCTTTACCTTCTGCTTAGTGTCATAGATTTTTCTATTTTCAATGTATTCCCCATCATAAATCTTGATCAATTTCCTTTAAATATGAACCATATCAAGCACATACTTCTTGCCTTCCTTAATTTGATCCAAGGCTTTCCCACAGATTCTCCTCAGTTGAGGATGCACTGAGGGGCTTTCAGATGGTTGATGAGTGTGTAGGCCATTTCTAATGGAGTGATGTCATGTGAGATCTGCTACTTTCCAACTTTCACAGATCATGGATTGATGCCCAACCTTCCTAGTGTGAGTTTGTCTTTGGTTTTTGGTTAGGCATGGCCCTTCATAAACCCCATATCTGTCACATGCTGGATCCACATATTTATATTCCCTTGAAATGAATGTTTTCAATGCGTAGCCATTAATGGCTGCCCATTTTTTACAATAAATCTTGGATGCTTTCCTACTATTGAAGGCTCTCATAGGAGGAGGGTAAAGCAGTCCTGGAACCCCTTATTTTTATAGGTATACCCCACATGGTTAATTTAGTGTATTGATAAAGCCAAATCTGTCTCAGTCAAATGACATATGAAATGTGACCCACCACCTTCAGTTAATTCCAGTTGTGACAAAACATCTTGTTCCTAAATTGTTTTAAGAAATCATTTACCACTCATGGCTGAGCGAGTGAGAACACTCCATATCCAAAGCATTGCTTCAACTCCAGCTTCCTTCCTCCTGGAGATCTTTCCTTCTTTCCCTGAGGATTCTTCAATTGCTTCTCATTTCTTTGATTCTCATCATTAGCCATCTCCTCTACTCAGTGTTAGTTCCCCATCAAGTCAAGACAATCTCTGGTACAATCAGTTGGTTAGATCTTAATTCAATTCATGCTAACCCTTCCAGCTATTCTGCCAGCATTGCTCTATCAGCCATCCATCAAACTTTACTCATGACTCAATAGGATCCTAAAGTCACCAGCTTTCAACATCAATGTTGGTCAAACTCATGTCCTTGTTCCTTGATCATTTTTGTTTCTACTCTATTGTGATACCTATTTTGTTGGACAACCCTGATTGAAATACAAACACCAGTGGTCCTGGTTTCCAGCTCTTCAATTTAACAATTGTAACCCTAGATGAGGATGCAATTTGGGTTCCAATGTTTTATTTTCCAACTTGCTATCCAGATCCCTAGAATTCAAAGCTTTGATAACAACCCTTTCAACTAAGTCTGTTAACACAGCCATGTTCAAACCGGGAGTTTTTGGGATTGCCAATGTTCCCATAAAACAACACAATTTGACAGCAATTTAGTATTCAATTCAATTTCCAATCCAACAAATCCAAAGGTTTTCTCACTCTTGGGTTGAGAAAAAATAAATTTATCCAACAGGTGTGTGTTGTGTCTGTAGGCAGTTTGTGACAAGACTTTTTTTTCCAATAGGCAGAATTTTTTGATTTCAAAGTTCCCCTTTGTGGTCCAATAGTCCCACATAGTATGCCACATACCCCTATTTGGGTTGAGGGCACTAATCAATTATGTCCTTAATCATCTAATTCAACACAAAAACAAAATTCAAGCAACAAAAGAAGACTCAAAATCAGAGCTCAGCTAGGTCAATGTCTCCTAACCACAATGCTCAAATGGCATTCACAATGATAGAGTGAAAAATCACAGGCAAGAACCATGTTGGGCAGAATTACCTCATCTCCAACCATCCAACCTAAAAGGAAAGAAACCCAAAAAGAAAGAAGATGAATTATCCCAGTTCTTCTCCTTCTTCTGTGGTGTCAATACAACCAACTCCTTGACTAGATCCTCCTTCATACTTGACTTTGGTTTCTCAGTACATCTTCTCAACTCTAGGAATCACTTCATTAGAATGGAACCTCTTGACGGCACAAAACTCATAAAGACCAGTAAGCCAGGCGCAGCACTGAATATACTAGGAAGAGGAACTAAATGCATTAAGTTTGGCCAAATAAATCTGGAATTAACTGACACCTACTACGTGCCAGAAGCCACTTTAAATCTCCTCTCCTTTGGAAAATTCCTTTTATAAGATTTTCAACTGCTTGTGAATACCAATCTACAACCTCCCTGATTCACCCTCAAATGCCACCAAAAGTCATTCCTGCAAGGCTCAATCATTAACAACCTACTATTTCTGAAAATGCCTAACAGAGAATCCATGTACATGATGAATCTAGATGAAGTTGAAACTCTGCACCAGGAACTGGGTCAAACAAGTCTTGGACGGATGGAGAAATTTATTGGCAAGACAATCAACACCAAACTGAAGGAGAAATTCTCCTGTTCCTGTTGTGATCTCAGCAAAATCACCAAGTCCTCATTCACCCAACAATCCACCCTTGCCTCAGAGGCATTTGAGCAAATTCATTTTGATCTCATGGGACCTATCTCTCCAATGTCTAAGGGTCATCATTGATTTTCTCTGACCCTGGTAGATAACTAATCCTCCTACATAGCCGTTTTTACATTAATACATAAGAGAGATGCCGTAGATGTTATTATCTTCAACATCAACAACAAACAACACAAGCAAGGATATTTACAAAATTAATTCTTCTGTGATGGAGGAGGAGAATTCATCAACCAAAGCCTGACGGACTTCCTTGAGAAAAATGGTATTAGAAGAATCTGTTTGGAACCCTACCATCCCAAACACAATGGAAAACGTGGATTTCAGAGGAAGACTTCTCTTTCAATTTTTCCTAAGTTCCAAATTTATTTATCCCTTGTGTCTGTAAACCCTGCGTGCAACTTTTCACCCTTTGATTGAGAGATAGAGAAATGAGAGTAAAGATCCTTCCAAAACCTATGATGATCCAATGATATGTGATGCTCCACATCCAGGTTGAGGGTGCGGGTTTAGTAACCTTCCCCTCAACCATAACCTAGGTAAAAATGCAAGCACACAAGAATAATGATGAAATACAACCCCTCAGTACAGAACCCTATCCCAAATCTATCCTTCCAACCCCATCCCATGATCCACATCCCATACCCCATATCCATCTGTATTGCCTGCCTGCCATTACGTCCACCCAGTTTTTCCTTCTCATGACATGACCCTTGCACAGCGCCCAATTAAGAGCCCCCCGTGCATGTCCACATCCGCCCGACGCGCCGTTCCAGATATCCAAGATACATCCGTGCGTCTTGCGGCGCGCAATCCGGGAAATCTATCTGATCCTATCCAATCCACCCCGCATCTCCAGATGCTGAGCCCTACTTAACTGCTTCTGAGCCCGCAGCAGGGATTACTGCGGCAAAGCCCCACCAATTGCTGAGCGTGCAGCCAATTCCAACTTGCATCTATAAAAGACCACCACATCCCCCCAAACTTGAGTTCTGTCCCCAGAGAACCACGACTATCTCACCTACCCCCAACTATACCATAGTTACCCCACCTTCCCCCTTTGCATTGCTACATCACACCAAGGAAAAAGAAAAAAACCCCATCCACCCTACCTCACCCAAAATGTCCTGCACATTCTTCAGCCGGAACAGCCTCTCCTGCCAAATCCTTCTGGGCCAGCGCGCCTGTGTTCCGTGCCAAGCCGGCCACCGCTGCTGCTCCCTATCTGCCGCCACTGCGTCGCCCTACTCCCCCAAGACCTGTTTCTCTGGTTTCAACTCCTCTGCCGCCATCCCCATCACCGGAACCCGCTCACACGCCGACTTCTGTGGTTATCAAGTATTCACTGGAAACCACAGCTGCTGCAACCCCTCTGGCCGCAACTCCCAAGATCCTGGAGATCCCTCTGATTCTGGCATTTCCACTGGCAATTTTTGATGAAATGGTGAACAATGCAGAAAAGCTACTGCGGCGTTTTCTAGCAGTCCCCCACGCGCACACCACCGATGCACAATGCAAAGTTTTGGTGTCCTTTCAAACCCTAGGCGCAATGGCTTGCATGGAGGCAGAGGACTTGATGAGGACTTGGGTGACATAAGGGGATTTCCCCCCCTTTACTTTATTCTTCCATCTTGTATCTATCCCAGGCATATCTTGCAAAGAAAAAGGACTTTTGCCGCGCCAACCTAAGTACCCTTTGGGCTTTGTGAGAACCTTGAGAGAAATGAGAGCTGTGCGCAAGATCAGAGCTTTGATAGAAATCCGCAAGAGTGAGAAGAATCCGGGCCACTGAGAGTATCCATTGAGAGTGAGAAAAATCTGCGCCACTGAGAGTATCCGCTAAAGGTACCTGGACCACCCCAGAAAAACTGCCACACAGTTCCCTGTACCCATCTACAGAACAGAGAGAGCGCAAAGAAAACCAGATGCATGCGCACATCCTTCAGAGAGAGGAAGATAAAAAAGTATCCGCCCAAACCCATCCATACCTTCCATCTATAAGATAACCCAAGAAAACTTAAAGAGTTTTTTTTTTTAAGCACCAACCTGTTTTCAAGCCCGCTCCTTGCTCTTTGACCACATCCGTTCCGCACCACCCGCTTTCCTAGTTCCCTGAATCATCCGTTGGAAATTGTTCATGTGTTTGTTTCCAGAATGCAGGGCTTGTCCTTGCATTTGCGGACCCAGCTTTGGACCTTTCCCGTACCTAAATGAAACCATACCCTAGCCAGAAACAATCCCAAAAGCCAATCCAGAGAGAAGAAAATAAGAAAACAAACATTCTGGGGTGTCTTGTTGTTCCGGCTGTGAAACGGCTAGAGCACCCCCTCACCAAATCCGATCATATCCCCTAATCATCCATTTTTCCCCTGCCCAACTTGGCTGCTGTTCCCCATGGTCTGCAATTTTTTACTCCCCCGGACACAAAGCAGGCAAACGGGCTTGTCCTTGGAAGAAGGATTTGAATTCTTGTCCCCTTTGCTATCCAAACCAGCCGTCTTGTTGAATGAAGATGAGCCCTGCGCAAAGAATTGTTTGATGTGCAAAGCCGCAGCCTTCCACTTGAGCGGAGTTCAATCCAATTCCTCCAACTGGTAGCTACCTTGGGTGAACTTGGAAATCACACAGAAAGGCCCATTCCATCAATTATCAAACAGCTTCCACCATTGAGTTTTCAGGCTCCGGTTGTAAAGCAGAACCAAGTCCCCATTCTGCAACGGATCCCAGAGTTTATGCGCGCAGCGCTCATCCCAGTAGCAGACAGACTTTGTGCTGGTTGCCTTCAGTCTTCCAGCCGCTTTCTCCAACATCTTTTCCCGTCGCAGGAGTTTCTTGTCACGGGCCTTGACTAGATCCGCTGCTATCTTAACCTTCCACCAATCAATACCCAGAAAGGTTTCCAGCTCAATGTTAATTGGCAGCACGGGCCACTGCCCAAATAGCAGCTTGTACAGCAAATAACCAATTAATCTCTTCACCAAAATCCAACCCGCAAAAAGAACTGCAGGAAGGGTTTCCTGCCACCATGTGCCATCCTCCCTGCACATTTTCACCATTGCATCCTTGATTGGCTGGTGACCACGCTCAATCATCCCCGCGCCTTCTGGATAGTACTCTGTCACTTGCCCAAACTTTGCTCTGCAACTTTGCACTAACTCTTCCAATTGTCCCCAGAACTCTGCACCCCCATCAACTATTACCAGGAAAAGTGATCCATAAGGCGCAAACCAATCTTCCTCCAGAAACTGCCCAACTTTCTCCGCCAAGAGATTCACCAGCAGCCGCGCTTTGACCCATCCAGACAGATTTTCAGGGCAACAAGGAGATACGCAAAGTTACCTGCCTTGATGTTAACAACATCCAGAGAAAACTTCCCAAAAAAGGTTTCCTCCCCAGTGGGAATACCTACTTTGCAAGGCAGAGTTGTGCTTTGCTTCTGACACGCTTTGCACAACTGTACCAACTCCTGCACCACGCGTACTACACCCAGCCACCAAAACCTCTCCCTCACCCACTTCTGTGTTTCAAACTTGCTGCAATGGTTGAGATTGTCATGCAGACTTCCCAGAATTACCTCCTGATCAGCCCTCAATGTGCTGAACACAAGCGGTACTGGCATGCTCCATTGCCACAGCTGTCCTTCTTGCAGGTAGAAATTTCCCACTCTCTGCCAAATCTATCTAAAAATCTTGGCTTGCGTATCATCCGGAAACCAAAGATCCCGCAAATACAAACTGAGGACCACATACCTCCTGTACTGCTGGAGCAGAAGTTTCACACCTACTTCCACCACTCCTACCTTAACCATTGGAGCCTCCACATCCAATGGTTCCGTGCCTCTGTATGGATCATTGCACGGGTACCAAGAAAGCGCGTCCAGAATTTCAAAGGCCTTCCCTGGAACATGTACCACCGTGAAAGAGAACAACTGAAGTAACACAACGCACATGGTCATAGGCGCGTTTGGCAGAGTTGGAAAATTGATCATCCATGCCAGGGCCTCTGCATCCACCAAAAGCATTAAGTGAATCCCCCATAGCAAATGCTGCAACCTCCGCACAATCTTAGTGACCCCGCAAAGCTCCAACTTTGGCTGCAAATACTGGCTCTGTTTTGGGGTAAACGTAAAGGACTTGTAAAGAACCAGAAAATCTTTAACAGCATCCTCCTGTGTAAGCACCTTCCCCACGCCAAGCTTTCTCAAATCCACGGCCAACTTAATTCCTCCGGCGTCATAATGCAAGTCCCACAGTACAATATTGCGTTGGAAGATCTCCTTGAGTTAGTCAAAGGCATTGTCACACTTTGAAACCCAGGTCCATCCCGCGCCCTTATGCCTCAATGCCTGCAACAGACTAGCAAGTTCCGCAAACCGCTTAATGAACATCTGCACATAGCTACACAATCACCAGAACTGTAGAATGTGCAATAAAGTCTTTGGTGTTGGCCACTCAAGGACTTTGTTGTATTTCTTTTCCTCTATCCACCTTGTTATCTTCATCATCAACAACAAAAAACACAAGGGAGGATATTTCCAAAATGAATTCTGCTGTGATGGAGGAGGAGAATTCATTAACCAAACCCTGACAGACTTCCTTGAGAAAAACGGTATTAGAAGAATCTGTTCAGAACCCTACCATCCCAAACACAATGGAAAATGTGGAATTCAGAAGAAGACTTCTCTTTTAATGGTTCTCAAGTTCTGAAGTTATTGATCCCTTGCCTCTGTAAACCCTGAGTGTGACTGTTCACCCTTTGACTGAGAGATAGAGAAATGAGAGTAAAGATCCTTCCAAAACCTATGATGATCCAATGACATGTGATCATCCACATCTGGGTTGAGGGTGAGGTTTAATTAACCCTCCCCTCAACCCCAACCTAAGTACAACCGCAAGCACACAAGAATAATGAAATACAACCCCTAAGTACAGAACCCTAGCCCAAATCTATCCTTCCAACCCCATCCCATACCCCATATCCATCTGTATTGCCCACCTGCCATTACGTCCACCCAGTTCATCCTTCTCATGACACAGCCCTTGCGCTGCATCCAACTTGGAGCCCCCTGCGCATGTCCGCATCCGCCCAAGGCACCATTCCAGATATCAGAGATACATCCGCGCAATCTGCACAATCCGTCCAATCCAATCTGATCCACCCTGCATCTGCAGATGCTGAGCCCAATTTGACTGCTGCTGAGGCTGCAGCATGGCTTTCTGCGGCAAAGGCGCACCCATTTCTGAGCCCGCTGCTACTGCTGAGTGCACAGCCAATTCCAACATGTGTCTATAAAAGACCACCACATCCCCCCCAACATGAGTTCTGTCCCCAGAGATCCACCACTTTCTTACCTACCCCCAACTATACCATAGTTACCCCACCTTCCCCCTTTGCACCTCTACATCACACCAAGGAAAAAGAAAAAAATCCCATCCACCCTACTTAACCCAAAATTTCCTGCACATTCTGCAGCCAGAACAGCCTCTCCTGATGAATCCTTCTGGGCCAGCGCACCTGTGTTCTGCACCAAGCCGGCCACCGCCGCTGCTGCCTACCCCCCGCCACCGCGTCTCCCTACTCCCCCAAGACCTGCTCCTCTGGTTTCAAATCCTCCGCCACCATCCCCATCACCAGAACCTGCGCGCTCCAACTCCTGCGGTTATCAAGTTGTCACCAGAACCCGCGGCCGCTGCAACTCCTCCAGCCGCCACTCCCAAGATCCCAGAGGTTCCTCTGATTCCGGCACTTCCACTGGCAAGGTTTGAGGCAACGTTAAACAACGCGGACGGGCTACTCTGGCGTTTCCTAGCAGTCCCCCACGCGCACACCACCAATGCGCAATGTGAAGTTTTGGCAGCCTTCCAAACCCTAGCCGCTGTGGAAACAAAAATTATGGAAATCCCCTAGTTGTCCTCAAGTTCAAGAGTTAATGGTCCAAGCGTCTGTAAGGAGATTGGATGCAATGAGTTAAAGAGAGAGGGGGAGAGAGAGAAAGAATAATAAGATGAGTTCCTTGTTCCTTTTTCCTTCAATCCTTCCCATCCTCCGTCATCCAATAAGATAAGATGATCTCCTCCATCCGGGTTGAGGGTGTGGTTTAAGTAAACTCCCACTTAAACCTAACCTAAGTACAGCCAGAAGCAAGCCGGAATAATGAAATACAACCCCTAAGTGCAGAAACCTAGCCCCAACCCTATCCTTCCTTCCCATCCCATGATCCATATCCCGTACCCCATATCCATCTGTATTTCCCGCCTGCCATTATGTCAACCCCGTTTGTCCTTCTCATGAAGCGGCCCTTGCGCCATGCCCAAATTGGAGCCCCCTGCGCATGTCTGCATCTGCCCAATGCACCATTTCAGATACCCAAGGTACATTGGCGCAATCCGTCCAATCCAATCTGATCCACCCTGCATCTGCAGATGCTGAGCCCAATTTGACTGCTGCTGAGGCTGCAGCATGGCTTCCTGCGGCAAAGGCGCACCCATTGCTGAGCCCGCTTCTACTGCTGAGTGCGCAGCCAATTCCAACTTGCATCCATAAAAGAACACCACATCCCTCCCCCCAACTTGAGTTCTGCTGCTCCCTATTGGATGGAATGCCTTGCGACCGTCCTCAGGGTTGCCCACCCAAGAAGACCCGGCGCAACTCTTTTGTGGCTTCAAGTGACAAGGAGGTTTCAAGCAATGAGTGGACCCCGCCCAGCTCACCTTGCAACCAACTGTGACACGCCACCCAAAACCCTTGGTTGCGCAAGAGCCATGACTTGGGCTCACCCTTCTGTTGGTCTGTACCTCCAAGGCGCAAGGACTTTAGGGAATTTGCAGCCTTTCAGAATGCCGCCCACGAGTGGTCCGCATGGGTGCAAATGAACGTACCAGCAACGGACCCAAGTATTTTTAACTGTCCCGCCGCACCTCCCCCACCACCACCAAGACCTTCTCCTCCTCCGCCACCACCTTGTCCCCCCACTCCTCCAAGACCAGCTCCTCCATCACTGGTGCCTAGCTTGTTGACAGAACCCGCGCGTGCGCCAACTCCAGTGGTTATCAAATTGTCTTGGAAACCTTGGCAGCCACTCCCAGATTCCCAGAGATTCCCCTCATTCCGGCACTTCCCTTGGCAAGGTTTGAGGCAATGGTGAACAATGCGGAAAAGCTACTCCAGCATTTTCTAGCAGTCCCCTACGCGCACACCTCCAGTGGGCAACGGGAAGTTTTGGCGGCCTTCCAATCCCTAGCCGCAGCACCTTGCACGGACGCAGAGGAAGTGATGAGGACTCAGCCAAGGTAGGCGGATCGCCCCCCCTTTTCTTCCTATTCCTTCTTGTTTCCATGCCTATTTGCAAAGATAAAGGACTTTTGCTGCGCCATCCTGAGTAGCCTTTGGGCTTTGTGAGAACCTTGAGAGAAATAAAAGCCCCGCGCAAGATCCCTGAGATTGAGAAGGATCCGCGCCACTGAGAGTATCCGCTAAAGTTACCTGGACAAACCCAGAAAAACTGCCACACAGTTCCCTGTACCCATCTACAGAACAGAGAGAGTACAAAGAAAACCAGCCTTGCAAGCACATCCTTGAGAGAGAGAAAGAGAAAAAGTATCCACCCAAACCCATCCACACCTTCCATCTATAAGATAACCAAAGAAAACTTAAAAAGATTTTTTTTTGAGCACCAACCCTTTTCCAAGCCCGCGCCTTGCTCTTTGGCCCACATCCGTTCCATGCCACGCGCTTTCCTAGTTCCCTAAATCATCCATCAGAAATTGTTCATGCATTTGCTTCCAGAATGTGGGGCTTGTCCTTGTGTTTCCGGGCCTGGCTTGCGCCGCGCCTGCATCCCAAATCAGACGTTCCCATCCTGCACTAGCTTCCCCCCCAACTTGGCTGCTGTCCTCAGCTGATGCCTCAACCAATCCCACAGAGGTTGCGTCTACCAGCCAATTCTCCAAACTTCCCTCCCAATGCAACTTTTGCCACCAAAGCCCCCACAAACCCAATTTCCTTCTCACCAGCCATGCCGTTGGGACCCAATCCCTCCCCATTCTGCACCTGAAGCCCCGCCACAAGTGTCCGTCGCACCAATTCCAAAACCTCCGCTAGCTGTGATGGCACCGGGCCCATCCTTGGCCCATCCATCCCACACTCCCCGGGCTCCACATCCTTCCATCCCACGTGCACCCTCCCCGCCATCAAAGAGGTTTGGCTCTGGTTGCAATCCTCCAACTCCTGGCCCAATCCTTCTGCCACTTCTCCTATCCTCTCCACAAAACCTGTCTGCTGTTCACCCGTTCCCAAATTGTGCAAAATATTGGCTCCAGGTTCCTTCTCTGCAACACCCGTCCACCTTTCAAAAATTCCCAAATTGCGCAATATATCCAATCCTGGTTCCCTCTCTGCAAGACCCATCCGCCATTCACCAGTTCCTGAATTGTGCAAAATATCCGCTCCTGGTTCCCTCTTCCTTGCTTTCTTCATAGCAACAGGCTGAACCAATTCTTCCAAGACCCGCTTTCCCAACACATACCCTGTCTCCTCTGGGGAAACCAATCCCGCATTCAAATCCATTGTCCAGTTCTTGTGTCCCAATTGCCAACAGCCGTTATTGTCCCCATATGTGCACACCCAAGGGGGGGCGGGGCTAGGAAGCTGAAGACCCTTAAAATAGATCTCAAGGTCCCTTGCCAGCTCTGCAAGTTTGCTAATCCAAGGGATGGTTGCTGGTGGTGGAACTGCCCCATAATTTGATTCTGTGGCTTGCTTGAAATGGCCCTCCCAAAAACAAGGATTGTTCTTCCCCCATCTTGCCAACATGTCCACCTTCAGTTTTGGCCAATCCAGGTTCTGGTAGCCCCCCATCTCTTCTACCTCCCAACACTCCTCCTTGTTCATGATGAACAGGACAACATGGGGCTCCTTATTGGAATCCAATGCTTCTTTGGAGTCTGCAATCAATTCATATCATGAGATGAATTGCTCCAAACCCGCAGCGTTGAATCAAATGTGAGGGTAGTCCTTTGGATCAATGAGAAGATGGCAGGGGGAGAAAGAAAAAGGAGGGGCAATTTCTGGTAGCATCCTGGGTAAATTCAAGAGACTTTGACAAAAGAGTTCCCGGCCAGACCCCCAGATGTGTAAACAAAGAGTATGGAAATCCCCTAGTTGTCCTCATGTTCAAGAGTTAATGGTCCAAGCATCTTTAAGGAGGTTGGATTAAATGATTTAAAGAGAGAGGGGGAGAGAGAGAAATAATAATAAGATGAGTTCCTTGTTCCTTGTTCCTTCAATCCTTCCCATCCTGTGTCATCCAATAAGTTAAGATAAGATAAGATAAGGTGATCTCCTCTATCCGGGTTGAGGGTGCGCTTTAAGTAACCTCCCCCTCAACCCTAACCTAAGTTAAACCAGAAGCAAGCAATAATAATGAAATACAACCCCTAAGTACAGAACCCTAGCCCCAACCCTATCCTTCCTTCCCATCCCATGATCCATATCCCATACCCCATATCCATCTGTATTGCCTGCCTGCCATTATGTCCACCCGGTTTGTCCTTCTCAAAACGGGGCCCTTGCGCTGCGCCCAAATTGGAGCCCCCTGTGAATGTTAGCATCCACCTAATGCAACATTCCAGATATCCAAGGTACATCTGGGCAATCTGATCTGTGTGTGATCTGTCCAATCCAATCCAATCCAACCCGCATCTCCGGATACCAAGCCCAACTTTACTGCTGCTGAGCCCGCAGCGCGGCTTTCTATGGCAAGGCTGCACCCATTTTTGAGCGCGCAGCGTGCAACCCATTCCAACTTGCATCCATAAAAGGAAACCACACTGCAACGGCTTGGCTGGAAGCAGAGGAAGTGATGAGGACTTGGCCAACATAGGCGGATCGCCCCCCCTTTTCTTATTTCTTCCATCTTGTATTCGTCCTGCGTATATCTTGCAAATAAAAAGGACTTTTGACGCGCCAACATAAGTAGCGTTTGGGCTTTGTGAGGACCTTGAGATAAATAAGATCCTTGCGGGAGATCCGTAAGAGTGAGAAGAATCTGGGCCACTGAGAGTATCCGCTGAGAGTGAGAAAAATCTGTGCCACTGAGAGTATCCGCTAAAGGTACCAGGACCACCCCAGAAAAACTGCCACACAGTTCCCTGTACCCGTCTAGAGAACAGAGAGAGCACAAAGACAACCAGCCGCACGCGCATCCTTGAGAGAGAGGAAGAGAAAAAATTATCCGCCCAAACCCATCCATACCTTCCATCTATAAGATAACCAAAGAAAACTTAAAGAGTTTTTTTTTTTCTAAGCACCAACCTGTTGCCAAGCCCGCGCCTTGCTCTTTCACCCACATCTGTTCTGTGACACGTGCTTTCCTAGTTCCCTGAATCATCCATTGGAAATTTTTCATTAGTTTGTTTCCAGAATGCGGGGCTTGTCCTTGCGTCCGCAGACCTGGCTTTGCGCCGTTCCCGTACCTCAAAGAAACCATATCCTAGCCAGAAATAATCCCAAAAGCCTATCCAGAGAGAAGAAAATAAGAAAAAGAAAATTTTGGGGTGTCTAGTTGTTCCGGCTGTGAACCGGCTAGAGCACCCCCTCACCAAATCCAATCATATCCCCTAATCATCCATTACTCCCCCCACCCAACTTGGCTGCTGTCCCCAGTGGTCTGCAATTGTTTACTCTGCCGGACGCAAAGCGCGGACATGGGCTTGTCCTTGGAAGAAGGATCTGCTTTACTGTCCCCTTTTCTATCCAAACCAGCCGTCTTGTCAAATGAAGTTGAGCCCCACGCAAAGAATAGTTTCACATGCAAAGCCATGGCCTTCCATTTGAGCCTATTTCCATCCAATTCCTCCAAATGGTAGCTACCTCCGGTGAACTTGAAAATCATGCAGAAGGGCTTGTTCCATCAATTAGCAAACAGCTTCCCCCATTCAGTTTTCAGGCTCTGGTTGTAAAGCAGAATCAAGTCCCCCTTCCGCAACAGATTCCGGAGTTTATGCATGCAGCGCTTGTCCCAGTAGCAGACGGACTTTGTGTGGTTCACCTGCAGTCTTGCAGCCACTTTCTCCAACATCTTTTCCCGTCACAGGAGTTGCTTGGCACGGGCCTTGACTAGATCTGCAGCCTTCTTAAACTTCCACCAATCAATAAACAGAAAGGTTTTCAGCTTGAAGGTTTCCAGCTTAATGTCAATCTGCAGCATTGTCACGCCTTGCACTTAGGAATTATTGTCTTCATCACTTTGACATGCCCTCTCCTCAGTACCATCTACTTCAGTCTATAAGCATGACACAAATAAAGCACAACATCAATGGTGAAATCCGCTACTTCCTCTGGCTCGCGTTGACCTTCCAATCTTGGCGACCAACTCAGTATATACTTGCAAACTTTGCGGTTAATTCAATACCGGTTGTCCATCCTTCCTTATGAGATCCAATCTCCTTCCCTGGCCAATCAACAGCCTTGTACTTCCATCTTTGGTCATGCACTGTTTGTTAGTTTGCATCTACTTCTAACTAAGCTATCATTACTGTACAGTTTGCAATTGGACTAGTCCCTACCCTGCATACACTATTACTTCTCATTTGCATTACCTTCAATGTCATTTGCTCCTGTCCCAATTCATCATTCAATTGTACGCTCAGATTCTATTGTCTTGCACTTACGCCATGACCTTGGACATGATTGTACTACTGCTTTATTTCCTATCCCGTTCTTTTCATTCATTGCCTCACTGCCTTCAACTGTAGTTAGCTCACCACAAGGTTGTATCTAGTCACTTTGGATTACCTTATAAGGGCTACCCCCTTGCCTGATGATTGTCTCCTCAGTTAGTTAATTTCATATGTTCTTGCATTTTGCTACAACCTAGTTATCACATCGGACTCAGGTTGAGTTTCCTTTCTCGGAACACACTCCATTCCTCTCACCGTTTGTCAAGTGGCATAACTAAGTTTGCACTTTTCAACTGAGCCTTGCTATTTGCACTTGCCCTCGCACTCAGCATTCCTCCGCGCTCACAATCATCTAAGAATTGCCCTATAGTACGTGGGGTGGTCGTGGGACAGTAAATTAACTAACTCAACTCATCTATTGTAGCTTGCCAACCTATAGTAGACTTCCTTTTTCTTGATGTCACGTACTTGCTCAACCGGGAACGCTTCCCTTGCCCCTTACAATGATGATATCCATTGGGTAGGGAGAACCAGCGTTCCTTGGGCCAAACAACCCTTAGATCCCGTGCCTCCTTCTAAATTGCCATCTGTTGAACCCCTTGATGATCCTCGGACTCCTCCACGGGATGTTCCAATGGACCCTCTCACGGAGTTTGCCAATTCCAACCATTCTTCCAATGAAACCTTGACTTGTGGTAGACCAGGGGTTTGCACTACTGCTCCTGAGCCCAATGCTCCGACCCTGCTTTCAACTTTTTCCAGGCCCTCACTCATGGTGCCCAGCAATCTAGTCCGAGTACTCCTAGCTTTTGCACCCCGGGCATGAAAAAACCCAATCACTTTACAGGAGAACACCCTCATAAGCTTAGATCCTACCTACAGTCTTGTAAAATCATCTTTTCAAACAACTCCAACAATTTCCCTTCCAATAGGCATAAAGCTATGTATGCTTTGTCCTTCTTAGGAGGTAGAGCCTCGCAGTGGTTCAAACCGTACCTCAAACTTTTGTCCAGCAACAGTCCCACGTGTATTCTCAACAACTGGGACAGGTTTGAGCAACAACTGTTCACCCTGTTTTGGCGACCCCAATGAAGTTTGAAACGCCAAATACAAACTTAATAGTCTAGTTATGAAGGGAAATAGTAGAGCTTCCGTTTATATTTCTCACTTTCAAACCTTGCAGTCTTGCATCCAGTGGAACAAGTCCACTCTTCTATTCCATTTCCAAAAGGGTCTACCGGCACGCTTAATCAAACAGCTTGCAGTTGGGGGTCATAAGACAACCTTGCTTCAGCAGCTAATTGATTGAGTGATTGAGCTTGATAATGGATATCACAACAAGAATTGCTCTCGGCAAAACAACCATGGACCGTCCACCTCGGCTCCAAGGGTGGACGACTCCTCAAAGCAAAACACAAGAAATCCAAAACCATCCAAACCAACCCCAACTTTGAACTCCAACTCAAAAGGAAAAACCATCACCAAAACTCCAAAGTTCTTAGACAAAGAAACCGGGATGCTACGGAATGAGGAACGGCTACGGAGGGAGAAGAATGGGCTGTGTATGTATTGTGGAGGAAAACATGATGTTGACAGTTGTGCGAAGCGGCTAAGCAGTCAAAAAATTAGCTTGTAGTTTTTCTGATACTCGCAAGGAAAACTACACATTATCTAAATCACCGCAAGTAAATCTTTGCACTTGCGAGTCACTAGGTGCTCCTAGTTCAAGATTTATCCTATTCCATTCCAAAAACACCCCTTATCAAGTCTTACTTGACTCCGGTGCTAATGTTTCCTTCATCAGTGAATCTTTTGCCACTTCCAAAAATCTTACGCGTTTCAAGATAGATAAATTTCCTATCTGTTTAGTAAGTAGTGCCACTGAACCATCTTATTGGGTCTCCCAAAAGGCAAAATGGACCTTTGCATTCTCCAATTTCCCCAGCTTCAAATGGGATTTATTTGTCTTGGCAATACCTGGAATGGATGATACCATTCTAGGCCATGATTTCCTAGTTTACTGGAATCTGGATGTGAATTGGCAAGAAGGAGTAATTAACCTTCAAGCCTCCCACCCCCAGAACGCTAATCTTTCCGTCAAACAGGAATTAAACAGCCTACCTGACACTTTCATTGAGTTGGATGACACTTTTCCGCCAGGAGATTTGCAATATCCTGACCTCCATTCCCAAATTCCCTCTTCAGATTTAGGATTTATTACTTACCTATCCAGCTTACCTCTTTCCTGTTCCTTCAAAGAGAAACAGAAACCAACCAAACGGTGTATTCTGAGATCCCTAATCCTCTCGCACCATGCAAGCACCTCAAATCCGGTGCTCAAAGATGACAAGATTGAAGATTTAGAAATCATTTGAGAGCCTTTACCTTTGGTTTATCATGACTTTGCTGACGTCTTCTCAGCTGCAAGAGCAGATAAACTGCCTCCATCCCGTCCTTACAAGCACAAAATCAAACTTACTGGCCCACCTCCAGCACCAGGACCAGTTTACTCTCTCTTGACACAAGAATCAATTGCGCTTCAAGACTACATTGCAGAAAATTTAGCGAAAGGATTTCTTTGACCAAGCGATTTGAATACCGGTTCACCTGTCCTATTAGTTCCAAAAAAGGACGGCGGACTTTGCCTTTGTGTTGACTACAGGAAACTGAACCAGGTAACCCGGATGAATGCCTACCCAGTACCGCCTATGTCACATCTCCTCACCCTCTTCCATGGAGCTGCTTATTTCTCAAAGTTAGACCTTTGAGGTGCCTATAACCTAATTTGCATTATGGAAGGTCATGAGTATTTGACCGCAATGAGAACCCGGTTTGTCAGTTATGAGTATACCGTCATGCCTTTTGGCCTCTGTAATGCTCCTTCCACTTTTCAACATTTTGTCAACAACATTTTCTCTGATCTCGTAGGTAAATACCTTGTGGTGTATCTAGATGATATACTAGTCTACTTGAGGAACCTCGAAGATCACATTGCACATGTGCAAGAGGTGCTGCAGCAACTTTGCAAGAATGACCTGTTTGCGAAAGCCTCTAAGTGCAAATTCCATTCCTCTTCTCTTTGGTTTCTAGGTTTTGTAGTCTTGCAGCAAGGACTATTGATGGACCCAGCCAAAAGCAAATGCATATTGGACTGGCCCCCACCTTCTTCCATTAAATCCCTTCAAGTTTTCCTTGGTTTCAGTAATTTTTATAGGAGGTTCATTCAGCGTTACGCCAAAAAAACCGTGAATCTTACTAACCTTCTTCAAAAAGACACTCCTTTTTTTTTACCAAACAAGCTGCTTTGGAGTTTGAAGCTCTGAAGAAAGCATTCACCACTGCTCTAATACTTGCTCACTTCAACGATCTAGCTTTCACTATTGTCAAAACAGATGCAAGCGACTATGCGATTGCAGAATTAATCTCGCAGTTCTCTTCCTCCACTTCTCTCTTTCATCCCGTAGCTTTTGATTCTTGCAAGTTGCTTGCTGCAGAGCTTAACTATGAGATTCATGACAAGGAACTTCTTGCAATTTTTTATTGCTTAAAGAAATGGTGTTCATACCTTTCGAGCCTTAGGGAATCCTTTGAGGTTTTAACTGATCATAATTCTTTAAAGTATTTCATGAGCTCAAAAGTCCTCACACGTAGACAGGCACAATGGGCCAAATACCTCTCCAATTTCCACTTTACAATCACGTACTGTCCTGGGAAACAAGCGGCAGTCCCTGATGCTTTATCATGTTGGGACAACGTTTACCCAGGAGGGGGGAGTACCTTTGCCAAAAACAACCCTGAAAACGTTAGGACACTCTTCTCAACCCAATCTGCCCAACTCAGTTCAATCATTGCTCGCTTACGAGATTTGGCTTCCAAACTCCAACAAGCTCAACGCGACAACCCCAAGTGCATCAAACTTTGCAAGAGTGCAAACTTATTAGATAGTAGTTACAGTATTGATGATAATGACTTCTTAGTCTATGATAATTGTATAGTAGTACCAGATAATTCTTGCATTAAGTTAGATATCTTTGATTCACGGCACAATTCTCCTCTTGCTGGTCATCACGGGCAGGATAAAACCTACCAATTGATTGCACAAGACTTCTACTGGCCTGGTATGACCAAAGAAGTAAAAGACTATGTTAGCGCGTGCTATGATTGCAATCGTAACAAGTCCTCAAAACACCGGAAGTATGGACTGCTCCAGCCACTTCCAATTCCGCCTTGTCCTTGTCACTCGCTTTCTATGTATTTCATCTCTCAATTACCTTCTTCTAGTGGATATGATGCTATTCTAGTATTAGTAGATTGCTTCTCAAAGATGACTTTATTTCTGTGCATTAATGTGAGGGCCTCTTCAGAAGACTTAGCTAACTTGTTCATAGAATATGTATTTTCAAAACATGGTCTCCCTGATAATATAGTTAGTGATCGCGGATCTCTGTTTTTTTTGAGCTTCTAGACCTAACTATGCCAACATTTGAAGATCACTCGCAATTTATCAACAGCCTACCACCCGTAAACGGATGGTCAAACCAAGCGAGTTAATCAGATTCTCAAACAATATCTTTGAATGCATGTCGCCTATCAACAAGACGACTGGTCGCAATGGCTCCCACTAGCCAAGTTTGCCTGCAACAACTCCACTCATTCCTCCACCAAACAGTTGCCCTTCCAAACTCTTTATGGTAGAAACCCAAATTTCTCTTCCCTTCACGTAGCACCTTTTCAACCTGCTACCAATTACCTTGAACAAATTCAATCCCTTCAATTGCAACTTTGAACCAACCTCGAAGAAGAAAACCAGCGCTATAAGGAGCAAGCAGACCAATCTCGCACTGCGGCTCCAACGTTTGCAGTAGTAGATCAAGTATGGCTTGATTCTTGCAACATTTGCAGCACTCGCCCAACTTGCAAACTCTCCGAAAGAAAGCTTGGCCCCTTTAAAGTAGAATCAGTCATCTCCCCTAACGCCTTTAAACTTACTTTACCTGCAAAATGGAATGGTATCCACCCGGTCTTTCATGTGTCTCTCCTAGAGCCAGCTTGAGTCCTATACCCAGGCAAGACTCATCCCCCTCCCAAACTGGTCACTGTCCTGGATCATCAAGAGTGGGAAGTAAGCCGTATTCTGGATTCCAGGTTACGCAAAGGAAAACTTCAATACCTTTTTGAGTGGTCTGGCTTCCAGTCCGACAAAGATCACACCTTGTGGGAACCAGCACATCACCTTTGCAACTCTTCCAATCTGATTTGAGATTTCCATGCAAGCTATCCTTGCAAACCTTGACAATCATGACTCCATCCCATCCAATCCCATTTCATTCCACATTTCATCTCATCCAATCCCATTCCATTCCACATTTCATCTCATCCAATCCCATTCCATTCCACATTCCATCTCATCCAACCCCATTCCATTCCACATCATCATTCCATCAGTCAATTCCTTCATCTCACCATGTCATTCCTTTCTCTCATCCCCCTCTCATTCCTAACAAAGAAAATTCCATTTCTTATACAAAAAAAAAAAAAGAGAAAATTTATTTATAATTAAAAAAAAAACAAAAACAAAAAAGAAGAATAAAATATATATTTATAAAATAAGTTACAAGGTTTCTTTTACTTCTTTCTCTGCATCCTCCCAATTTGCAGTCAACTCCACAACCATGGATCAAAAAGTATCCAGGTCTTCATCATTAATCAGGGCGGACATCCTTCAGAGAACCAGCACCTCTGTTATGATATGCCTCTTGAAGATTTCCTTGCACCTTGCAATTTGAGCTTGCTTTGGCCAAGCATTCCATCCACCTTCCTCCAAGAGCCCTTTGTACGCTCTCTTCCTTTGGCCTCCCGACAAACCTTCTCCAATGTCGCCCATCAGCCGCCTTGCATCAGTTTTGACCGGTCCTACAACTTGCAATGGATCCGCTTTGCCTTGGCCCTCCATTCCTTCCATTCCATCTACTTCATCCCTTCCATCTCCTCCATTCCCTTCTCCCAATTCTTCCGTTAAACCCTCCTCTTCTTGCTCCTTTCCCTCTCTTCCTCCATTTCCGTCTTTCCCATCTCCCAATCCTCTTTCAACTTTGTTCCTTTCTTCCTCCCTCGCTTCCTCGGCTATGACCCCAACCGGTTCCGCACTGTGCACTTTGTCTTGCACCTCGGCATTCATCTGGGCCCCCAGAAGTTCAGTTGGCGGACCCCAATAAGGTGGTGGTGGCGGTGGTGTTTTTGTAGTGTACCTTTGGAAACGGGGCAACACTAGCAAGACAAGCAAAATTTAGTTACTATCTTTATTATCATTAGTCATTCCCAATTAGTACTCACCAGGAACTCGAGTACCCAAGTATTTGATCTCTGGCAACAGTGGTATCTTGTAGTTAACCCTTGGCGCGGACCAACAACTCCGCATCTCCCTCGATGACTCCGCAGGACCATCAACAGTTGACTCAATATTTATAGGGAAATTACATGCAACCTTGCAGAGATGGCATTGCTTGCACTTGCCTCAAAGGCCTTGGATGGCAGTACTGGGGACACATTGCTTGTTTTGACGGATACATTTTTTGCAATGGTGGGACAACAATGACAAAATTTTATATAATTTATAAGCCTATCAAGTAATGAATTAAATAATACGTAAAGGATATACAGTATTTATTAACAACTTTATATCAATGGGAAAATTTATCTGAATGCTTGCAGGAGCTTGCTTCTTTATACCTGGGCAACTGTCATGCCTCGCACTTAGGAATTATTGTCTTCATCACTTTGACATGTCCTCTCCTCAGTACCATCTACTTCAGTCTATAAGCGTGACACAAATAAAGCACAACATCAATGGTGCAATCCGCTACTTCCTCTGGCTTGCGTTGACCTTCCAATCTCGGCAACCAACTCAGTATATACTTGCAAACTTTGTGGTTAATTCCATACCGGTCGGCCATCCATTATGAGATCCAATCTCCTTCCCTGGCCAATCAACAGCCTTGGAATTCCATCTTTGGTCATGCACTGTTTGTTAGTTCGCATCTACGTCTAACTAAGCCATCATTACTGTACAGTTTGCAATTGGACTAGTCCCTACCCTGCATACACTATTACTTCTCATTTGCATTACCTTCAACGTCATTTTCTCCTGTCCCAATTCATCATACAATTGTATGCTCAGATTCTATTGTCTTGAACTTACGCCATGACCTCGGACATGATTGTACTACTGCTTTATTTCCTATCCTGCTCCTGTCATTCATTGCCTCACCGCCTTCAACTGTAGTTAGCTCACCACCAGGTTGTATCTAGTCACTTTGGATTACCTTATAAGGGCTACCCCCTTGCCTGATGATTGTCTCCTCAGTTAGTTAATTTCATACGTTCTTGCATTTTGCTACAACATAGTTATCACATCAGACTCAGGTTGAGTTTCCTTCCTCGGAACACACTCCATTCCTCTTGCCGTTTGTCGAGTGGCATAACTAAGTTTGCACTTTGCAACTGAGCCTCACTATTTGCACTTGCCCTTGCACTCAGCATTCCTCCGCGCTCACGATCATCTAAGAATTGCCCTATAGTATGTGGGGTGGTCATGTGGCAAGCATGGGCTGCTGCCCAAATAGCAGCTTGTACGGCAAATAACCCATCAATCTCTTCACCAAAATCCAATCCACAAAAAGAACTACCGGAAGGGTTTCCTGCCACCATGTGCCATCCTCCCTGCACATTTTCACCATTGCGTCCTTGATTGGGTGGTGACCATGATCAATCATCCCTGCGCCTTCTGGATAGTACTCTTTCACTTGCCCAAACTTTGCTCCACAACTTTGCACTAACTCAGCCAACTGTCCCCAGAACTCTGCACCCCCATCAACAATTACCAGGAAAAGTGATCTGTAAGGCAGAAATCAATCTTCCTCCAGAAACTGCCCAACTTTCTCCACCAAGAGCTTCACCAGCGGCCATGCTTCCACCCATCCAGACATATTTTCAGGTGCAACAAGGAGGTACGCAAACTTACCTGCCTTGATGTGCACAACACCCAGAGAAACCCGCCCAAACAAGTTGTCCTCCCCAGTGGGAATACCTACTTTGCAAGGCAGTGTTGTGCTTTTCTTCTGACACGCTTTGCACGCTGTGGAAACAAGAGGGGTGATACCCCCCAAAGTTGTCCTCAAGTTCCGGAAGTTATTGGTCTAAGCGTCTTTAAGGAGATTGGATGCGATGAGTTTAAGAATAGAGAGAGTGATGATAAGATAAATTCCTTCCTTCCAATCCTTCCCATACCATTCCCTGGTGGTCCGGCAATGATGATATATGATCCAACCCGGAGTTGAGAGTGAGGTATTTTTGAGTCCTCCCTCTCAACCCTAACCTAGGTACAACCACAAGCAACAAGATAGATGAAATATGAACCCAAGTACAGAACCCTAGCTCCACCCTAACCCTACCCCATACCACCCACCCCGTCTGAAACACTCCCCTTCAATATCACGTACATCCCATTTGTTCTTCTCATGGCGCAGCCCTCCGCCGCGCCCTACTTGGAGCCCCCCGGGTTTATCTGTCCGCGCACGTCTGCGGATCCCGCAATCCGTGAGTTGGCCTGGGCTTATGGCCGCGCAAACCTCCCCAGCGCGTATAACCCCTGATTTCCCTGCCCTTGCCTTCCAGACTAGCCACCCGCAAGCTTGGTTGGGCCAGCTCCATCACTTGGTCAGCATTTCCTGGGCGGGTTGCGGCCCAGTGCCCCCCAGAGTTGGCCCAACCCGCAACTGGTGCCAAGCTTCACAATCCCTGCCTCTGAGCCCTCATCCGCTCCAGCTGAGCCCGTAGCAGGCACTGCTGAGACCGCGCACACCCCAAATGCTGAGCCCAACCTACCCCACTGCTGAGCGCGCAGCCCGGGACGCAGCTCCCAATCCAAGGTTATAAATACAACACCACAACGCCTGTACCCACTCCTGCACCATGCATACTACACCCAGCCACAGAAACTCTCCCTCACACACTTCCATGTTTCAAGCTTGCCGCAATTGCCAAGATTGTCATGCAGACTTCCCAAAATTACCTCCTGATCCGCCCTTGACGTGCTGACCACAAGCGTTACCGGTGGGCTCCATCGCCACAGCTGTCCTTCTTGCAGGTAGAAATTTTCCACTCTCCGCCAAATCCATCTAATCTTGGCTGGTGTATCATCCAGAAACCAAAGATCCCGCAAATACAAACTGAGGACCGTGTACCTCCCGTACTGCTGGAGCAGAAGTTGAACACCTACTTCCACCACTCCAACCTTAACTGTTGGAGCCTCCACATCCAATGGTTCCGCGCCTTTGTAGGGATCATTGCGCAGGTACCAAGACAGGGCATCTGCCATTGTAAAGGCCTTCCCTGGAAAATGTACCACCGTGAAAGAGAACAACTGAAGGAACGCAACCCACCTGGTCATTGGCCCATTTGGCAGCGTTGGAAAATTGATCATCCATGCCAGCGCCTCTGCATCCACCAGAATCATGAAGTGAATCCCCCATAGCAAATGCTGCAAACTCTGCACAATCTTAGTGACCCCACAAAGCTCCAAATTTGGCTGAAAATACCGGCTCTCCGTTGGCGCAAACGTAACAGACTTGTAAAGAACTAGACAATCTTTCCCCTCATCCTCCTGTGTCAGCACTACCCCCGCGCCAAGCATGCTCAAATCCTTGGCCAACTTAATTCCTCTGGCGTCATAATCCAATTCCCGCAGTACAATATTTTTTTGGATGATCTCCTTGAGTTTTTCAAAGGCGTTGTCATACTTTGAACCCAAGGTCCATTCAGGGCCCTTACGCATCAATGCCCGCAATAGACTAGCAACCTCCGCAAACCACTTGATGAGCATCCATACATAGCTTCACAATCCCAAGAACTGGAGAATGTGCAATACAGTCTTTGGTTTTGGCCACTCAAGGACTTTGTTGCATTTCTTTTCTGTAATCCACCTTTGTTTTGAAGCCACCACATGCCCTAGAACCTTCAACGCGGGTACGCATACTGCTAACTTTTTCCCTGACACGGTAAGCCCTGCTTCCTCAATCCAGAACAGGGTCTTTTCCAGCATTTGCGCGTACTCCCAGACAAATTGGCAAATTTCCGCAGTGTCTATAAGTGTTTCCCTTCTGTAATCTGTCTTTGGGCCTTTGATTCCTGCATTTTCAATGAAAATGTGCACCCCCTCCGGAAGATTTTCCTTCAGAATCCAGGTCATCTGCGCTTGGTAAACCGCAACCAAGTTGGTTGCGCCTTGCAGCAACCTTGTCAGTTGCATTCTGCCCAATCCGGTCTCAAAGGCAATCATCAGCCGCAAACTCCAATTGATTTCATGCTGATTGTATCTGCCAATCACATCCACCAACCCATAGCACGCAGGCCCTCCCATAGATTCCAGAAACTTTTCCATGCGCAGAGGTTTTCCTGTGTCTCGGATTGTAAACAAATTGAGCCGCTGCAGATCATGAACAATCTGTAATGACTTCCCATCCTGCTTAACCGTCGTGAAGATTGGACTTGAGTAACTTGATGTCAATTTCTTGTAAAGGCCCATTCCTACATGCTTGCGCACCAGCTCCAAGAAGGGCCCCCAAACCGCCTGCGGAATCAGAATTGGCTTGATCTGCCAAGGTTCATGCAGAACCGTTGGAATCACATAAGGGTCTCCTATCTTGCTCTTTAACAGTCCTTGCTCTTCAAGTCCAAGTGCAAGTGCTCTTTCCCAGAGGACAAGTAGTGACGTCAGCAAATCCCTTTCCTCTGTGCTTAACCAGCCTGGCAGTCCAAAGTTAAGGCCCGCAACCCGCTCATCCGTAATCTGCTCTGATTGTGTTACCCATCCTGACACCTTCAGCAGAGATTCCCAAGGATTCTGCAACCAAAGGATTGGTTGCAGTGGTCCATTCAGATCCTGCGGCATTGCTTTGTTCTGGAGACAGACCTTACGCAAAACAGGCTTATACTTCCCAACATTGCACCGCGCCATTTGCATGCATCCATCACCATAGATCCTAGTCAAAACCAAACTGCAGCTTTTTTCTTTGCTCACAAGCATGGCACAATGATAGTGTTTTTGCAAAGTACCTCCCGGTGATGCATACTGAGGAAGGGAACTTACTTCCAGCACTTGCGTGTCCCACGCTTCCTCCCTACTTCCCACCTGCTCCTTGCTGGTTGATCAACCACACAAAGCCAGAGCTTGCTCTTTGCGGTAAACTTGGCCAACTAGTCAAATTCAGCCTCCAGCCCACCCTTTCAAACCAACTCCGCACCGGGGTCCTCCTCCTCCTCTCTTGCTGAATCCCGCATCCACTTCCCCAACCCCTGATTGCAGATTGTGGTTTCAAATTTCCCGTCGGAAAAATCTTCCACTGTCAATGCCTCCGTCCCCGCCTCTGGATCAAACTTCATTTGCGCTTGGAACCCAAACATGAATGGCTGTCCTAAAATAGCCTCCCCGCAATCAACCAATAGAAAAGAAAGTGGTTTACAGACCCTTGCAACCTCAACCTCTTCCTCCTCCACAACCCCATCCATGCAACATGCCCCGCTGTTAAGGGAGAGAAGCCCCATTGCGCATTTCCCCCAAACCAATTGCATTTCATCAACCAGCCTAGATGGAAGAAGGTTCACCATGGACCTGCTATCCACCAACGCCCATACCTTCCTTCTGGAAATCTTCATCAGAACATAAGCAAGCGGAGTTGAAACAGATTTCATCCCCACTAGGTTGCGCTCCGCCTCATCCCAAGCCAAGTTCACCTGCTGCACCTTTGGAGGGATCCTATTTTTTCCGCAATCCTTAAGCGCTTGAACCATCTCATCTACTACCACCGCCAACACCGCCACCAACTCCTTCAAGGTCAGGGGAACAGTTGTTTCATTCCCCATCACTCTGCGCAAAATTTCCACTGCCTTCTTCTTCCCCACCGGATTCACCGGCCTTCCATCCATTTCCTGAATGGGCGCAATTGGCTTAGGAGCTGCCAGTGGTACCCTTTCCTTGGCATCCACATCCATTCTTTCCACCGCCGCCGGTTCCTCCGTTGCTAGTACCCTTACTTCCGCCTTGACGCAAGGCAGTTGCCATACCCCGGGACTGGTGAAAATCCCAAGCAAAGCTTCAGAAGTTACCCCCAAATCCTGACCTTGCGTGCGCACTTGCTCCATGACGGTCAGATTCCCAGGGTTCAGTGGATATCCACTTGCCTTTTGGGAACATGAATCCCATTCCCACCGGTAAAACCAATCCCGCCTTGAGGTCCCTTGTCATGTCATTACACCCCAACTGCCAATGCCCCTTGTCCCCGCAGTAATTGCATAACCACAATGTGGGTGTATTTGACGGCAGAAGTGGTCCCCCAATTTGAGGAGGCAGATTGCTTGGCCCTGAAAACATTCAACTCAGGAAGATCTGTAAATCCTTCATCAATTCAGTCATCCTGCTAATCTCCGGGCCCGTTGTCAGTGATGTTGCCGGGGTGCCTTCCATTTTTGAGGGGCCCCCGACTGGAGCGTGCTTTGGCGCTGCCAGTGGGTGAGAAGCAGACTGCTTTGACCCTGTTGGAAAAAACCTTACCGTGTCCTCCATCAGTTCCTCCAAGTCAAACTTGCTTTCCACCACCCAATGGATGATAAGGATTTCCGGAATAAGCACAATACTCTCATCCAACAACCTCTTTACCAGGTTGTTGTTGTACAAGTGCTGCTGCACCTGCCCGCGGAGTTGGGGACCAAGTCCTCCCAAAAATGCCCTATTCATTGCACCCATCTGCCCCAATATCACCTTGTTCTTTTCCAGGTAGCAATAAATATGGTTTAACATTGCGCAACATACTCCCCCAATTGGGCCCACATCTGGACTCCACCATTTGCACTTGCTTTGGCTGCGGCTTGCTCAAAGTTGCTTTCCCAAAACCAAGGTTTGTGCCTTCCCCACCATGCCAAGATTTTGGCCTTCAGTTTCAGCCAATTGAGTTCCTCATATCCTTCCATCTCTTTAAGATCCCAAAGCTTCTCTTTGTCCATGATGAAAAGGACAACAAGACAAGCCTTATCCAAACCCATTGCACCTTCCGCATTGGCAATTCCTTTGTATCGCACAAGGAATCACTCAACATCCTCAGTGTTGAACCAAATTTTCCAATATTCCCGCGGCCTGATGCAAACAGGCTTGTGATTGGCACCATTGTTGGAGCAAGGGAAACTGTATCCCACACCTGATGAGGGTTGCTTCTGAGAAGCTGGAGGAGGAGGAAGAGGAGGAAGAGGAGTGGAGGTAACGTTAGACAACCCTGTAACAGTCAATGGGTGGTACTGGGACATTTTGCTTGTTAGTTTCAAGAGACAAGCAACAAAAGGTTACTTCCTGGCCAGACCCCCAGATGTGGGATTCATAAGAAGACTTCTCTTTTAATGGTTCCCAAATTTGGAAGTTATTGATCCCTTGCGTCTGTAAACCCTGAGTGCAACTGTTCACCCTTTGACTGAGAGATAGAGAAATGAGAGTAACAATCCTTCCAAAACCTATTGTGATCCAATGACATGTGATCCTCCACATCCAGGTTGAGGGTGCGGTTTAAGTAACCTTCCCCTCAAACCTAACATAGGTACAACCGCAAGCACACAAGAATAATGAAATAAAACCCCTAAGTACAGAACCCTAGCCCAAATATATCCTTCCAACCCCATCCCATGATCCACATCCCATACCCCATATCCATCTATATTGCCCGCCTGCCATTACGTCCACCAAGTTTGGCCTTCTCATGACGTGGCCCTTGCGCAGGGCCCAACTTGGAGCCCCCCACACATGTCTGCATCCTCCCGACGCGCCGTTCCAGATATCCAAAATACATCCGCGCAATCCGCACAATCCAATCTGCACAATCCCCGCAATCCAATCCACCCCACATCTCCAGATGCTGAGCCCAATTTGACTGCTGCTGATCCTGCAGCACGGCTTACTGCAGCAAAGCTGCACCCATTGCTGAGCCCGCAGCTACTGCTGAGTGCGCAGCGCGCAGCCAATTCCAACTTGCGTCTATAGAAGACCACCACAACAAGCCAAGAGGGCCAACCGGACAATAGCAGAATCCGTGTGCACTACTCACTCAACTTCCAAGCTGCCACTGAACTTGTGGCATGAAACCATAAAAGGCTGCTCTGTTGCATTGAATAAAATCCCTAGGAAGAATGGTGAGCCATCTCCTTTGGAGATCATGCACAGATCTAAATTGCCTAACAACTACCTCCAACCCCTGGGAACTCCCATAGTCTACTTGAAACAAAAAGAGAAACACTCACTTTAAAAATTTGATGAGAGGGGAATTCCTGGGAGGATTTTGGGGTTCATTCCCCAACTACTATCCTACAGGATTGTCAATTCATCCGGGGCAATCATTCAATCCAAGCATGTGAAGATTTGCAAATCTGAAGCCACCAAAGCCAGTCCAATTTCTGATGAACTCAATGTCTTGGAAGGAACACTCAAACCCAATTCCATACTTGAAAATCAAACACCCAAATCTGAAAGGGCAGAAGCATACTTGGAAATGGACTTAGATCAGATCGCTGCACCCATCAAGGTGGAAGAAACATCAACTGCATCTGACTTTTCTGAAGAAGAAAGCAAACATGGCAAAATCAATGCACTTCCCACCAAACCCAACAGCAATAGAATTATCCGTAATAGAAACTAACTCTGAAACCCAGATCAATATGGATTTGCAGCCACGGTTGTTCCTAGAAACATAGAAGAGGCCCTCATGTCACCGCCGTGGGCCAACTCTGTGAAGAAGGAACAAAACAACCTGCAAAGACCTTGAAGTGTGGGAGGATTACTTTGGACCTACACCTTCCAATGTGCTTGATACTGTACATGCCTTCAAGATCAAGGAGAATTCCCATGGCAAACCACTAACCTACAAAACACAATTATGCGTACAAGGGTTCAACCAAAAATTTGGCATTGACTACTTTGAGACATACGCACCAACTGGAAAAACCACATACCTTTGAGCAATTCTCTTGTTTTTGCTCGACAAAAACCTACCAATACTAAAATTGGACATCAAGGGCACCTTTCTGCACACAAAAATTTATGAAGAAGTATACATCCACAGGCCAAAAGAGAGCTTGAGGAAATCACCCATTTTAAAACTCAAGAAGTCATTGTACAGCCTCAAGCAAGCACCTCAAAACTGGTACCAAAATCTCAGCAACTGGATCAAATCACTTGGAAACATGCCTTTGGATTCCAATCCATGTCTATACAATCACATCACTGAAACCTCTTCCCTGTTCTTTCACATGGATGACCTACTAGTAGTTGGCAACACAAGTGAATTTGTAGATGAATTTCTCAAGAGATTCCCCAACTCCTCCAGCCACAAGCCAAACACCATTTTTGGCATGAAAATGAATTTTGACAACTCTTTGATCTCACTGTCCTTACTGCTAAAAATTTTCAAAGGCATAGAATAGCTTAATCTTAATGAGAGCAAACCAATATCAACACCCTGCACCCCAGGAATACACCTCTTTCCTGCCTTCAAATCAGAGCACACCTAATTTCTGGCCCTCAAAATCAACTATTGCTCAGACATTGGGAAACTGAACTTCATTGCAGGACTTGCCAGACCCAATATCTTGTTTGCCGTATCCAGCCTTGCTTGTTACTTGGAAAAACCGGGAAAAAGTCATTGGAACAAAGTCATCTGAGCTTGGAGGTACTCAAACGCAACCATGCACTTAAAACTGACCATCTCAAAAAGGAACAACTGTCCCAATCTCATCTGCTACAGTGATGCAACTTGGGGTGATGATCCCAAAACTCACAAATCAAAATCCAGCATCTTTTGCTCTCTATATGGAGGGCCACTGTTCTGGACCAGAAGAAAGCAAAGGAACATCACCTACTCCTCAACCAAAGCCAAATTAAACGCCCTGAACAATGGAAAACTCAAAGGTTGTTGGATCAAACACCTGGTTGAAGAGATATGGAGAGTTGACCCCAATTGCATTTCTCCCAAAATTCACCTCATTGAAAACAAAGGATTAGAGGATGAAGTTTTCAAATTTGGAACCAACTCCAGAACCAAGTTCATAAATCTAAAAACCAAAGGAATCAGGAAATACCATGACAAAGGATTAATAAAACTACAACTCATAACATCCAACTTAATGGTTGTGGATGCCCTAACCAAGGCCGCCTCCAAGAGCTTGGTGGAACATCTAATCAAACATGTCATGACATGACTTGATCTCCAACCAAGGAGGGGTGTAAGAAATTGTTGAGCACTCATGGCTGAGCCAGTGAGAACACTCCATATACAAAGTGTCACTTCAACTCCTGCATCCTTCCTCCCAGAGATCTTTCCTTCTTTCCCTGAGGATTCTTCAATTGCCCATTCTTCAATTGCTTCTCATTTCTTTGATCCTTGTCATTAGCCATCTCCTCTACTTGGTGTTAGTTCACCATCAAGTCAAAACAATCTCTGGTACAATCAGTTGATTAAATTTCAATTCAATTCATGCTAACCCTTCCAGATATTCTGCCAGCATCACTCTATTGGCCATCCATCAAACTTTACTCATGACTCAATAGGATCCTAAAGTCACCAGCTTTCAACATCAACCTTGGTCAAACTCATGTCCTTGTTCCTTGATCATTTTTGTTTCTACTCTATTGTGATACTTATTTTGTTGGACAACCCTGATTGAAATACAAACACCAGTGGTCCTGGTTTCCAGCTCTTAAATTCTTACAATTGTAAACCTAGATGAGGATGCAATTTGGGTTCCAATGTTTTATTTTCCAACTTGCTACCCAAATACCTAGAATTCAAAGCTTTTTTAAAAACCCTTTCAATTAAGTCTGTTAACAAAATCATGTTTAAACCAGGAGGGCTTGGGATTGCCACTGTTCCCATAAAACAACACAATTTAACAGCAATTTAGTATTCAATTCAATTTCCAATCCAACAACTCCAAAGGTTTGCTCACTCTTGGGTTGAGAAAAAATAAATTTATCCAACAGGGGTGTGTTGTGTGTAGGCAGTTTGTTACAAGAGTTTTTTTTATTCAAATAGACAGAATTCTTTGATTTACAAGTTTCCCTTTGTGGTTCAATAGTCCCACATAGTATGCCACATACCCCTATTTGGGTTGAGGGCACTAAAATGTGGTCCAGGGGTTCCTAGGTACCTCAAATACCCCCTCCAATGGCCCATTTTGGGCTATTTTGCCCCAAATGGGCCAGGAAAACACACCCAACTCCCACTCACAACTTGCACGTCCCCCAGGGGATGGGAAAGTTGGGAGTAACTTTGCTTGCTCCTTGTTGAGCTTTGAATTTCTGTTTGAAACCCATATGGGCTGTGGATGGCAATTCACGCCTTTTTGCAAACCTGAGGTTGAGAATCTAACATTGGACTTTTGATTTTTATTTTATTCTTATTCTTTTTTTTTATTTTTACTTCTAATATTATTTTATCATTATTCTTGATTTTATCAATTTATTTATTCCAAATAATCCTCTAGACCATCATCACCAAATATATATATCTCTTTTCATTGCAATTCAAAAAATGTACAGGCCTTCAAAGGATGATGATTTTTCTTTTACAAAAAATATAAAATTGAGTAGTCACCATGAAAAAAAGGCTGCACCTGCCAGCAGGTGTAGCACCTAGAACTCATTTTGGTTTGGTTTTGACTTTGAGAAAAATATGTTTCTCAATTGAGTAGGAACCTAAGAAAATTGGTTGGTACCAGTTCTAAATTATTCCAAGTAATTCTAATGCATGCATGGAATACAGAAGATATGGAATTATGGGGAATTAGAATTCTATGTAATGAACAAATTTGAGTATACCATCAAGAGAAGTGATTTTATTTTGATTATGTATTAGATTTAATATCATTTCAGTGGTTTCTGTCAAATTTTCTTTATTATTAATATTTTTATCAATTTAATGTTCAAAAGGGAAAATAAGATGATTTGAAAATTCCATGATTTTTTCATTATTTTGAATACATAATTTTTTTTGTTGAAATTTTGAATGCTTTCACAAATTTTCAGTCAAATCATTCATTGCTTAATTTCATTGTTTTTTTTATCAGTTTTTTTTTTCTTTTTTTCAGTTAATGATGAATTTTTTGAATTTTTCAATTCTTATTTTGTTAATTCAAAATAAAATGGGTTCATTTTCATTTGAACTCAGTTATGGTCTTCTATGACTTTATATTTTCATGTTTTTTTTGTTTTTTTTGGTTTTTGATTATTTTTTTTTTAGTTTTTTTTTTTTTATTTTCTCCTTTTTTCAATTTTTTCAAATTGTTTTGATTTTTTTTTGATTTTTTTCTTTGATTTTTTTTTTTTTTAATTTTTGTTGGTTTTTTTTTCATTTTTGTTTTTAAATTTTTTAATTGTTCTGTTTTTTTTTTTAGAATTTTTTTTTCACCCCTCTCCCTGTTGGCACATTGGATGAATTAGCTTAAGTCATCCATTGTTCCAACAGTTGTTCCCCCATGCGCCTCCTCTACCGGCGGGGGGATTTCCATGGGGTTCCATCTTCCTGCAAGAAACCATTGGCCTGGTGGACAACTTAGGCTAAGGCCTCCATTGTGCCAACAGTTGTTCCCCTGCATGCCTCCTTTACCATTGGGGTAAGTTGCACAGCAATCAGCTGCCCGTGCAGTGGACAACTTAGCCTAAGTCATCCATTGTGCCAACAGGTAGAGGAGTGGAAAAAAAATAAAAAATCAAAAATCAAACACCATCAAAACAATCAAAAACAAAAACAAAAACAAAAACAACCCCCCCCCCCAAATAAAAAAAAATGAACCAAAAAAAAAGAAAAATTGTAAAAGGAGGGAAGATCATTTTTTTTTTTTTTTTTTGAAAAAAAAAATTAAAAAAATATCAAATGATATTCAAGAGAATCAAAACATCAAAAGAAAAGCAAGAAAAAGGGAAAAAAATAAACAAATCAAAAAATGAAAAATCAAAAAATCAAAATAAGAATAAAAATTCAACCTTTCAAAAATTTACAAAGAGTTAAATTCAGAAAGGAAAAACGCCACTTTTATATATATATATATATATATATATATATATATATTTAAAAAAGGGGGGTTGTAAGAATATGTTTTAAGAAAGGAGCAAGTACTTTTGATGCACCCCAATTGTTTTCCAAGGTGGGTAATGGGTCTGAGGGCATGGATCCCAAGTTTTCAGAATTTTTTTTTTTTTTGGCAATGAACTTCTGAAAAGATTAAAAAAAAGAGTCCTCACATCATATCAATACCAGCCACTGACACAAATGTTCTTCATTGAGGACAAAAAAAAAGAGAGAGAGAAAAAGAAAAGAAATTCTATAAATCATAAGTCAATTTTTAATTTTCTTTGATTCAATTGATAACATGTCATGTTTTTAGCTTGAAACCCATCAAACAAACATAAAAAAAAATAATCCCAGGTAGCATAGCCCTCAACCAAATTTCTTAACGGTGGTAAAATAAATATGGCATCAAAAGTCAATCCATCAATCCCTAATTCTTCTTTCTGTATAAAAACATTTGATTCAATCCATGCATGACATAAATATGCTGCATGAATCTGCTGGGATGATCCAGAAATTGATTTGATGATGGACTACAAACTCAAAAACCAAGTCAACCACTGGTTCCACTCACCATCCCAGGTTCTACACCTGCTGGAAGGTGCAGCATTTTTTTTTTCATGGGAAGTTAGATCACCCTGAAGAGTTCCCAAAATTCAATCTAAGGATCCACCAAGAGAGTTCCTACAACTGGCCACATCTCAATCCAATCCCTGTAAAAAAAAATAGATTCAATCTTGAGAACAAGTGAAGGAATCAAGACCTCTTATCACAAGTTTCTCAGCATCCCCGGCTTGATTTTTCAACCCATCTCAGCTTGAGTTACTCATTTGGTTGGCTATGATTGAACTGAAGGCTTGATAGATGAGGGAAGAAGATTTGGTTGGTACTGGGGGAAGGAGGTGGGGAGAATGTTAAGTTCAGGGGAGTTGATCAAACCCAATTCTCTTGAATTTTTGAATTACAGCTTTTGGATCTTTGGATTAGGTTTGACAACAGCTTGGATGGTGTGGTTGATGTTGATAACAAGTCTTGAGGGGAGGGTGATGATGTAAGAGATGAGAGAGAGAGAGAGACAGAAATGATTGACTGGTCTACCCCTCCTCAGCCCTCAGGGCCTTGGTACAGTCTGGCTTGAGGGGTTTTTAAGGTAGCCAGAACTCCTGCTTTGAATCTATGCAGCTATACCAAGTTGTAACCTGCTTCTGTTTGGGGCCCTAGGCCCAAGACAGTGTCACAAGGGCTGCTGACATGCAAGCAGGGCTTGACACAGAGGGGTCTCTACCCACAGTAGGCTTGGGGGCAAGGTTACTGAAGGAGGCTAACAGGAGCAGAGGAGGATTGGGTTGAATGGTGCTGAATGACACTTGCTGGGAAAGATCTCCTAGTAAGAAGTAGTAAACTGATTTCTTGGGGGAAGCATCAGGAATAGGAAAGAGGAGGCTTATTAAATAGACAAGAGGTTGGAACTACAACAGAGGTACAAGTGATTGGGGCTCAGACTACACACATGATGTCATGGGAACAGTCTAAGTAACAGAGAGGGCTGATCAGGTATACTACTACATTAGGTTAGGCTGCTTCTACATTGGGACAAGGTTCCAGGTCTGAGCTGTCTAATTTGGGAGAGTAAAGTTGAAGGATGTACAGTGTAGATGGGAGTAATGACACTATGTACTAAGTAGAGAGAGTATATAATACAATCTGCAAGAGGATGTACATAAAGATTCCCAAAGGATAAACCACACAGAGGAGGTATGGGTTAGACAGAGAGATAACCCAAAGAGGTATGGGTTAGACAGAGAGGTAACCCAAAGAGGTATGGATTAGACAGAGAGGTAGAGTAGAGCCTGGTAGATTGATTATGTGCAAGCCTATGGAGTCTATCTGTGTATAGTATGAGGTTAGACTATATGTAGATATGTACTGCATGAAGATCCTGAGGTATATAGTTACTGGAGACATATTGATGTAAGTCTCCTGAGCCCTGAGGTTGAAGTTCCTAAGAAATTAGATCAGGCCTGAGGGTTAGACTGAGGTTAGACTGAGTTTGGTGTCAGTATGACAGTACCCCCTGGTGAAGAAGAGGGCATCTCCTGATGACCATAAAAGGAGAGGTTGAAGAGGCCATCCAGGTTGTCCTTCAGCCATTTCTAACTTGAGTTTTCCTTCCCCTTACCCACAACCATCACCACCATCCACCCCATTACCACCTTTATCTCCTTACACCAGATCACCTACACCAACCTATCCAATGGAGAAGACCAACAATTATCATCCATTCCAGCAATACTACCCAAGTTGTGATAGGTGCGTCAAGCTTGGAAGAATCTGCACCACCAGTATCAAGCACAATTCTTCCAAATGTGAAAGTTGTAGGCAGTATGGAAGAATGTGTGATGTGGATAAGCAAGGCAGAAAGGCCTTGGGGCCAACCTTATGGGTCCTGGAGAAGAGTCAACCTTTTGAAGTGAAAGAGGCTCCAGATGATGATGCCATGACCCTGGGTTACTCATCCAGACTTGATGAATCTTCAGGTAAGTGCTTCTGGATTTAGTATTGGAGGTGCTGGAGTGCTGATACAAGGTTTGCAATAGTCCGTTTGATGCAGGAGAGATTGAAGAAAACGCAAGAAAAGAGGGAGGCACTGCGTCGAACCAGTAATTTGGCCATATATGGTACGTCAAGGCGTCTGCAGGAGGAGTGCGGTGAGGCATTTATACAATGGGGAACCCCTCATGTAGATTCAGACAAGGAGGTGGTTGAGGTCCCCCTGAAAAGGGTACAAAACAAGGGTATTTTGGAATCCATCAAACCCATTGAAGGAAATTGTTGAAGCATCAAAGGGGTTTGTCAAAGCGTCAAAGGGATTTGTTGAAGCGTTGAAGGGGTTTGTCAAACCGTTGAAGCGTCAAAGCAACCCGTCAAAGCGTCAAAGCAAATCATTAAAGCTTTGAAGCAAACAGTTGAAGCGTTGAAGCCCACCGTTGAAGCGTCAAAGCGTTGAAGCGGATTGTCGAAGTGGAGATGACAATGAAGACACCAAAGGTAGTTTGGAGATGGAATTAAGTGATATGGATGAAGATAGAGGAACCACCAAAGAGATAGGTAAAGGAAAAGGAAGAGAGATCATCGTTGAAGAAGGGGGCAGATCAGATGACTCTCTGGAGTTAGAAGATTTGAGGAACAAGATGAAGGATTTGGAGGTGAAGATGAAGGTGGTGGAAGACAGAAGGAATAGAAGGAAAGGAATTGAAAGAAGAGGTGAAACTGAGGTCTGGTTGGAGGAATTGTAAAGTGGGTCAAGGTTATTGGAGATGATGGAAGGAAGAAGATTCAGAGAAGATTCTGTTTTAAATGAAGATCAAGTTAATCATTCTTTGGAGATTTATAGTAGGAATTCTAGGAATTTAAATTCAAATTTTCAGGAAGGTTTAAAGAAGGGTTGGGGTAGTGAGATAAGAAAAGAGAAGTATGGGTTTTTAGAAGCTAGAAAGAAAAAAGTTTTAGAGATAAAGAAAAGACTAGCTGATATTTTGGCTTTAGCTGGGCATACTTTTGAAGTAGGGACTACTATAAGGGGGCCAAATTCTTATCAAGTTTCCAAGTTAAAATTAGTAAATACTTGGATGTCTAGAGTAAAATAGTTGGAAGAATTGATGTGTGAAGCTATCTAAAAAGTTGTTTAAATAAAATTTGTTTTATTTTATTGCTATTTTTTTTTATATATATATTTTCTTAGAGGGGAGTAATTGATCTTTTTTTTTATTTTTTTTTTTTTTTAAGGTTGAAGAAAGGGAAAAAGGAGAAAGAATCTTTAATTTTTTTATCATGTTATTGATATATATATATATATATATATATATATTTGAAAAGGAGAGTAAGGTTTGTATTGTTTTTATTTTAAGGATGACTTTGGTTTTGAGGGATAGAGTGTATGGAAGTCTTGAAGTAAAGTAGGGCAGTTGGTAAGATTAGAGTGAGGTTCCCAAGTAGTGCTTTCCTTGTCATTCTGGAAGCCTTTCCATTCAACTAAGTAAAATAATTTCCCCCTCTTAAGTTTGGAATCCAATACCTGAGACACTTCCCATTCTTCTTCACCATCAATTTTGACTGGCTCAGTTGGTGGTTGGTGCCTAGAGGATAGTGAGTTGTCCTGAGATGGCTTGAGTAAGGAGGAGTGCAATACAGGGTGAATGGTGGACCATTGTTGAGGGATTTGAAGCTTGAATGAACTTTTTCAAACCTGTTCTGTAATCAAAAAGGGACCTAGCCATCGCTCTGAGAGTTTATGAGTTGGACGATTAGTTTTGATATTTTTAGAAGAGAGCCAAACTTTGTTTCCAACAGCAAATGAGGCAGGAAAATCACTTCTTTTTAGGTCAGCATATCTTTTGTAGGTTTTAATTGCCTTTTCTAGTTCAATACCCAATAATTTTTGATTCTGGTGAATCTGGGTTATGTAGTGGCTGGCAGGTTGATCATATACTACATGGAGACTGTCAAAGTTGGGATGTCGTCCATAGATGGTGAAAAAAGGAGATTGCTTAGTGGAAGTGTGAGTGGAATTATTGTAAGCAAATTCAGCAAGGGGGATCCAGGTATCCCAGTCGTCTTGGTGATAACTGACATACATCCTAGGAAATTGTTCTAGGATCTGATTTACTCTTTCCGTCTGTCCATCTGTTTCAGGGTGATAAGCTGCGGAAAGATTTCTTTTTATCTGTAATTTTTCACATACAATTTTCCAGAAGGAAGAAACAAATAAAGATCCTCTGTCACTGACAATGTCAGTTGGGAGGCCATGTTTAGTAAAAACATGAGAAATTAGTAGGTTAGCCAACTCCACAGAGGAGATATCAGTTCTGGTTTTAATAAAGAGTGACATTTTTGAAAAACAATCAACTACCACAAGGATTGAGTCAAACCCATTGGATAGTGGTAGTTGTCAGATGAAGTCCATAGAGAGTGAATTCCAGGGAGAATCTGGAATTGGTAAGGGTTGGAGGAGTCCAAACTTTTTGTGGTGACTGGCTTTGTTTCTGCTGCAAAGGTAACAGGAAGAAACATAATCTTTGATAAAGGAAGTCATATTTTCCCAATGGAAATCTCTTTTGACTAGATCAGCTGTTTTGTCTTGTCCAGGGTGGCCAGAGAGGGGAGATTCATGTCTTTGTTGAAGTATTTCAAGTTGGATTTTTTCATCCTCCTTGGGGATTGCTATTCTGTTTTGGAAAATAAGGAGTCCAGTGTCTGGGTCTATAAGGTAACTCTTTACTTGTTCCTTTTTATGTAGTTTCTGAATAATCTGCTGGGTTGATTTGTTGGAGATCTGGGACTGAATTAAGGTTTCCAATTGTTTTTCAACCTGTTTTGCAGAGATAAAGAAAATTCTAGAAGGTTCAAAGTCAGTCTGTTTCAAGAGTTGTTTGACATTTGCTGGATTCTTTTCTGCATAGGGCATCCCCCCCTTGGGATAAACGTTGTCTCAATGTGACAAGACATCAGGCACTATTGATTGCTTTCCAGGTCTATAGACTATAGTGAAGTCAAATTCAGACAGAAACTCAGCCCAATGGGCTTGGCGATGAGTCAAGACTTTGGAGATCATGAAATATTTAAGAGACAAGTGATCAGTGAGAACTTCAAAGGGAGAAGAAAGACTGAGGAGGTAAGATCTCCAGATCTTGATGGCCCATACAATGGCCAGGAGTTCCTTATCATGGATTTCATAGTTCATTTCAGCACTACCCAATTTCCTGCTGTCAAAAGCAATTGGGTGTTTGGATCCATTAAGAGAGACTTGGGTGAGGACAGCCCCTAGGGCATAGTCACTGGCATCAGTCTCCAAAAAGGTTTGTAAGGAAAAATCAAAATGTCTGAGTACAGGAGCTTTAGTAAAGGCTACCTTGAGGCCCTCAAACTGCTGCAGAGCCCCTGGGGACAAAGGAAAGATGGGGTCTGCTCCAGTCAGAGCAGTGAGGAGGTGCACCTTTCTGGAATAGTTAATGATAAACCTGCGATAAAAATTAGAAAAACCCAAAAAATGTTGCAAGGCCTTTTTGTTTGTTGGTGGTGGCCAGTCCAAGATCTTCTGGACCTTGGAGTTTTCCATTTCAATGCCACTTCTGGAAATGACATATCCTAGATAGTCCACTGAGGAGGCATGAAATTCACACTTAGAAGCTTTTTCATATAAGTTGTTCTTCCAAAGTCTGTTCAAGACTTCACACACATGAGCTGTATGTTCTGTTAAGTTTTTGGAAAAAATAAGAATGTCATCAAGGTATACCACCACACAGATGGTCAGAAGGTCTGCAAAAATGTCATTAACAAGACATTGAAAAGAGGCAGGGGCATTGGTGAGTCCAAAAGGCATTACCAAATTTTCAAAACTCCCAAACTGAGTTCTGAATGCTGTAAGATGTTCATCCCCTTCCTTAATTCGAAGGAGATTATAAGCACCCCTGAGGTCAATTTTGGAAAAAATGGTAGAACCAGAAAAGACTGTTAATAAGTGAGTCATGGGAGGAATGGGATACCGGTTCTTTTGAGTCACAGCGTTGAGTTTGCAATAGTCAACACACAATTGCAAACCACCATCCTTTTTTCTTACAAAGAGGACAGGTGCTCCAGTGCTGGAAGTGCTGGGGCAAATGAAACCTTTCTCTATATTTTCCGCTATATAGGCTTTGAGGGCCTCCTTCTCATGGTGACTAAGGGAGTAGATAGGCCCAACTTGAGGCATAGGGCCTTCCAGTTTGATATGATGGTCGTAAGCGCAATGAGGAGGGATTTTATCAGCTTTGACCTTGGAAAAAACATCTAAAAAGGTATGATAAGCATCAGGAACTCTCTCCATCACAGTTTCAATTTCATCAGTTTCCTCATCTTCATCCAAACCTTCTGCATTAGCCTGCTTTGGGTCAGAGTCAGAAGTGGAAATAATCATATGCAAAACTTGAATGGATAGATCATTCTCCATATCCTCCAAGAATTTCAGAGAATGTCCAAAGAATATCCTGTTCACAGAAGTAGTTGTTGAACTCAAAGGGAAGTGTTGTGAGTGCATAGATTCTGAAAAGGGGACAGGAGCAGTGACCTGCAGGTTCACTGGCGGAAAGGAAGTAGTGGCCAAGGAGAGTTCAATGGAAGAGGAATGATCCAAAGTTGGTTGGTGTCTTGGGGTGATCAATCCCAGTTGCCAATTTACCTCTGGGTTCCAGAAATGGAGGAAGTCAATACCTAGAACAATGTCTTCTTTGGGGGGAGTATCAACAACCAAGAAATCCCATTCTAAGTTGGGAAAAGAGGGAAAAGAGAAATTGAAGGAAACCTTATGGGTGATTTCCTGGGAAGGTGAGTCAGAAGGAATGAAGGTAAATAAGAAGATAGGAGTGGTCAGGGGTTTGAGTGATAGAGAAAACTTTAAAACCATAGATTTTGAAATAAAAGATTGAGTTGCTCCAGAGTCAACAAGTACACTGTAAGCCTGGTTATTGGACAAGCAAACAAAACGTAAGTCCTTGGAAGGAGGGTTAGCGTCTTTTCTTTCCAAAGTTTGTACTTGCATATTGGGAGGGTGATGGTCAAGGAGTACCACATTCCCATCACCTAGTCTTTTCCCTGTTTTGACTTCATAGGATTGGGCTTCTGGCCAGGCTTAAAATCTGGACGTTTCCTGCAGAGGCTAATTTTGTGAGTTCCTCCACAGTAGTTACACAAACCCTCTCTTTCTTGCCTAGCTTTTTCTTCAGCCTTGAGGTGTCCATCCTCTCCTACGTTGGGATTGGGGACATAGGTTGGAGTAGAATTAGTAGGGGTTGGCTTGGTCTTCCCCTTAAACCTACCTGGTTGGCTGGTCTGTTGAGATTTCTGAGGATTTGGAAGACTGGGTCCAGGTCTTGAGGTCTGAGGGAGAGTGAAGGACTTCTCCCGGATCCTTTCATGGTAACAAGTGTCATACTTAAGAACAATATCCATTAGGTCTTGCAAGGTTTCTTGAGGTCCATCATAACCAGCTAGTTGGTCCAGTAATCTGGCTGGGAGACCCTGTCTAAAATGAAAGAAAAAGGCTTTATCACCCCACCCAGAGACCTTGGTCATAAGTGTCCTGAATTCAGTGATATAGTTAGTAGCATAACCACTGTCTTTCATCTTAAGGAGGGTTAACTCCTTCTCAGCACGCTGGATTTCTAGATGATCCCCAAAAAGGGTATGAAGCTGTTGAGAGAATAGAAGCCAGGAGTTAAGTATGAAGTCTGGCTCATGATTACCAATGTGAGCAAGATAGGGTTGGATCCATCAACTGGCATTTCCTGAAAGGTAAGAGACTTTAAAAAATACTTTCTTTCTGTCATTAGCAAAAACTCTCTCATCATTTGCCAAAATGAGTTCACAAGCTTGAAGGAAAGGTCTAAGCTTGGTTGGGTTAGTTCCATCAAATTTATCTGGGGCATTGATAGATGGAGATTTAAAGTTAGCAGAGGGTCCATGGTCAGCAGGTTTAGAAAGATGAGTCATTGCAGTGGTCATTTGCTGAAGAATTGCCAGCAGGGCAGGGTCAGTTGAAGGAGCCTGAGTGGTGGAAGGAAGGTTGGTGTGTGGGGAAGGTGAAGGGACTGCTGTTGCATTAGAAGTTTGACTAGGATTACCCTCTGGGGATGGTGAACCCAGGCCACTCAAGATTCTGGAATCAAATCCTGGGTCTTCATCCTCTTCATCTTCCTCACCTTCTCCTGGGATTGGGACCATGCTTGCATCATAGGCAGGAGAGTCCAAACCATGGTAACCTGGGCTTGGAAACTGACCTGTGACCCTGTGGAGGCTAGCATTGTCAGAAGAAGGAATAGTAGAAAGGGATACTTGGGGAATAGGTTCCAATAAACCTGTATCCATAGGAATGGAAGTGGTAACCACTGGTGCAGCCAGGTTAGAAAAAGTCCTACCTGTTCCACAAGATCTAGGGTTAGAATGGTCAGTAGGTTCAGTGGTACCTCTCCCCCTAGAGCTGCGGGTGACTTCTGGGCTAGAAATGTGAGAAAAAAGAGCACGTCGTGGGGGCATTCTTACTTCTAAGAATAATTAGTTACCCAAAAGTTGTTCTTCACCTTGGAGCAAGAATAAAATGATTAAAAAGGAATTTTTTATTCCTCTGATTACCTTTATGGGACAGTCAAATACTGGTTACTATACCTTGTCTAAGTGTCAAAGTGTTGAAGTGTTGAAGCATCAAAGTGTCGAAGCCTCAAAGCGTCAAAGCGTCAAAGCATTGAAGCGTCAAAGTGTCAAAGTGTCAAAGCGTCAAAGTGATACTTAGAGGATGGAGAGCTGGAGCTCTGAGTAGGTTTGACAGTAAGGTAAGGGAAGCAATGAAAATGGCCAAAAATCAAATAGCCAAGTTCAAGGTAGGGACAGAAATAAAGCAAACAAAAATTGCCACAACTCAATAGCAAGATTTGATGCTGTCTAAAAAGGGATAGGGAGTGTGGTTGGTGAAGAAGGGGTTATTGGGGAAGAAATCAGTTTAATGTCACAGGGGCTGCTGACATGCAAGCAGGGCTTGGAACAGAGGGGTCTCTACCCACAGTAGGCTTGGGGGCAAGGTTACTGAAGGAGGCTAACAGGAGCAGAGGAGGATTGGGTTGAATGGTGCTGAATGACACTTGGTGGGAAAGATCTCCTAGTAAGAAGTAGTAAACTGATTTCTTGGGGGAAGCATCAGGAAGAGGAAAGAGGAGGCTTATTAAATAGACAAGAGGTTGGAACTACAACAGAGGTACAAGTGATTGGGGCTCAGACTACACACATGATGTCATGGGAACAGTCTAAGTAACAGAGAGGGCTGATCAGGTATGCTACTACATTAGGTTAGGCTGCTTCTACATTGGGACAAGGTTCCAGGTCTGAGCTGTCTAAGTTGGGAGAGTACAGTTGAAGGATGTACAGTGTAGATGGGAGTCATGACACTATGTACTAAGTAGAGAGAGTATATAATACAATCTGCAAGAGGATGTACATAAAGATTCCCAAAGGATAAACCACACAGAGGAGGTATGGGTTAGACAGAGAGATAACCCAAAGAGGTATGGGTTAGACAGAGAGGTAACCCAAAGAGGTATGGGTTAGACAGAGAGGTAGAGTAGAGCCTGGGAGATTGAGTATGTGCAAGCCTATGGAGTCTATCTGTGTATAGTATGAGGTTAGACTATATGTAGATATGTACTACATGAAGATCCTGAGGTATATAGTTACTGGAGACATATTGATGTAAGTCTCCTGAGCCCTGAGGTTGAAGTTCCTAAGAAAGTAGATCAGGCCTGAGGGTTAGACTGAGGTTAGACTGAGTTTGGTGTCAGTATGACAGACAGGAGGTATGGTGATTTGAATTGGTTTGGTTGGGTGATCAATTGAGAGGTTATTGATCCCATTTGATTTCTGATCAAACTTTGGTTAGTGAGTTCTCAAACCAGGTTGTTGGTCAGTCAAACCACTACTACTCTTGAGCTGTGCCATCAACCGAGCCATGTCAGGTTTTGATTGAAGCTATTGGTTTGAGTTTGGGATTGATTGCCTTGCAGCTGGAGCACAATCTTGTCAATCATGATGAACCTGGGGATGACAACAGGATCAAGAATCTGAGTTTGTTGTTATGAGTTGATTGAAGTTTGAGTCAAGTCAAAGATGACCTGAGAAGATGAGAGTGCCTTAGCTGATGGCCCATCAACTGATTTGGGTCAGGCCTTTGACTAGAGCTTGTTGGATGAGCAGTGGTAGTTGACCATCCAACCAAGATGGGTTGATACACCACAAGTCCATTGGGTCAGTTTGAAATCAAGTCTGATGGCAAGACCCTCAATCACTAGATGACTGAGTTAGTTTATTTGATTGTCAAATTGATTTCAAGATGAGGATTGATTGACCAACAGAATCGGTGCTGTACTGCAGACCGATCGGTTTGAATCTATGATGGCAGGAGTTTGGTTTGTGAGCTGTTTTGAGGTGAGATTGAGATGGATGAGAGTGATGACTCAGAATGAGATCCTAGTGCTCGAGGAGAAGCATCGACTGATGCCTTGAAGGATTTTTTTTTTTTCGAGGGTCAATTGTCTGATGAGTTGGATATGAAGCTCTCGATGGATTTTTGTTGGATGTGATGAAGAGATGATTGGTTGAAGCTCAAGAGTCTGATGGATCTCTTCATGAGTTCTCCGCTGGCTCGGATGAGCTTGCAGAGTCGATGGATGACCGACGCTTTGGATCTCTGGTGTCTCTAAGAGAGCTATGTATGTACGTATGTACGTATGTATGTACGTATGTAAGTATGATGAGATCAGAAGACTCAGGCTTATCGGAGGCTAAGTATGAATTGGAGTTAGGGCTTGATGAGAAGATGGTTGGAGTGCTCGAGCGCTCAGTGGCCTAGGCCTAATCTGGAGTCGATCGGAGCGGGGGATTGGGTGGGATAGGATCCCGATGGAGCTCTGAGGTGGAGTCACGAGGATGAGATTGGGTGGGGTGGTCGAGATAGGCCTTGCAAGGTTGGTTGGAGGGAGAGCAAGGACTTCTTCTGGGTCGAGCCGAAAGGGGGATTGGGTTTGAGGGCTGTGAGCTGGTTCGTGGGGGTATCTGATGTGATGATCGACGACGGTGGGAATTCGATCTTGGTCTTTGAATTCGGGGATGTTAAATAAATAAATCATGATTGAATCGAATCCCTTTTGCTGGATTTGACTTTGGTTGGCTGGGTCAGGGTGTGACTCGTGATCGGTGGGAGTTGAGTCGAAGGAGTAGTGAGTGACGTGAGAGAGAGAGAGAGAGTCTTCTTAGCTCGTGAAGAGTGTCTTCTGCCTCTCGAGTTTGTGAGTGTGCCAGCGAATTAGAGTTGCGCGCCTCCACGCCTCGAGTCCACGCCTGCTGATGCTCGCCTCCAAGGCTGGTCTGCCAACTGGTCTGCTCTCGTCACCGTCGTAGTCGATCTTGGGGCTGGTGTGAGTGAGTAGTAAGTAGTCGATCGGCAGCCCCAGCCCGAGGCCGAGCCCCAGCCCGAGGCCGAGCCCCAGCCCGAGCCCGAGCCCCAGCCCGAGCCCCAGCCCGAGCCCGAGCCCGAGCCCTAGCTCGAGTTGAGGGTGTTTTGGGATCTCAAGTTCAAAGGTCAGTTTGGCATCAAAATCGAAACCAGAACCAAGCTCGTAATTAAGCATTTGAGCTGCTGCTGCTCCTTCGAATTCCTCACTCTGAGTTTCATGAACCTAAACCTGAACCTGAACCTGAACCTGATTCGATTCGATTCGTAAGTCACCCCCCACTCACTGGCTACCACTCTTTCATCATCATCCACTCTCTCTCTCTCTCTCTCTCCCTCTCAATCTCGCTCGCCACAAACCTGTCTCTAGTTTAGCCCTCCAGTCAATCATATGGTGTCTGCCGCTGCTTCGAACCAGCTCGATGTCGACTAATGTGCTGCTGCTGCTCCTTCTCCTTCTCCTCCTCCTCCTCAATCCCCTATAACTTCTTATAAGCTACTCTAGGATTCATCATCATGGATTTCAATCCTCAACTTGATCAACTCATCAGGACGACGAGTACGAGTACGAGTACGAGTACGACGACGAGTACGAGTACGAGTACGACGACCATCAATCATCACAACCATCACCTCCACCCTCCCGCCGAACTAAACCCATTAGACCATCTCGACCATCAACTTCATCATCTCACTAATCACAAGAAGCGAAAAGTGCCGAGTGCTTCATCTTCCTCATCCCTTCAACCCTTCAACTCGATCTTGACTACCACCCCAGTCATCCGACTACCATCTTCATCTCCACCCCTACTACTCCCACCTCCACCTCCACCTCCACCTCCACCCTCTGGCTCATCATCCACCACCGATCTGCTCATCCATCCTACCACCACCCACGATCCCACCATCAACAACAACAACTTCCTCTCCAGTCAACCGATCATCATCCTTCCTTCTTCCGATCCAACGACCACCCACTCCTCCCTACGAGATCCTCCCCACTCTAGGCTCGCCAACGATCATCCTTCGATTCAAACCAATCCTCATCACCATCCCCCCCTCAACTCATCCTCATCATCCTCATCCTTCCATCATCACCCTCATCAATCCCCTTCGACGATCCCCCTCAACTCCAACTCGTTCGATCCCATCGCTCTCGCAAAGGGTAATCATCATCATCATCATCCACTCGGCTGCTCACCTCCCATGATTCATGGCATATCCCCTCCCCCGTTGACTCATCATCCTACTTGCTTCCTTCCTCCACAGTCCTATCCTCTCATCATGTCAAGATGAGAAAGAGACCCATCAGTTCCCCTCGACACTACGGTAGGCATCTCCACAAACTCACCCTCTCTCGCTCTCTCGATCCTCGACCCCGATCATCATCATCATCATCACCATCATCATCATCATCATCATCATCATCATCATCATCATCATCATCATCATCATCATCGTTCGATTCTCAAGATCTCCAATCACCCCAGCCCTCCATGGCTACTGCCTCCATAGACTCCAAACCGACCCTTGATCGATTCCCTATCCCTCCTACCCAGCCTGTTCATCATCATCATCATCATCAACAACCTTCTCCCAGTGGATCCCCACATCGACCCCAGTCCAAGAGAACCTCGAAGCCTCAAATCCCTACCCCCTTCAACCCCAACCAGGATAGATCCTCATCCACCACTCCTCGATCGATCAAATCTAAGAAATCCCCCCTGATCCTACCCATCCTACCCAACCTGTACGACCCCAGCCTACCGATCGATCAAACCTATCCATCCATCCCATTCGATTCGACTCAGACCATTCAACCTGGCCTCTCAAGATCCTCCACTCGAGTCATCTCTTCCCCCATCTCGAGCTCAGAGTATGTCGATCCTTATCTCTCTCGCTCACCCTTACAACTCACCCTCTCACGTCGATCGCCAGACCATGGATCCATCATCCTCTCTCCCTCTCCCTTAAACCCCACCCTTGACGATCGTTCATTCCAAATCCTCTCTCCCCTCCATCATCATCATCCCCTGATCATCTGGAACCACTCACAGCCAAAATCTTGAAAGAACCCTTACCCTGCCATCTGGTTACAACGGTCAATTCACCTTCAGGATGGAGATCACCGAGATTAATCATCGTTTGGCAGGTTTACATTTGGCCATCAGTGCCGATAGAAGAAATCGAGTCATCCAGATCCAAGAGGCTATGAAGATCGCCATGGAGAGATTGGACGTCAACTCTGGCCACGACCGACTCAACGGCAGGTCCGATCCCAAACCTGTCCATACCATCCATCCTCAAATCTCAAAGGTTCAGGAGGATCATCACCATCATCATACTTCTTCCGATCAACCGGTGATGATGGATCGATCGGCTCGTGTAGCTTCCATCAATCCTTCATCCAATCGAGCCCAAGATTATCAAAACTTGACCGTCCTCAATCAAATCGGCCAAGTCCCACCGTCTGGTCATAATCCTTCGAAACTTTCTCCCTCCAACTCGGTTCCGAGACCGGCCCAGCCCTCAACATCCACCGATGCTCCTCCCAGCTTGGGATCCTCTGCTGCTGCTAGTGATCATGGTCCATCCGGACCTCCTCCCTCCGAACCACCACCCCCATTACCTCATCCTTCCAAGTCCAAATCATCCTATCCCTCCACCCCAATCGTCACTGCTGATCTATCATCCGATCGAACCCAAGGGCAAAACAAGAAGAATAACGGCAAGAAGGGAAAGAAGAAACGCTCGGCCCATGCTAACGCGAATAATGTCCACCATCGAGATAATTATATTCCATCGAGACTCCCGACGGGTTATCAATCCAATCAACGGTTCAACTCGGAAGAATTTCTATCGAATGCCGCCAGCGATTGGTCTAAACTCAACCTGATCGCCCGAGAGTTTGATCAATATCAACAGAACTCCTCGGGTGACTATCGGTTCATAGATCCCAATCTGAGTTTTCTTGGACCCAATAATCGTCCTCGTCATCACTATCACCCTCATCTTGCCGAAGATCCCGATCTGAAACCGAACGGTGGTTCGTATCATCTTACCAAGAAATCGACCGGCGCCAGTACGGCTGGTACGATGACGACGACGGTAGGGGCGGCGGCATTAAAGCCACACTGTCAGTTGGGTCCCTCCCCGATCGCGAGATTTTTTGCCGAACCGGATGAATGGATCTGTAGCTTTTGCGAGTACGAACTCTGGTTTGGGGAGGAGATATCCTTGTTCCGAGTCATCAAGAATCGTAAACAAGTCCTCAAGAGGAGGAGGAGGGCTAAGGAACGAGCGGCTCGAGCGGCCAGTGGGATCATCCCAGCAGTGAACCCTAAGAACTCGACTTGTCCGAACAAACCCAATAAGGATCATCATCATCATCATGCGACCGAGGGCGGGACGAAGAAGAGCCAAGATATTCTCGATCCTCACCCATCGGCCGGCCGACGTCGGGCGTCCAACGTCAAGCCGGAGGAGACGATGACCGATGATGGTGGTACGAAGGTTGATCCACCATCCGAGCTAGATCATCTTGAACTCCCTGCTCATCATCAGGATCCCGCTAGGGCTGAGGATCAGGCGATCGGTCGGATTGGAAAGAAGAAGTCCAAGTTGGGAGATGGATGAATGATCCGGTCGATCTCGATCGGTCCCTCCCCCCTAACCCGTTGCAGAATCTTTGATCCTTTGACTTCTTCTCTTTTCTCTCTCTCTCCCTCTCTTTCGTTTTAGTCGTTTCCATCGAATCGGGTCTCTTCCTGATTCATGCTTACTTTTATACACTCCATAGAATTTTTTTGGTTTTTTTTTCGTCAGTGGTTTCAATTTTTTTTTTATGTATAAAAAAAATTGGTTCGACTTGTTTGGTTTCGTTACGTACGTTCCTTGCATCCTCATCGTTCCTCCCTTCCTACCATCTCCTGCCAGCCAGTCAGCCAGCCATCCATCCAGACAAAATAAAAAATAAACCAAATAAACCAAACCACTAAAGGAGAAGAAGAAAAAAAAACCTAGATATATATAACCATACAAATACTTGAATGATCGCTGTTCCTTCTCATCGTCTTTTCTCACACCATCCCACTCGTTCTCATGTCGTGCGTTTCTTTGTAATCGATCGGTTTGATGATCCTTACTGTCCTCGAGAGTCGTGACGCCCCCACCTCTACATGTAGGGAGAGGGACGGAGATCGAACGTGAGCTACTACTCCTCGATCCGTCCGTCTGGATCTCTCCTGGCGATCTAGACCTTCTCCCCTTCACCACCACCACCGTGCACGCACGTACAGTACACTGGCTCGACACACCGTCCTGGGACTGACTTGACCCCCCACGATCTCTGGCTACCTTTTTCTTCTTCTTTTTTTTTTGGGGGGGGGGTGCCGTCTGTTTTCCATCCTTGTCTTTCTCTCGGTCGACACGTAAGAGGAGAATCAGTGGGAAAAAAAGAATCGTTTCTTGATCGGACTTTTGGTGGGGCGTAGGATGGATGGTTAAGGTCAACCTTAACAATCAAGTTTTTTTTTTTTTTTTTTATTTAAAAAAATATAGATGTATAGATGTTTGTTTTGGGCGGTGTTAGATTTGCGACCTAACTCGACCCGGTCACGATCCAACATGGGTCGTGGGGCACGCTTCACGGCCGGTTGAGACCTGCTAAGTCGTGAGTGGCCCCGGTCACGACTTGGACCCGGGGTCGTGAGCGGCCGTTGGCAAGCCTAATCTGAGTTGGGAACGGTCCGGTCACGTTCAGAACTCTTGGGTTGTAAGCGTTGAGTAAAATAAAAAAATTAAAATAAATGAAAAATAAATGAAAAATAAATGAAAAATTGAACAAAAAAAAAAAAAAAGAAAAAAACACCAAAAAAAAAAGTTAATATAATAATAATAATAATTGAAAAGAGGAAAAATTAAAAGAGGGCAGTGTTGAATTTGCAGCCCAGCACAACCCATTCACAACCCAAAATGGGTTGTGGGGCATGGTTCATGGCCAGTTGCAACCTGCAGAGTTGTGATTGGCCAGTGACAACTTGACAGTGGGTCTTGAGTGGCTGTTTGCAATCCTAATCTGAGTTGTGAATGGCCTGACCTGCTCATGACTCCAGGGTTGTGAGTATCATGATCAAAAAAGAAAAATAAAAAAAAAATCTTGAAATGAATAAAAACAAATGAAAAATTGAGCAAAGAGAACAAAGACGGCAAAAAAAGCTAAAAAAAAAAAAAAAAAACTAAACTAAACAAAGGGCAGTGTTAAATTTGGGGCCCAGCACAACCTGTTCACAACCCAAGATGGGTTGTGGGGCACAGCTCACGGCTGGTTGCAAGCTGCAGAGTGGTGATTGGCCATTAACAACTTGACACAGGTTGTGAGTGGCTGTTTGCAATCCATCTCAGTTGGGAATGGCCCTTCATGACCTGTTCATGACTCCAGGGTTGTGAGAATTGTGAGAAAACAACAACAACAACAACAAAAAATAAACAAAATGAATAAAAATAAATGAAAAATTGAACAAAAAAAAAAACAACAACAACACCAAAAAAAAATTTTTTTTTTTAAAAAAAAAAAAAATCAACAAAAGAATTGAAAAAAAAAAAATGTGGCAAGTTCACAACTCCAGGGCCATGAATGGATATTCATGGCCCTATGAATAAATAAAGATTCAAAATAAAAACATTCTACAAAAAAATCAAAAAATTGTGCACCCCCCCAAATATATATATATATATATATATATAAATGGAAAAAATATAAATGAAATGGAACAATATACACACAATACAGCCCTTAAGCAAGCTAAGATTTGAATAAAATACAATAGAACCAGCTAATTGGACTAGCCCTAGATTAAAAATGCCAAAAAAAAAAAAGGTTCAACTTTTGTTAATGAGCTAATCCCATCATAAGAGGTAAAAATATTGCTTAGGATGGGATCAGCCCAACACAAGTTGAACTGACTTACCAATAAACTCTCATTCAAAACACTCAACATGATGTGATCTTGAATCAAAACAATCAACTTGATGATGTTTGAACTGTGATCACCCTTTAAATTTATAGAATTACAAGATCAGCATCAGAAGAACATGTTAGACCAAACCCAAATGATGAGATAAAAACACAAACAATCAAATGATACAATGTTTAAAAGTTCAAATACAAAAGCAGTTGATCATTGAGATGATCAAGCCATCCGGATGCTTTCTTAAAAGTCAAAGAAGATGGTTTTGAGATGATTGGATGGATTGGAATTATATCTTCCTCAAGTAATAAACAAACACAGTGGTTATTGTTAACAGAGGAAATCAAGATGGCATCTGATGGCTCTTTTACACCCAATTTCATAGGAGTAAAAGTCAATCCAAGGAAATGAACCAAGTTGGCCTTCCATAAGTGTCTGCTATGATTTAACCCATATGCAACCTTTGAAAGTCATTTTGAAGAGGGAATGTTTGAATTGATGTCTTTTACATCAAGATCTTTTTTCAATCGTTTAAACCTCATTGAAACCCCCAAGTATCTTAGCATAGCATGCCTTAAGGTTCCTCAATGTTTCAATTGTTTCCCTTTGCAATTTAAACCATCCATTGTCATCATACCCAAGTGATTTATCATTGACTCAAAATCTGAAATGATCATCCCCAACAGGATCCAAAACTTCACCCAAGAACCTTTGTAAGTCCTCAGGTTTTTTTTTGATTTAGGTATTTCAAACTTGGTTCCTACTATCAAAAAATCACTTCTTAGGCCCCATTTGAACCCACACAAAGCCTGATGAAAATTCTGGATTTTTTATGACAGTACATGATGGTTGTGTAGCATCAAGTGCTTGGTGTTTGGGGTCCACCAACCAGAAAATCCCAAAATGAGACTTGTTGAAGCTTGCTAAGTTTTCAACTCACTCATGGGCTAAAATCAGACATGAAACTAAATCTTGCTCCCAACTAAAATGTTGCATCATGTTCACATCCTCTCCAGCCTCTCTCTGCTAAAAATTGAACTCTCTCCCCCCCCCTTTTTTCCCTTGATATCTCCCTTCAACATCACATTTTGCTTGTGGACACCAAATTCTTGAGACCTTGAAATAAAGTTGCATCATGTTGATGAAAAAATACTTCATGTTACTTTATGTGGGCACAAATGGGGCCCTTAGCCAACATTCTAATCACATTAATAAAATCAATAATCACCAAAGATGTTCTTCTGGTTGACCTCTCAACTTCATCTTCTTCCTCATAAGACAATTCCAATGCCAAATGAAGGGATCCTGATTCACTTCCAGTATCTTCCTCTATACTATGAAATTCAGATTCTGAACCAGAGGAATTTGACTATAAACCTCATATCACTACCAGTTCATTAAACCATTAAAATGGAAAATACTGAAAATAAAAGACTTATGATTTTTGGTCTCTTTGGTTCCCTTCCAACTGGTTTCTCCCTCTTGAGTTCTATTTCCACATTCTCAAATCTTCAAATCTCATGTTAGTTGTCTTTCAATTTTGGTTGACTCCAGCTGGACTTTAAGAAGTTTGGATTGAGCCTTGGCTTAGGAAACCAATTGGTCTTCCCCAGTTTTTTCAAAATCTGCCCTTAACCTTTGCAGGTTGTACAATAATAATTGAACTGAGATTTTCAAAAAATTGGGAGGAGTCAAGCACCGGATCATTCCCAAGCTTTCAAAAAAAAAAAAAAAAAAAAAAAACTTTGTTCATTAGTCAATCCATCCAGGAATCATCAATTAAGTAAGGATCATCAATCACAAAGCATTAATCAAAAATTAATTCAAACAATCCAACTTACTGAACTGGAAGGTTTATAGTCTAACCTCCACTCAGGATGAACATCCTCAGGCACAGCAGATCCTCTCAATGCTATTATTTCTACTAAGATGTGGGACCAGGGCCATCCCATTGTCTTATAATATTTATTTGAGCACACCTTTCCATCATGGTTGTGCTTTAACTTCTCAAATTGTTCCCCAATGAGTTTAATTTCCTCAATTTATAATTTTTAACCAAAGGTAAAGGTTCTTTTCAAAGAAAAGTTCCTAATTTTTTTTTTTTTTTTTTTTTTATTTTTATTTTTATTTTTTATTTTTTTTTTTTTATTTTTTTATTTTTGAGAGTTGTTAATCAAGAAATGCACTCATTTGATTTGGCTATCAATGGTTCCTTCCAGGTGTTTCCACACATCCAAAATGATCCCCAAAGATCCCACAAGTCATCTTTTGAAATTAGCATGGGCCCCTTCTAACCAAGACATGGCTTTATTTCCAAAGTTAGGGTTGAAAGAAGTCCAGGTCATTATAAATGTTCCCTTGATAGGGAAAATGTTAATTTACATATACTTGATCACATCCTCATGGTCTTTCAAGAAACACTGCATAAAAGTTTCAACCTAAGCATTCCCAGCAGAGATGAAAAGAAGAAGCAATAAATTGGACTGATATGATTTTCCAATCATTGAATTCTGCCTCCCCCTTGGGTTTAGAGGCCCCATACGTTCCCCACACAGACATCAAAATTTTCCATCCTTCATTTTCATTACAGGACAAAACTTTAAAATTTGCCCTTATATTTTTAGAAAAGTGCCAGGAGAATGACTGTCTGGATGAATCAGGGAAACTATTTTCCCTATCACAAATCAAAGCTTTTTCACATTCTGTCACAAAGAATTTTGGAAACTTATCTTGATCATAAGCCAACTCCTTTAATGCATTAAATTCCCAATTTTAAAACTCAACAGTTTCCTTTGTTATAAAAGAAAAATACTTTGTAAACATTTTCCTGTTGGCTGTCATTCCTACCACTTGCCATATTGGGATGTTGTAATTGGGATTTTGTACCTATTTGATTTATAAGTACAATCCAACAAAGCAGTGTGATTAAATTTTTTACAAATTTTATACACTCAGGATGAGCCAAGAACAGGGCCTCTAAATGACCCTCTCCACTGAGCTTTGAAATGGAGAACCACTTTATTTCTTGGAGAATTTCAAATAGAACTTCCATAACCCTTTCCCCCTTGATTTATGCTTCCCTAACCTTGCCCTCAGTGTTATAGATTTTTCAATTGTCAATTTATTCTCCACCATCTATCTTTCTCAGTTTACTTTCAAGTTGAACTGTATTGATCCCATCATTCTTGCATTCCTTCAGTTGATGTAAGACCACACCATAGATTATCCTTAGTTGATGATGCACTGAGGATTTTTCAGATGGTTCATGATTGTGTTTGTCTTTTCTAATGGAGAGCAGCCACGTGGGATCTTCTACTGTGAAAATTTCAGGGATCATGAATTCACACCCAAGCTTCCTTGTGTGAGTTTTCCTTTGACTTTTGTGAGTTTTACTTTGAATTTTGGTAAGAAATGGCCCTTTGTATACTCCATATATGTCACAGGCTAGTTCAAAATATTTATCCCTTTTTGAATTGAATGTTTTTAATGCTTAGCCATGAATGGCTTCCCATTCTTGACAATATTTTTGAGATTCTTTCCTACTTGGAAAGGATCTCACAGGAGGAGGTTCAAGCTTTTCTGCCACCTCATAGTTGCATAGTTTCATATTTACAGCCACCAAGTTTACATTAGTATTTATCAAGCCAAATCAGTCTCTGTCAAATGGTATATGAAATGTGACCCATCAGCCTGAGTCAATTCCAGTTGTGAAATATTTTGCACCTCAATTTCAACCCTAGATGAGGATGCAATTGGAGCTTCCAATGTTTTATTTGCCAAATACCCACCAAAATCCCTAGATTATGCCAAAGCTTTAATAAAAAAAAAAATTCAATTAAGTCCTTTAACACAGACATGTTTAAAACAGGGGGGCTTGGGCTTTCCACTTCTCCAATAATGAAAAAAATCCCAATTCAATTTATTATTCAATCCAGCTGTTTCAACAACTCCAAAGTCTGCTCACTTTTGGTTTGAGAAAAATTAAAATTTCTGATGAGCAAGTGATGTGTATGGTTTTTGAAAAGACTTTGTTTTTCCAATAGGAAGAATGTTTGATTTCAAGGTTCCTTTTTGTGTTCCAATAGTCGCAAAATGTATTCAAAATCCCCAAATTTGGGTTGAAAGCAACTCAAATTTGGTCCAGGGGTGCCTAGTTACCCCTAATTCCCTGCTGAAATGGCCCCTTGGGGGCTATCTTTCCCAAAAGGGGGAAAAAGGTTTCAGGGAACACACGTGAAACCCTATTTGTGGCTTGTGCATCCCCTGGGGGTTACAAACTACTCATGTGCGGCCCAGATTGGTTGAAAAAGGGTATTTTGAAACACACCGGGGGCCGCGCAAGTTGTAAAAAACTTTGCTTGCAGCTTGTTGAGTCATTAACCTACATTCACAACTCATGTGGGTTGAAAATGGATTTTCACACCCATGTGCAACCCGGGGCTGTGCATTGAACATGGCCCATATATATATTTATATATATATATATATATATATATATATTTAAAAAAATTGGAAATATCACATAAAATCAAACAGATCAAAATAAAGCGTCAATTTGCCTTTTAATGGAGCATGGGTTTTTTTAAAAAAAGGTGTGTAGAAAAATAATGTACCATTGAAAGTTGATGGGAGTAGGTTAAGGTAGGGATTAGACAAGGAGGAATAATAAAATAAAAAAAAATCTACAATTAGGTAGGCCTTGATGACAGCTTGCAAGTGATCAATCAGGAATGGATTCAATGAGATTCTTGAGGGTGACACAGAAAGTCATCCCAGGTGGTTTGAGGGGCCTTTTCAACCTCTGGGATTGGATTTCTGGTCAGGTAAAGTTTTCAAAGATTATTTTTTAAAAGTTTCCACAAGTTTTTGATCAGATCAAGGTCTGGGGGGGGGGCTGAGCTGTCCAAAAAAGTTTCTTGTTGATACCTAATTTGGAGTGGTTTGAGTCTTTGCTTATTCTGGCCCTATTAAATGGGTCCCCATCTTCCATGAAAAAATTTTTTTGATTGATTAATTAGGATTCTGATCCAGGGGGCACAAGTGCCTTCATAAGCAACATCAATAAAAAAATTTCCATTCTTTCTTTTGGTGGCAGTATGACAAGTGGGGAGGTGCTTTCAGCAATCAAAGCACCCCACACAATAATTTAAGACCTCCCAATCTTGAATTTGAGGGACAAACAGTTAGTTTTGAGCTTCTATTGAGGGGTTTGCCAGGCCATCACTTTCTGGGAGATTTCTTCTAATTTCAAAGCTGGATTTGTTGGTCAAGATCACCCTCATCCAAGCCTCAAAAGTAAAGTCTTGTTTTTTGGAAGCAAAGGTGAGTCTTTCTCTTCTTCTTTGATCTTCATTGATAAACAGATTCTTGGCAGCAAACCTTGAAAAAAACCCCATCTAATTGGCTTGTTGTTGGATTTTCCATGTGGAGCCATCCTTCATGATTAGTTTTCTGATTTCAGAGGCCTTCATCTTCTGGGGAATTCTTGATGACAGGCCCCAGCTCCCAAAGGTTAATGCAGCTATTTAATTTATGAGGCCTTCCAACCTTTTTCTTGAATTTAAGCATTCCTATTTTCTTGAATCAATTGCAGATATTGTGGATTTTCAATCTTGGAATTCCCAGTTTGACAGCAATAGAATTTACCAATGTGCCTAATTTTTAACACCAACAATTCCTGTCTTCATATAATCCATTAGAGTTTTTTTTTTCTGAAAAAATATGAATTAAATAAAAAAAGAAATCATAAAAAAGAATAAAAAAAAAGTTAGAATAATGTTGAAAAAGGAAATAGAGGAGAAAAACAACTTTCCAATGCAATCAGGTTGATGGATCAAGGGAATATAAATCAAAAGGATTGAAGGGGAGATGGTAGAAAATAAATGAATGTGGTCAAGAGGAAGAGTGGTGAAGGTCTTTGAAAACCAAAGTTGCACACAGATCCCCAGTTGGTATGGAGAGGGGGGTGTGGGCACTTTAAAAAGAATTCCCACAATTATTGTCCACCCACTGTAAATATCTATTGAATGATCATACACCTGAATGTACATACTTGAAATAGAAAAGTCAATCATTGAAATTATACTCACTAGGTCACTCACTCACTTTTGCAATCAATCAATTTTTGTTTTGGCTCTTTATTTTTTTATTTTATTATGATTATTATCATCATCATTTTTATTAGTGGAATTTGACAAAAATATTGGAATTTGAGGTTGTTATTTTGATCAATCCAGCCAGTTTCTTACCCACCACCATCCAGGACCACTAACACCACCCATTATTGGGGTCACCCTCATCCAGTCTCAGTTATTCATCTGGCTGGAACCTGGTGTCACTCAAGCTCATCAGCTCAGTCTTTAAAAATTTTTTTTTTCAATCCTTCCATCAAAGCATCCATTGCTTTCACTTGGAATTCCATGAAAGCATTTGTTTTTTAATTTTGAAATTCAGTATGATATTTTAATTTGGCAAGTTCAGATTAAAACCATCATCATCTGCATCAACTTTTTTTTTTCATTCATTCATTCAAAAAGCTTAAAGAGTGAATTACATGGAGGCTTTAAATGCTATTTGAACCTGTTGAGAGTCATAGGGCAAAGCGTGGGAGGAAGGGAACTTATCTGAGACAAAAGTGAGTTATAAAATTAAACTAGGGGGATAGGGGGGTAAGATTTCATTTTGATTGGTTCAAGGGGTGTAGAAAACTTTGTAAGGGGGGTGAAGGGATTCATTATAAGTTCAATGAAAGGTTCTAAGGGTGGATAGAATTTTTTCAGTCCTGGAATTAGATGGAAATTTAGAATTAAGGGGGTAGAAAGGTTTGATTAAATCCCATTTAATTGGAGAAGGGGGGATAGGAGGAGGTTAAGTCCATCAGAAATTTTACAAGTTCAAAAGGATTTTTTTTAAAGTTTTCTGAACAAAAAGGTTGGTTGGATATGTGAGCTAATACAAAATTTTGAAAGATCTTAGGGCTGTAGGATTTTTCAAACAAAAACAACTCAAACTCTCAACTTGTAGATTTGATAACCTCTGGTAACTCCTTTTCATGCAGAAGTGAATTTTTGGATTGAAATCTTCATGATTAACCTAAATTGAATCTAAAAGGCTTAAAACCCTCAGATTTTTCAAAGGAGGGAGGATCAAATTATCCCCCCCCCCTGTATCCACCATGAAAAAAAAATGATCAGTTGATTACAAGTGACATATCCACCACAAAAAAACAATGATCACTTGATTACAAGTGACATACATGTCACTTGTAATCAGGTGATCATTGTTTTTTCATGGTGATAGTTGTTTTAGAAGGGGGTCCATAGACTTCCCACCCAAGGAACGCCATAAACAAAATCCATGAATTTTACTCTTTCAAGGTCAAAAATGGTTTGACTTTTACACACACACACACACACACACACACACACACACACACACACACACACACACACACACACACACACATGAAATCAATACAGGATTTTTACAAAACCATTCAATCAGGTGGAGAAAAAATGGCCCTGCAGGCATTCTAACTTCATAATAAATTCAAATTATCACATCCCTTTTTGTCCAGATTTATCTCAATATCTTTTGACGTAGTTCATCTTCAATATCCTGCAGAGGTGGGATTACAACTACTTGTGGCTTTCTCAGTGGGAAATTCCCAGTAGGTTCTATGAATTTGTTTATTAGACTGATGGGGAAAGTTGGGGTTTTCTGGTCAAATTGCTTGCTCATAATTATTTCCACTGCATTTTTCCCATACAAAGCCTTTATTAAAAATGGTCCAACAAATGAGTCTTTAAGCTTTCTATGTCCTGCTATGTTTGAAATTCTCACTTTAAAAACTAGAAACATATCTCCATTCCTAATGTCATTATCTTTGTGAGTTTTATCCCAGCTACTTTTGTTGTATTCCACTGCTTATTTAACACATCTGCTTTCAAAGTTCTCACCTTTAACCATAATTTCTCAAAAAAAATCAGCTGATGGATGTAATACAATACTCTTTCTGAGGAGCATGTCTTTGGGCTAATCAGAAGGGTGATATTTTAGTTGCGGAATGCTGACTGGATTTCTAAGCAAAAACTAAGTTGGGCCACAATTATACCCAATCATGTGTGTAACCATCACTGTCTTTGAAAAAATACCATATGCGCAATATCTTGTGATCATGTCTTCTAAAGTCTCTATCATCACTCTACTAGACCAATAGCCTGTGGATTATCAGCTGTGGATAGGAAAAAATTAGTTTCATTTATCAAACAATATTTCCAAAAACAACAAGTGAATTTTCAATCTCCAACGCTAACTAATTTTCTTTGAAATCTTAAATCATATAAAGGTTCATCAGCAGGATTCTATTATATCATTAGGAACATCCCATCCTGACAAAATATATGAATTTCATTTTCCAATCCTTCTACATGCATGCTATTTTTCATAGAACATCTTGATCACAGGATGGAAATTGGCAGCTCAAAATATCTCTTTAGGGTTTCTTCAGGCTCAAATAGGAATTAAGAGCTGTAAATTCATTAATCAATTCAAGCCAAAATCTATTTAAGAAATAATAAAATATCTATAAAGCTCAAATTAATTGCAAAAAATCTAACTGTGATGCAACGTATCCATTGGAAATCTCTTGATTTTCTTGGATATAAGAATTTGGTTCTTCAACTGGTTTTTCATCTAAAGGTTTTATCTGACTTAAGGTAAGGCAGTTAGATCCCTCATAAATGCATCCACATACCAATTAAAATTTTTCTTAGGGTGTGGATGAGACAGCAATGTTTCACTTGTCAAGAAACTTTTTCTTAACTCATAGGGTTAAGATTTTCCTTAGTAAGATTAAAAGAAATTCTAGGACCCCACTTTATACAAAAATACCTATTATAAAATTCTTAAATGTAAAATCTGCAATATCTAGAAAAAACTTCAAGAAAACTGCATTTCCATCAAAATTAATGGAAATTGGTTCAATAAAATAGCTGCCATTGCGGTTTGATATATTTAAAGAGATCAACTACTCATAATGTGAAAATTTCAATTACTGAAGACTAAAAACCTCACTGAAAAATATTGTAAAATTCTTCTTGAACTTCTTTATTTATTTTTTTAATAATTAAATTTTTCGTGTTATGTACTTATCAGGTTTCTAAAAATTTAATACTCTTAGCTATATAGTTTATGGAAAATTTTTCATAGTTTCTTGTACCTTATGATTCTTGTGATTTTTCCATTCATTACGCAAAAAATGTAAAATTAATTTGAGACCATCAGAAAATCTTTTTCCATACTCTTACTCATCCTAGAAGGATGAAAACTTGGGTTTGTTGTATTTCTGATTTGAGACTTCTGAATCAATAATTATTCCAAAATTGATATCATATTCTCATCAAACATTTTCTCCAATTCTTGCAGGAAATGTCACCGTTGAAAAAAATATTAAAGGCATTCATACTATCCTTCAATCACAAAGGAAAATATTTTATTTTATTTTATTTTATTTTATTTTATTTTATTTTATTTTATTTTATTTTATTTTATTTTATTTTATTTTATTTTATTTTATTTTATTTTATTTTATTTTATTTTATTTTATTTTATTTTATTTTATTTTATTTTATTTTATTTTATTTTATTTTATTTTATTTTATTTTATTTTATTTTATTTTATTTTATTTTATTTTATTTTATTTTATTTTATTTTATTTTATTTTATTTTATTTTATTTTATTTTATTTTATTTTATTTTATTTTATTTTATTTTATTTTATTTTATTTTATTTTATTTTATTTTATTTTATTTTATTTTATTTTATTTTATTTTATTTTATTTTATTTTATTTTATTTTATTTTATTTTATTTTATTTTATTTTATTTTATTTTATTTTATTTTATTTTATTTTATTTTATTTTATTTTATTTTATTTTATTTTATTTTATTTTATTTTATTTTATTTTATTTTATTTTATTTTATTTTATTTTATTTTATTTTATTTTATTTCATTTTATTTTATTTTATTTTATTTTATTTTATTTTATTTTATTTTATTTTATTTTATTTTATTTTATTTTATTTTATTATATTATATTATATTTTATTTTATTTTATTTTATTTTATTTTATTTTATTTTATTTTATTTTATTTTATTTTATTTTATTTCATTTAATTTCATTTCATTTCATTTTATTTTATTTTATTATTTTGTCAAAAACAAATACTCAAATAATATTTCTATTTTTTACTCATATACTTTCAAATAATATTTCTATTTTTTACTCATGTACTTAATTATCATCACTGACGCCTATCATGTACTTATTTAATTTTTTAACAAACAAAATATAAATACTAAATTGCAAAAAATGCTAGGAAACTATTAGATTTCCTTTTCTGGCCTGATAGCATCTGCGCTCATGTCTCCAAAAAATTGAAGCACGTTAGGAATACTTCAAATTTTGCTATAGGCACTTTTGACCAAATTCCAAATTCCGAGCTCTGAGGTTTGAGGTTTGAGTTGGCACTCCAAAGTCTAAGATCTGAGATTCAACCTTTGAGCTCCAAGCTTCAAGATTGAACCTGGGAGATTTGATCTTTGAGCCTATCAAGAGCTGTCTCCCCTGAGGGAAAACACCAAATTGGGGCTTGCAATCATACTGGTGAGCTTTGTTTGAGCTCTGATTTCAAGGGTTTAATCAACCATGCTCACTATCAAGCTGAGCCCAATTGACCACCTCTAACCTCCTAGTCTGAGGCTTTGGCTTCTACCAGACAATCTTGAGCAGCAAAGAACCATCAATTTGAATTCCCTATCACAATTATTGTACCAAATACCTTATTCAAATCCAACTAAGGATGATTCTGTTTTCATCTCTGGAAACTCTGTAGGACTTCCTAGTTGGCATTCAACCATTTTTCCAAATGGATTTCAGGGTGATGTGATTCATGCTATGCAGGGCTACAATATCCTGCAGCCAGTTGCGCACTGCTGTGTCTCTGTACCAAGCTCCAGTCTCAACATTGGCCAATGGATGGAGTAGGCCAATTCAGAACCAATTCCTCATTGACCCTCACTTGACCAGCCCCAACCACACCATTAATCATTGAATTGAATTGCAATCAACACAACAACAAGCGGTCTGACATGAAGCTGACTCAGGAGGAGGGTGCAACTAGGATCAAGTGATGGTACTTCAGGACTCTTCTCTAACTTTCTCATTTTGATCTATCTCTATCAGAATCCTCACTAAGTCTTGTTTTTTCAATCAATCTCAAACCTCCCCAACTGGTCAATTCAGGCTTGTTTCCTATTTCATTCCTCATACACTGTGTCAGACCAACATTGTAGGATTAAGCTAGTGTTGATCAATTTTAAGGTATTCAACTATTCATTGTCTTCCTTAATATCATCCTCACTCAATTGACTTACTGTTTGTCTCTATCTCAATCAATTTTAATCAATTAAATTTTCATTCAATCCATCTTAGGAAGTGATCACAATGTGTAATCACATGATAGCAAGAGAAGCTGCCTTGGCAACAGGCAATCTTGATTGAATAAGAATGAGCAACAAAAATGGGACGGCAATAGTGATACCTGCGTACAACTTGTCCACCTCAAGCTTGGAGACTAGTCACTGAGTTAAAGTGGTCAAACTTACCGGAAAGACCTGGAATCAATGGCATATGAGGTTTGCTAACATCACAACCAGTAAGGGGTATGAGGACCTGTTGGGCAAGGAATGGACCAAGGTAAACCACACCACATCCAAGTTCAAACGCAGAATTTCCTGGGCTCTCAACAAACTATTCTCCACCACCTCAAGGGACCTTCACCACAAAATCAAGGCAAACAAAGGAAGCTTCATCTATGCTTAAAAAGCCCTGTGCAATGCCTGCAGGGATGCATCCATCCTAGCCATAGTGACCAAACTCCAACGGCTGACACGGATGGAGTATACCCCTGGAACATCACTGCAGGATCCTGTCAATTGGTTCTCTTCCCTTTACACCTTGTTGAATTCCTTTCTTGCCAACATTCCAGAATTCAAATCAATCTCCACTGGATTGGAAGCATGCTTGCTATTGATAACCCTCAACTATGACAAGCCCCTAACGCCTCTGGTCCAGAACATGTTCAATGTTAACCCTTAACATACAAAACTGTAAGATATTGTCTTATACTTGAACACAACCACAGAGAAAACTTGGAGACCAAGGAAGAGATGAAAATGGCCTTTAAAGGTCCACCCCATAACAATCCAAACAAAAAAAAAACCCCTGGCCCCAAACAGCCTGCCAACCACCCACCTTCATCATCCAACAGGCCCAGGAGCGCAATCCACAAAAGAAATCACAACCAAGGCAAATGATTAGACAACAAGATTTCCAGACTGGTTTCCAAGCATCTCATGCAACTCAAGGCCAACCCTGAGGCCCAACACATCTCCAACAAGTCATCCAAAAATGACAAAAAAGCGCAGGAGGAGATAGGGTGCGTGGACATATCAAATTATCCCAATGACTACGGGCTCTGTCTCACTAAAAAAGTCTATGCCGTTCCATCAAATCAAACCAACTCCATTTTCATCCTAGAATCTGGCGCCACCAAGTCCATAGTCTGCAATCTGTCCTTGCTAAAGTCTCCTGAACCTTTAAGCAAGGAAATGATAACCTATGGTGGGTCCATTCTGGTTACCCACTCAGGAAGGCTTGAGGTTGGTGGCACCTTGATATCCCCTGTATACTATGCTCCAAAGGGCCCTGGAAATCTTCTGTTGGTCTCCCAGCTCAAAGATCATGGGCTTTTTATATCTCAAAATCATTGCATGTTAGTGGTAAAGCGGGGAGAAAACATCATAGCTTTGTTCCCTTGGAGTGGAAAACTCTATGCCTCAGATCTCATCTGTGTATTGGCTTTCCATCTAACCAAACACACCAATTGGCACGTAACCCTGGGACACCCATCAGATGTCTACTTATCAGATGTCTAATTGAGAAAATTCCTCCAACTATGCAACCTTCCCAAACAACTACCAAAAACCCCACCTCATTATGCAAGGTCTTCCAACAATGCAAGCTCAAATGAACACCTCACGTCAACCCCATTCCCTCTGCCACTTGCCCATTTGAAAAGCTTCATTTTGATGTCCTTAAAATTACTCCCTCATGCTGTAGCGGCTATTGGTACATTCTTGTGATAATCAATGATTTCTCTTGTTTTAGCCATATTTACAACCTCAAGAAAAAGTCCCAATCCAAAGCAAAGCTACTCTCCTTCATACGGAAAATACAAAATAACATGGGTAAATTACCAGCATACCTCCACTCAGACCAAGGAGGAGAATTTAGCTCTAATTCCTTCTTGTATTCCATTGCAGATCTGGGAATAACCACCAAACAAGGCCCAGCCAACAGTCCCCAAACCAACAGAATTGCAGAATGTTTCAACTCAACGCTACTCACAAAAATGAGGTGAATACTGGCTCACTTGTCCATCCCAGTGAACCTCTGGAACAAAGACGCAAGATACGCCTCTCTTCTCATAAACATACTTCCCACAAAACTTTTGGGGTGTTCATCCCCTATGGGCACCCTGGCTAAGGCTAACAACTCCATTGAACCCCCACAGGATCCAACCAGACTCCTCCCTTTCCGTCTTAAGGTTTTTGTAACCCAGCCCAACCAGGACAAAATTAACCCTCCCTCCAGGCCCCTTCTACACCTAGGTTTTGAACCTTTCTCTGACTCATCCCAATTTCTTGAACCCTCCAGCTTGAGAATGGTCATCAGTTGGGATTTCTCACCTTCCCTTTGAAACTTTACTTATCATGAAGCCTCTGCGGTCAAAAAAAACCACTCCTTTCTCCCTCAAACCAAAACTCTAAAATGCTCCCATAACTCAACAGTTTCAATCACTGTAAACCCCTCCAAATCTACAACCAAGGTAACCTCCATCCCCCCCTCCATCAAGTCACAACCTCCTTTGTCAGTTGGTTCAGTACTGTGTCAACCCACCGCAGCAAATGAACCGGCAATTGTCTCACAAGCTGATGACCCTTAACCCCAAGACTCAACCAATGCCACATCAAAACACTACACCCTTGTTCCGTACTATGATAAAGCCCCAAAGGATGTCAGTTTCAACATTTACCCATCCAAAATATTGGAAGGCTTGCGCTGTGGCCGTGGCCCAATTGATGAAGCAAATTTAACCAAGGTAATATCAGTGAAGGACTCCACAAACTCACCTTACGCCAAGAGTACCTTGACGCAATGAAAGAAGAGCATTTCCAGCTAATTTTCAAAAACACAGGCACCCTAGTAAAACCTCCCCTGGGAGCTAAAATCATTGGCAGAATGTGGCGATTGGTTAACAAGCTAAATGAGTTTGGGGAAGTTGCTTGTCAAAAGGCACGCTGGGTTTGTTTTGGTAACCACCAGGAGAAAGGCATTTTCTATTTTGAAACCATGCCTCAGTGGCGCAAAACAAGTCTCTCAAGGTAATCCTGTCACTCGCCATAAATTGCATGTATTTCAATTTGATGTGGCAATGGCTTTACTGAATGGTCTCATTGATGCCCCGGTCTAAATATCGCAGGTCAGTGGCTTCAAGGAACTGGGTAAAGAAGACCACGTCTGGATTATGAACAAATCCCTGTATGGAACCAAGAAAGCCCCCAGGAAATGGAAGGCCCACCTTGTGGAGACGCTTGCAAAATGCGGATGAACGTCCTCAGTGGGTGATGAGTCACTCTTTGGCAGCTCTGATCTATCCATGAAAATATACATACATGTTGAAAATGGGCTGATTGTTTGACCCCATCATAACTCCATTCTTAACTTTCTTCATCAACTTGGTAAGCACTATGAGTTAAAAATCAAGGAAAAACCAGGTCAAAATCTTGGATACACCCTTGAATGGCGGCCAGAAGGGTGCCTATTCCTTCATCAAAGCAATTTCTGCAAGAAGACCCTCACCAAACTCCAAATGGAATACAGCCATCCGGTAACAACCCCGGCACTAATGGACCTTCAGAAGATAGTGGCACAAGAGTCAGAACTAGTCAATCAGTGTATGTATCAAAAGGCTATTGGCATGCTTCTTCACCTGGCCATCCACACACGTCCCAACATTGCCTTCACCACAAATTTCCTGTCTCAATTCTCATCCAAGCCCACCACCTCTTGCTGGTCAGCTGTCAAACACCTCCTTCAATACCTCAATGTTACCAGGAATATGGGTATAGTGTACTTTCTCAACACTACCAACTCATCCATTGTATGTGGCTGGGAAGACGCAGACTACCCTGGGTTGCTGCTGTCAAAAAAGTGTTAAAATCCTAGTAAATTCCAGTTGTCTTTGAATCTCATCTGTTAGTTATACATTTTTTATATGTTTTCTTTGTTTTCTCTATTCTGTGACACTCAACAGTGTGACTGCATGTGCCTCTGTCAATCTCTACACAATGTACAAACTCTAAACCTGAACTCAAGTTCCTATTTGTGATGCTCAATGGAGATCCTGTGTTTGCCCTTAGGGCTCTCAGGTCCTCTTAGTCGAGTAAGTTGTTTTTGAAATTGTTTTTCTTTTTCTTTCTTTCATTTTTTCATTTTTTCATCTTTTCCACAACTAACTGGCCAACTCTTACTCAGCTTATCATCTGGTCTCAAAATCTCAACAACCTTCAATTACCTGAATAATTGATTTAACTCTCCTGGAGTTCTTCAAGATCAACTCTACCGCTCCTCAAGGATCTCCTACCAAATCTTCATGCCTAGGTTTCTATCTCTTTTGGTTCTTTTTAGGTTATTTATCATTTCTGCTTGTGCTGCTGTTGTGTAATTTGTGATTCTTTCTCTTTCTGATAATCATTCTTTTTAGCCTGTTGCTTTTCAGATTTACAGTCCCAATTGCTCTCTCAACCCAACTCAACAAAAAACCAAAAGAACAAACAATGTCAGAAAATGAAGAAAATTATAAACAGAGCAATCTTCCCATTTTGAACAAATCCAATTACTCATCCTGGGCTTTAAAAATCTGTAGCTTCCTACATCAAAAAGGGCTCCTCAAATACATAGGAGAAGATGAAAAGGATCCAGTCATCCCCAAAACTGCTCCTCAAAAACGGAAGTGCTATGAAGCAGCCAACATCCTGATACAACAACTGGGAGACACTTCTTTTGATGCTGTCATCAACCCAACTAACCAATCTGATCCAATTTCTATCTGGAAAGATATTTCAGAAAGATACAGGTCACTCTCAACCACAAACAAAGGACATATTTGGCTCTCCTTCATAAAATATCAGTTCACTGGAGATCTCACAGCTTACATCCAGGAATGCTGAAAGCTCATGAACAAAATAGCCATTGTTTGACTTGAAATACCAAACAACATCCTCAGCTAAACCATTCTAGCCAAACTACCTGCTCAGTTCTACAATGTGGTCAACTCCATCCTGTTAAATGACAACATTCTAAAATTTACCACCAAGGTCCTAAACAAACTTTGAGAAGTCACTCATCTTGAGTACACCCAATCATCTAAATTTCCTGATAAAAAGGAGTCATTTTAATCCACTGCCCTTTACAAATCATCTGACAACAAGTCAAAAAGGCTTCCCAAACATCCATGTTCCAAAGGCAAACACAACCCTCTAGCTGACCATCTGGATAGTTGTAGTTGGTTACTTCATCCACATCTCAGACCAACCAATAATCCCCAAGGAAAAGCCCATCTTACAAACACTTCTCCTTCAAAACCTTCTGAAGAATATGCTCAAGAGCCTTCTGCCTACTTCAGCGCGCAGATTTATCTGCAAAACAAATCTTCTTTTTCCCAATATTTACTTCCTGTACTTGACTTTGGAGCTTTGCACCACATTTTCAATGACCCTTGATGGATCCTAAATCCTAGAGAAACCTCAATAAAGATTGGAACTGGGAAAAACTGCAATGCTCTTGACGCTGTTGCAATTGGTGAGGCCTTTTATCTCAATCATGAAGGTGTCCAAGTTAAACTAGAAAATGTTCTGTTGGTCCCAAAAATAAACCAATGTTTGATCTCTCTATCCCAACTCAAGTCCAAGAAATTTTTCATCAAGAAGGTGGGATTCTCTGGGTCCTCCATCTCCTTGGATGACATTCAGCTGGTTGGTTCTACATCTAACAATCTGCTCAAACTATGTGGGGTCAGGTTCAAACAGGAAAAAGTTAAAAATTATTACTCAGTTCCATCTCCTTCCAACCTCCACAAAAAGCTAGGACATTCCAGTGATGCCAAGATCAAGATTCTTTTTCCAAATGCCAACTTACCGGATTCCTCCAAATGTGAAAAATGCCAATTGGGGAAAATGATTTCTACCCCCTTCAACAGCCACTTCAAACCGGTCACTTGAGTTCTGGAAACTGTCCATATGGGCCTGGTTGGGCTGTTCTCTAACCCCACTTTTGGAGGCAGAAAGTACTTTCTTACCATTGTCAATCAGTTTTCCCGGTTCAAATCAATCACTCTCCTCAAAACAAAAGCCAAAACCCTTGATGCTTTTAAAGCCTATACTAAAATGGCCAAAAGACAGAATAATTCCAAAATTTTAAACATTCTGACAGATAATGGAGGTAAGTTCATTGGCAAAGAGTTCAAGATTTTCTGCAAGGATGCTGGGATTAGTCATCTCCTCTCACTTCTGTAATCTCCACAACAAAATGGTCTTGTAGAACAAGCAAATTGGTCAATACTCAAAAAGACCCAATGTCTTATGCTGCAAGCCAAGCTGATCAGTAGGCTCTGGGGAGAAGCTGTCAAAACTTCCACCAATATTCTTAATATTCTCCCTGTATCCTCCAACAAAAATCTAATCCCTTATGAAGTCTGGTACAAGCAATCAGTCAACTACCAGTTTTGGAAGCCTTTTGGTTGAACTTTGATTGTTTTCATTCCCAAACACCTTTGAAGATCCAAGCTTTCCCAATCTGGTTTTAAAGAATTTCTTGTTGGTTTTGCCAATGACTCTTCAAACTACTGGGTGTTCAATCCTTTGAACAATAAAGTTTTCATCTCAGCTAATGTTCAATTTCTGGAAAACAAATTTGTAGGCACTGAACTCTCTCAGTCTGACTTGGATCCTCTTCCCAAATTTGAATCCTCCCAATCTCTGTATACTCCTGTATCTGATGTGATTAATCATAATGACAATCCCACGCAGGTCCAGCACTCCAAAACCAAAAACCATAAACCTGTAAACAACCCATTAGATACTTCCAATCCTTTGCCTGTAACAAACCACAAAAGCTCTGAGTTTGAAATCTCACCCAGCAACATTCTGGACCACCCCAGAAGACTTGACTCACAACTCTACCTGGTTGATGCGGATTATGAAGATCCAAAAACACTAAATCAGGATCTCAACAGTAAGTACAAGTTTGAATGGATCAATGCAATGGAGAAGGAAGTGGGGAATATCAACAGCTACAAGGTATGGGAGGAACTGGATGAGGTTGGAAATATCACCAACATCAAGTGTATATGGGTGTTCAGAACTGAACAGAATGAAGGAAACAAAATTAAAGAGTTCAAGGCGAGGCTCTGTGCTCAGGGATTTAACCAAGTGGAGGGAGTTGACTTTGTCAACACCTTTGCTCCCAAAGGCAATAAGAACTCCCTGTGACTTCTTATCTCTTTTTCCCTAAGAAACAATCTTGAATTCCATCAAATTGAAGTCAAAGCGGCCTTTCTGAACGCTCCTCTGGCCAAAAAAATTCACATTTTGGCTCCTGCAAATGTGGAAGTTCAAAAAGGGAAAACTCTACGCCTCAAGAAAGAACTTTATGGTCTTTAACAGGCTTTTCAAGCCTAGTATGTCACACTCAGTGACTGGCTCCTGGAATCTGGTTTTAAAAGGTGAAACAGCAATCACTGGGTGTTCTTCTCCAAAGTCACCTGTCTCTACATCCATGTTTATGACATTGCAATATCCAGCAAGCATCCCAAGAAGCTTTCAACTCTCATAAGTAGCAGATTTAAGGTGAATTATCTTCAAGAATTGAAGCTCCTTCTGGGAATCAAAATTCTTCAAGCTCCTGGATTGGTCAATCTCTCTCAAGAGTTCTATATCAACTCTACTGTGGCTGAATACCCTCTACAAAAAATTAAAGAACACTCAGTTCCATTTCCACCATATGGCAAACTACTCCCTGCCACTGACAAAGAAACAGCTGAATTTGCTAAATCCAGTCTCAACTATCAGCTGAATTTGCTAAATCCAGTCTCAACTATCAAAAAATCATTGATGAGCTCAACTATATCAGTGTCAAAAACAGACTGGATATCACCTTCTTGGCCAAATACTTGGCCCAGTTCCTCAATTCTCCAAGTTTATCTCACTACAAAGCTGCACTAAAGGTTCTGAACTATCTATCACATACTGCCAACAACAGTATTGAGTTTACTACTAAAGGTTTGAATACTCCTCTAACTGCCTTTGTGAACTCTGACTGGGCCACATGCCCCTCAACCCAAAGCTCAATCTCTGGGATATCAATCACCTGGAATGGGAATCTGATAGTCTGGAAATCTAGAAAGCAAGCTACGGTATCTCTCTCAACAACAAAAGCCAAATACAAATCTGTTGGAAATGGTGTGAAGGAAGTCCTGTGGATGCAGACTTTTATGAGCAAAGTTGTTGGTTGCAAACTTGATTCTCCAACCGTGATTCATGAAGACAATGAAGCCTGCATAAAACTGGCCATGCAGCACGCCAATAAAACAAGTTTCAGATTGAAAAATCTTGAATTGGGGCATAATTTCATTCAAGAAGAGATAGCAAAAGGCACCATCCAATTGAAGAAGAACTCTTACAAGGAAAACTCTGCCCACTTTCTCACCAAATCTCTTTCACAAATAACACTGATGAACTTCCTGAACTTTCTGCACCTACAATGAATTCAACGCCAGGGAGGGTGTTAGAATTCTAGTGAATTCCAGTTGTCTTTGAATCTCATCTCTTTGTTATACATTTGTTATATGTTTTCTTTGTTTTATCTATTCTGTGACACTCACCAGTGTGACCGTGCGGGCCTCTGTAAATATCTACATGGTGTACCCACTCTAAACCTGAACCCAAGTTCCTATTTTTAATGCTCAACAGAAATCCTGTGTTTGCCCTTAGGGCTCTCACGTCCTCTTAGTCAAGTAAGTTGTTTTTCCAATTGTTTTTCTTTTTCTTTCTTTTATTTTTTCATTTTTTCATCTCTTCCACAACTAACCTTCCAACTCTTACTCAGCTGATCATATTGTCTCAAAATCTTGACAACCTTCAATTACCTCACTAATTGATTCAACTCTCCTGGAGTTCTTCAAGATCAATTCTACCGCTCCTCAAGGATCTCCTACTAAATCTTCATGCCTAGCTGTCTATCTCTTTTGGTTCTTTTTAGGTTATTTCTCATTTCTGCTTGCACTGCTGTTGTGTAATTTGTGATTCTTTCTTTTTCTGATAATCATTCTTTTTAGCCTGTTGGTTTTCAAAAAGTCCACTTGTGGGTACGCCATCACCCTCTTCAACAATCCAATATCCTGGGTTGCAACAAAACAATCCATTGTAGCTCAGTTGACCTGTGAAGCGGAGTTTATATCTGCAAACAAGTGCGCCAAACAAGTGCGCCGGCTCTAAATCTTGCTTCAAAATATGAACATTCTTGGTAAGAAACCTCCCCTCAACATCACTCCAAAAAAAAACGCAAGTGCAGTCATGATTACCAAAGAAGCTCAGCTGAACCCAAATTTGAAAGACATCAAAGTAAGATATCAATATATCTGCAATCTTGTGTCAAAGAAACTCCTATCAGTAGAACAAGTCCCCTCTGTCAAAATGCTTGCAGATGTACTTACCAAACCACTGGGCACTGTCAAAAATTGTGCAGCTCTGGGTCTCATTTGCATGGCCCCCGCATGAATCAAGGAGGAGTGTCAGGGGGGTTTGATTCACACTATGCAGGGCTAAACTATCCCCCATCCAGTTGCGCACCTCCACATCTCTGTACCAAGCTCCAGTCTTAACCTTGGCCAATTCAGGACCACTTTCTCATCAAACCTCACTTGACCAGCCCCAATCAAACCATTACTAATTGACTAAACTTGCCATCAACACAACAACCAGAGGTCCAACATGAAGCTGACTCAGGAGGAGGGCGCGACTAGGATCAAGTGGAGGTACTTCAGGAATCTTCTCTCACTTTCTCATTGTGATCTGTCTCTATCAGAATCTTCACTAAGTCTTGTTTTTTCAATCAATCTCAAACCTCCCCCACTGATCAATTCAGGAATGTTTCCTATTTCATTCCTCATACACTGTGTCAGACCAACATTGTAGTATTAAGCTAGTGTTGATCAATTTTAAGGTATTCACCTATTCATTGTCTTCCTTAATATCATCCCCACTCAATTTACTTACTGTTCTCTATCTCTATCAATTTTAAGCAATTCAATTGTCATTTGAGCCATCTTAGGAAGTGATCACAACATGTAATCACACCAGATCCTCAAGCTCCAGAGCTGATGATAGGTTTTGAGACATAGGTAACTTGGATATGAGAGCCTAGTTATCACCAGTCACACCCCTTGGATGGAAATTGACCAGCAGGTTTTGATGCGGTTAAGACAATTCCAGCTATTAATGTGAGTGGTAGATAAAATAAAGCAATCGGTATTGCTCTCAAAATTCTTTGGTTATTGATACGGGCTATTATTGTTGCACTCATTGTTGGCAGTAAAGTTAGGAAGATTCAAAGTATGCCAAAATGATTATTGAAACAGCTTATGATTTATACCCATTCCCTTCCTCAAGTTTGCTTGATCAAATCTGATGAGTTAGACCCTGACACAAGTTGTGAAGATTCTCTGACAGGTTGGGACCAAGTTGGTGCATAGAAAGCATACCAAAATGAAATCTCCAATCTGTCTATACCAATCATAACGTTCTCAAACCTTGACTAATCTTAAGTGGTGAGGAATCATTAGGGTGAATTGCTCTACCGCAAAAATCATTCCAACCTCCTCATTCCAAAGCAGACTGATCAGGATGCTCTTGACGCAAGCGGAAAGCATCTCATAACCTCTGAAAAGTTAATTTCAATTACCATAAAACGGGAAATATTGTTGGAGTGAAAGGAAAAAGAGACCATGTGAGGAAGGAATTGAGGAAAGGAGCAAAGGCGGCAAATACAGCAGAAAGCGTAAGCCCAGCCCAAACCCCTTGTCAGAACTAGAAATCAGATCTGAGACAAACCTCAGCATCCATAAAAATAATCCTATGATCCTCAACACTAAACTACAGCTCTTGAGTGACCACAAAGCAAGAAAAAAAGAACTTTGGGACGAAACATGTACAAACCAAGGCCACCTGCAAAGAGTCAAACATACACGCCCATGTAAGGCAACAGGATACGGGCTTGCCAAAGATTCATTCCTGCCATTTTTCCATCATTGCATCATCACAACCAGCGTTTCATCTTCTCTATATATATAACCTCAATTTATACCTAGCTATCTGCACAGATTCCTAATCATCCATGCTCAATGAGTAAAAAGAGGCCCAGCAACAATAAAGACTACCAATAAGAAAACAACATAGTTAAAAGGGATACAATCTCCGGCACTTCCTTGTGTCACAAACTAATTGGGTTCATCACCCAGGGCGCCTCCCTGAGACTAGAGCCCCAAGCTTGCCTTGAAACCAAGAGCCCAAAAGGCTCCTTAATATATCAAATATCTTGCTTGGGGAAATCAGTCTATTAACTGGATTGGTCTTGCGCCATTCTACCACAATGGAAAATGATTCCATTATGATATTTAAATATTTTAAAATGATTCCTCTGATTTCATTTCCAAATAATTTGTAGGAATGCTTAGCTGACTTCCAACTATTGCTCCAAACTTGTCAGCTTGCTAGTTGAAAAGAGAAACCTGTCAAAGCAGATCAAAAAAAGAAAATAAATAATAAAACTAGAATGAGTGGGAAATCAATATATATTATTGCAGAAATAGATTCCCCACCCAAAAATAGGTAGGTTCACTCACTGACCCCACCCTTGAATTCCAACTCCTTATATTTTTAAATAATTTCAGAAGAAAAAGACCAATAAAACCACGGCACCACTATGGGACTTTTTGGCCATTCTGATATTTCACACACAATGCCATGTGTAGGTTTCACACCTAAAATTAAGTCACAATTGATGTGTTGTGTATATTTTAGGAGTTACAGGCAGATTTGTGTTATGTCACAATTCCCGCGCGTAGCACCGCATTCATATAGCAAGGGTACACATGCCTGAAACTCAGTATGTAGGCGCATGTCAAGAATCCCGCATGCAGAATGACTGATGATGGATTCCTGCACCCAGCTTTCAAGCCTGCGCGCATCAACATCAGATGTACTAATTTCAACAACCAGGTACGGCATGAACATGCTACAACTTGCATGCATACATCATATTCAGATCCTGAACCTAACAACTTCTAAAATAATCATCATTTCACCTTAGTTCATTGAAAAATAAACATGAACACTTCAAAATGAAAGACTTGCTATTTTTGGTCTTTTTGGTTCCCTTCTAATCCTTTTCCCCTTGTGAGTTCCCTTTAAATGTTTTCAAATTTTGAAAGTTCAAAAAAAATACCTTTCAATGTGGGTTGATGGCAGTTGGAACTTAAGAGCTTTGGCTCAAGCCTTGGCTTGGCAATAAAATTAGCTTTATAATTGAACACAGACTTTAAAGTCTCCAATCTAACCTGTTGAGGTTGGCCCCTAAGCATTGAATTCAAGTTGTTAAAAAATTTGGATTTGTCAAGCACTTGATCTGTGTCAATGTTTCAAAAAGAAAACCAATAATTAATCTGTCAATCCTATAATTGGTATCCTTAGAAAAGCCCAAAAAAACTTCTTACTTCACTAGAAGGGTCATAGTCTAACCTTCACTGAGGATTAACATCCTCAGGAACAATGGATCCTCCTGATGCTAGTATTTCTGCTAAGATGTGGGAACACGGAAAGCCAATTGTTTTTGAATATGACTTTGAGCATACCTTGCCATCATGGTTGTGCTTCAAATTCTCAAATTGTTCCCCAATGATCTTCATTTACTTAATTTACAATTTTTAGCTCAAAAGTAAAATTTATTTTGGAATAACAGGTCCTAGCCTTATTTGATAGTTTTTAAGCACTGCATGAACTGATTGCAATTGGCTTCAAATGTTTCCTTCAATGTTTTTCCACACATCCAAAATTTTTCCCAAAGATCCTGCAAGTAATTTTTTGAAAGTAGCATGGGCCCCTTCTACCCAAGAAGTTTTTTTATTTCCAAAGTCTGGGTTGACACAAGTCCACACCATTACAAATGTTGTTTTGAAAGGGAAAAGTTTCTTTTCCATATCTTCAAGCACATCCTGAAGGTCTTTCAAGAAATACTGTATACAAGTTTTGAAATAAGCATTTCAACCAGAGATTAACAGAAGAAGAAATAAATTGGCCTACTCTGAGTTATGAATCATTGAATTCTGCCTCTTGCTTTGTTTTAGAGGCCCCATACATTGCACACAGATTCATAAAACTTTGAAATCCTTCATTTTCATTACTGAAGCAAACATTGAATTTCTTGAATATTTTTAAACAAGTTTCAGGAGAACAACTATCTGGATGACTCAAGGAAATCCTGTTCAATATCAAAAATAAGAGATTTTTCATGGTCTGTCACAAAGACTTTTGGAAGTCTCTTGGGATCATAAACCAACTCTTTTACTGCATTAAACACCCAAATTTAGAACTCATAAATTTCTTTTGTTATGAAAACAAAAGCCTTTTTAAAAGTTTTCTTGTTGGATGTCATTCCTAGAAAATGCATTAAAGGGATGTTGTACAACTTGGTTTTATAATTAAAATCCAAGAAGGAAATATGATGGAATTTTTTTACAAAGTTTTATAGAATCAGGATGATCCAAGAACAGGACCTCTAATTGACCCTCCCCACCAAAATTTGACCTGGAAACCCACTAGGTTTCCTCAAGAATTTTGAATAGAACGTCTAGAACACTTTTACCATACAATTCAGCTGCTTTAAACTTGAACTTAGTGTTATATATTGTTCTATTTTCCACATCCCAAACTTTGGGGGGGGGGGGGAAGCACTCAAATGTGGTCCAGTTGTGCCTAGGTACCCCAATTCCCCCTCAAATGGCCCATCTGGGAATATTTTGCCTCAAATGGGCCAGGAAAACAAGCAAAATCCCTTCTAACAGCTCGTTCATTCCCTGGGGGGTTGTGAACCCACAATCAAAACCTGTTTTCACTTGCAATCTAGGATTTGAAAACCCCTGGGGTATTTTCAAGTTGTGAGCAACTTTGATTTCTCCTTGTTGATTTGTGATTTTCTGTTCACAGATTATATATGTTTTGAATGGAAATTCACGTCCAGTTTCAACTGCGGGGTTGTGAATTTCACCTTGCCCATTTAAAAATAAAATAAAAGGACTCAAAATTCCAATGATAAATGTGGTTTTTTCAATTTCTTGAATGAATTTATCAAGGTAAAAGTATACATTCAAAAAATCTGAAGACAATATTAGGGCGTATCACAGTTAAGCAAACCCGCCATTAAAAAATGGCGGGTTTCAAACCAAATCTTTCATTTCAAACCCGCCATTAAAAATCAAAAAAAAAATCACTTATTTCACATCAGACATTTCAGAGTTACCTCAAAATAAATGGGTTTTTTCAAATCAAGTATCTAAAGGCTCTCACCACCTCAACCCATTCCTGGTCTTGACCTCCAACCTCATTGGAAAAATTTTACCTCCAACCTCATCCAAAAAATTTGATTCATCACTCTTCATCTCTTCATTGCTAGCCTCATCACCCAATCACTCTCATTTCTTTATCACTCTCATCTATCCTATCCTCTTTGCTTCATCACTCTTTTTCATTGCTTCATCACATCATTCCCACTTTCAACAAATCCCTTCATTGCTTCATCACTATTACTTCATCCCCACTTTCCACACATCCCTTTGTTGCTTCATTGCTTCATCTCTTCATCCCTCCATCCCTCTTACTCTTTTCAAATGGCCCCTCAGTGATCCTCCCCCCACAATTCCACTAAACAATTGAATTGACCAAAGGAAACATCCCCCAGGAACTCAAAATCCAACAATCCTCCCCCATCAGCTTCCAAATGCTCAAGTCAGCTCAAGAGAGCTTATCACATCATCCTGGTAAACTGGCTCAAAATCCCCTCCAAATATGATGCTTGCTTTGGATCCAACAATGAAACATGAGTTGGCCAGCCTCCATCTTCTAAGGTTAATGTTTATCTCCTGATGGCCAATGAAATCAAGAATAAAACAAAAGGTAGGCTGGATCTTTCATCCAAGAAGATGCGGGAGCAATTCAAGAACTATCAAACCAAGTACAAAAAAGCCCACTCAATGTCAATTTCCACTGGCTTTGGTATTACCAACTCCAATAAAGCAAAAGGAAACAACTTGGTGGTTGATAAGTTGGAATCCATTTGTCCTTTTTATATTCAAATGGATGAAATCTTTGGAAAGAAGGCCAATATCACCCTTTATCTGCTTTCCATACCCAAGAATAAGATTTGGTTGATGCTGAGGACCTGGCTGTGGATGCTCAGCCTAGCAATGATGTTACAAATGAAACCTATGAGTGGTCCCAATCAGATGTGGAGCAGGATATTTCAATGGAACCAGCTCTAATAACTTCTAAATCAGTTTTGATCAAAAATTCCAACCCTTCCTTGGCCCCCTCAATTCCTTCTTTGGATTTTTTTCTTCCTGTGGTGGAAGAACTTACCTACTTGGCCAATGAGGAGAAAGTTATTCCTGTATTTCCACTACGATCATTGCCTGCTCCAGTAAGGAACCAAGTTCTTTTATCTTCTGTCTCCTCAATCCTGACTGATTTAGATTGTAAAAAAACAGGCTCATCCATTAATGAATGGCCAAATACTCAATCCAATGGGGCCTCCCACATCCCCTTCAAATGAGAGCAAAGACATTTCCACACCAAACTCATCTGCAAAGGGAAAGCAAAAGGCCTCCAATTCCATCAAACTCAACCCCAATAGCCGTTAAAAGAGGAGAAACACTTAGAATTTTTCCCAATTTGAGGATATCATGGAGAATAGAGATTTAAGTAAGTGAATTCATTTATTCTCCTTAATTTAAAAATCAAGCTAATTACTATTACCCTCCAAAAAATTGAAATCACAAATTGAATCTGAAAAAGTTCAATTTGAAAAGGAGAAGTAGGATAATCAACTGGCTATGGATTTTCAAAGCAGAAAGCTGAGAGTTTTGCTCATCAAAAAAAGTTAGATGCTGAGTGGTAAATCAGACAGGCTGAGCTGGAGTTTCAAAAAGAGGAAAAGGAGAATGATCAAGAGGAATAAAAATTGGAAAAGGAGATGTAAAGGCTAGCCACATAAAAAAAAGATGGGTTATTGGTAGCAGTAGAACTGTTGATGAGATAAAGGAAATTACTCAATTGCTTGGCTTGTAAAATATTTTCTTTTATAAAATTTTTAAAAATAAATACAGAGAAATTATTTTCAAATACCACCATTTTTGAGCCTATTTTTAACCCAACCAATTAAAAATTTCAATCTTCTGTTTGGCTTTTCAAAACTCTTCAGGGGTGGGTTTTTGATTTTTCTTTTCAGCAGCAATGGCAGGGTACAAATCCAAAGTTTTTAGTCTTTGTTGAGACCAAACCACCTTTTTGTTAAACCCATCTTCATTTACTTCCAAAAAGATTTCAGAATCTCTCATTTGAGCCCTCTTCTTCCAAAGAGCACTCTGCTTGCCACCTCTCTTTATGTTTTTAAAACCATCTCCTTCAATCTTGATCCCCCCCGCGCACCTACTGTGCTTGGGGTAAGGATCAAGAAGGAAAAGATCTGGTTGTATAACATTTTTTTTTTTAAAAAAAAATGACTAGTATGATATAATCAAGGTAGATGATCAAAAAACACAAAAAAAAACTTTACCAGTCCTGAATAGATGGACCAGCCAGAAAGAGTCAAGTGAGGCTCAAATGATGGGACAAAGGAGACTAAAAAGAGATGGTATCTGAATGAGCTGCATAGTAGATGAGGTGAAGCAGCAAGAATGTGATTTTGCTGAGTGGAAAGCAACTAAAAAGAGACAACAGCACAATAGAAGCAAAAGAAAGAGAATCTAAGGCAAACCTGAAGAGATGGACCAGACAAAGGGAGTCAATTGAGGCTCAAATGATGGGACAAAGGAGAAGAAGAAGAGAAGGTACCTGAACAAGGTAAGTAGTAGATGAGGTCAAGCAACATGAATGTGGAGAAAAGAGAAAAGAGCAAATTATGAAGCAGATATAGTAACTATATACATGCTCTTAGACCTAATTGGATGATAAGCAAGGTTCAGTTTACATAGGTTAGGTTAATACCACAGATGAGAGTTGCAGCTACATCTATGTGAATTCCTCAAGGTGTCCCATACTGAGTGTCTGGTTGCAGTTTTGGGTTGGAATTTCTTCACCCCCTGTGCTTGCTAATCCATTCTGATAGGTAAGAAGTTGGTGTTCTTCAGCAAGTTGGAGTGGATATGGGGCAATAAAATGTTTTTCATTCCATCCGCAAGGTTGTCAGTTGTTGGAAAATAGAGCAGGGAGAAGTCCTTGTTGGAAATTTGGTGCCTGATCCAGTGCAGGCAAAAATTGATGTGACAGGTTTGGTGCTGGTAAACTGGGTTTTCTAGGAGGGCTATGGCTCCCTTATTGTTTCAAAAAAGAGTAGGAGGGAGAAAAGGACGGTTGAAGATAGTGGAAAAGAGAGTGAGGAGCTGTGAGGCCCACAGAAGGTCTTGACCAGACTTGGAGCATGATTTTTTCTCAGCCTCTGTAGTAGAGAGGTAAATTAAGGATTGTTTTGAGCAACGCCACATAACTGGGCCATTGAGGAAAATAGAGCTGCCCGTGAAGGAACAGAAATCACTGCTGGAGGCGTGGTCAGCATGGAAGTATGCCTTAAGACTGAAAGCAGTAGAAAGGTTTTGGCCAAGGGTGATACCCAGATCTTTGGTGCAATTGAGATATCAAAGCAAGTGGAAGAAGTGGTGTCAATGGGTTATTGTGTGATTATTGAGGAATTGAGACAGATAACTCCAAGAGAAAGTGAGATCCGGTCCTGTGCACTGCACTAGATAGTTCAGGAGACCAATACCTCAATGGTAGTTGAAGGAGGAGTCACTTGGGGTGTCAGAAATGGGTACCTTGGAGAGTTTCTGAGGGAGAGGAGTGGATTCTGGTTTGCAGTTTTTCATTCCAAACTCCAACAGCAAATTTTGTCTTGATGTAGTTGTATTGTTTGGTTCTTGCAATCTCTAGTGACTCTCATACCCAGGACCCATTTACAGTTGCCTAGATCCTCCATTTCAAACTTCAATTTCATGTTTTCCTGGAAATACAGGATGTCTTTCTTTCTTCCACCAATAATAAGATGTTCTAAATGGAAATAAATGAGACAGAGTTTATTAGGGTTGGAGTGAATGAAAAGACAGCGGTCAAATTCAGAGGACTTGAGATTTAGTGAGGAAAAGAAGGATGTTGGAGCAGTGTTCCAACACCAAGGGGTTTGCTTCAATCCGTAAAGAGAGTTTTTGAGACAAATTCCAAATCCTGGAGGTACTTGAATGTTGAGTTATTCCAGGTTTTTCATGAAGATCTCTTCCTCTGGTTCACTGTTAAGGAAGGCGCATTGGACATCCATTTGGGCTAGTTATAGATCATAAGAGGCCACAATACTGAGAAGAATGCAAAGCAAGGGTATAAAACCAGTGTGGGAAAAGGTTTCATTGTGGTAAATGCCCTCCACTTGTTGGAATCCTCTAGTGCAGAGACAAGCCTTAGTTTTGGTGAATCAGTCATTGGCCTCAAACTTTGTTCTCAGAAACCATGTAGTATCAAGGTTTTTGAAGTTAGTGGGTTTTGGAACCACTTCCTAAACTGGATGTTTGATGCAGTTATATTTTTCAGTGCCAATAGCTGTTTTCCATTGGGGACAATCTGGAGAGTTTTTGGCTTCAGCAATGGTTTTAGGGTCAGGATGAGAGGTAGGTTCAGTTAAGATTGTGTTTGCTTGATTTCATTGTCTAGTTGGTAGGATTTGATGGACAGATATTTTAGAGCCAACCTATTTAGGGGCCTTCTCATACCAGGGAACATACTCATGATGTTTGGATGGAGCAGGTGGCATAGAGGTGGTTTGGTTGGAAGTACAATTGTCAGTCAATTGTTTGTAAGGATCAGGGGTAGTTGATTCAGGAGGAATGGTCAATTTTGGAGTCATGGGATGAGGCAGTGGGGGAGTTGGAAGTAGGAGAAGGAAGAGTAGTCACATTGATAGGTATGATGAGGTGGTCTGAGTGAGAGGGGTGAAGGGGAGCGCTTTTGAAGGGAAATTGGTCATGAACCAATTTTACATGGTGGGACCAGTGAATCTTGTTGGAGCAAGGAACCCAGATCTTGAACAAAACATTATGGGAATCAAAGCCAATCAGGATACCTTCTTCTTCAGATGTGGAAAAAATGGAGTTTCTCCATTTCTTTTCAAGAAGCATGATTGCCTTACAACCAAAGGGCACTAAGTGCTTGAGAGAAGGAGGATTACAGGTCCATTTCTCATGAGGAGAGATGATTTCTAGGGAAAAGTGAGGATTCCAATTTTCCAGGAACACAGAATTTGTGATTGTATCACCCCAGTGATTCAAGGGAACCCCACTGGCAAGGAGTAGAGTTCTGGTTTTTTCTATGGTGGTTCTATTTCCGCGTTTGGAGAAAGGGTTTTGTTGAGGTGTGTATGGAGAGGTGGTGAGGTGCCTGATACCCGTATTTTTGGATAAATTCTTGAATTTTTAATTGAAAAATTTTCCTCCATTTTCCAAAACTACAATTTGGATTTTGAATCTGGAGAAGCATTCAGATTCATTCAGGAAGGTAAGGAAGCGGTTGCAGGTGTCTGACTTACTTCCAATGGGATAGATGAAGGCAAACCTACTGTGGCCATCAATGATCTTCAATAAATATTGACTTCCCCCTTTAGAGATGGGGGTAATGGGACTGCAGAGGTCCATGTGGACGCATTCTAGATGAGAAGAGGGAGTTGGAAAGTGACCAGAGAAGGGCACCTTGGTCATTTTGGCAGTGAGACATTCAGAGCAATAGATAGGATTTTTGGAGAGGTGAGGGAATAATTTTTTTAGATACTTGTTGTTTGGATGTCCAAGCGACCGTTGAAGATCCAAAGATGAGATGGTAGTTAGAGCTTTTGGTTTGGAGAAATTTAGGGCTAATATGTTGTTGGAGAATCATCCAGACATTCACTGATGACCTTTCTTGACACACTCAAATCTATTGGTGATAGGGTTAATGGAGTAACTGGCTTGCAGGGAGTTAGAAAGGTCTGGAAAAAGTTGAGTGTGAGGAATATCAAGTAAACCAGTTGCTAAGGGAATAATGGCTTGAACAAAACCAAAAATTTTGAAAGGAGTACCATTTTAGGTGTATAGGATGGAATTGGAGGGATTGAACAAAGTGAAGTATTCTCAATGTTTGAGATAGTGGCCTGATGCACCACTTTCTAGGATCACAAGATCTGGATGGGTTCCGCAGTGGCTTAGATTTGCTTTCCCCGGTTAAGTTTTGTTTTGAATTCAACTAAGGGCAGCCTGATGATAAGCTAGAGCCAATTCAGGGTGTAATTGATGGCATTGTTCAGGTGAATGTGTGGTATTTGGATTTTTAGTGCCATTTTCACAAGAAGGTCTTTTCTTTTGGTTTTTGTTTTTAATTGAGTTGGGAGGATGAGAGCATGATATGTTTAGCGCAGTAGCTTGAGTAGTTTTGATAGAGTTTTATTGTTGCTGAATTTTTAGTTCTAGATCTGATAGGAAGGTATCCATAGGATTTTTTGCTTGTTTTACTTTGTATTTGGCAAACTGGAGTGAGCGTATGACTGCAAAAGAAGGAGATAGCCATTTAAGGATGATAATGGCTCAAAGAGTTTTGATGGTGGAGGTGCTGAGATTTTTGAAAGACTTCTAGCAGGAGACAAAAAGTTTCACAAAATTTGTTGATTGGGTCTTGGAGACCACTGTTGGAAAAAGGTATGTTGTACAGGAAATCCATCAACTTGACTAAATTTTCAAGGGATTTAGTTGCATAATGATTGCAAATGGAGTCCCAGAGTTCTTTTGGTTCATATTTGGTGGTGTCTTTGAAAAACCAGGTAAAGTTTTGATGATCCAGATTTAAGCAAATAAAAGTTTTTGCCTGCTTCTTTATAAATCAAATGTCTGGATTAAGTTCCTCAATGGGTTCAAGAATGACAAAATCCAAGTACTTGTAGCCAAGCGACATGAGTATGCTGTTTCACCAGCTGGAGAAATTTCTGGGTCCAGAAAGTTTTTTGCACAAAATTCCTCTGGTATCAGAGGATTCAGCCATGGAAAGAGAGGGAGGAGGAGGAGATGAGAATTTAAAAGGGGAATTTCCTAAGAGATAGTCTCTGATGGTTTCTCCAGAGGAAGACTCAGATTGGCAGGGAGATTGAGACTGTCACTGGAGGGAGTGGAAGGTGGTGGTGAAAACAGAGTTTTAGTGGGATTGGCCATGATTCAGGATTTTTTGTACTTGGCTTTCTCCTTGTCCTATTGGCTGCATGGCTGGTATTTGACTGGGCTCATAACCTGAAGAGATGGACCAGCAAGACAAAGTTGAGTGAGGCTCAAATGATGGTAAACATGAGAAAAAGAAGAGATGGTACCTGAAGAGATGGTCCAGCAAGACAGAGTTGATTGAGGCTCAAATGATGGGACAAAGGAGACAAAGAAGAGATGGTACCTGAATGAGGTACATAGTAGATGAGGTGAAGAAAGATGAATTTGATTTTTCTGAGTGGCAATAAATTAAAAAGAGACAAAAAAAATAGAAGAAACAGAAAGAGAATGGAAGTAAAACTTGAAGAGATGGACCAGCAAGATGGAGTTGAGTGAGGCTCAAATGATGGGACAAAGGAGACAAAGAAGAGATGGTACCTGAACAAGGTACATAGTAGATGAGGTGAAGAAACATGAATGTGGAGAAAAGAGAAAATAGCAAATTATGAAGCAGATATGGTAACTAGATTTACACTCTGAGACCTAATTGGATGATAAACAAGGTTGAGTTTACATAGTTTAGTTTAATACCAAAAATGAGAGTTGCAGCTACATCTATGTGATTTCCTCAAGGTGTCCCATACTGAGTGGCTGGTTGCGGCATTGGGTTGGAATTCCTTCAGGTCCAAGCTGAAACCAAGATTAGTATGATATAATCAAGGTAGATGATCAACAAACACACAAAAAAAAACTATACCGGTCCAATCTGAAACTAAAAAAAAAAAGAGGTTGGGCAGGCTTTGTTGGCCGGGCTGCAGGTGGGGGGGCTTGGTTGGAAACCAAGCAAGAGAGGGAGGCCAGCAAGCAAGTGAGAAGGGGGGCCAGAAAGCAAGCAAGAGGGGGAGGCCGGTGGCAACCAAGCAAGAGGGGGGGGCTGGAAGCGACCAAGCAAGAGGGGGGGCAGGCCAGAGAGCAAGCAAGAGGGGGGGGGAATCAAGTGAGAAATAGGGGGAGACCAAGAGGAGGGAGGGGCCAAGTCAGAAGGAATGAGTGAGAGGGAGGGGAAAGGGGGATGAGGAGGAGGGGGAGAGCTTACCTGTGGTGCCAACCAAATGAGGAGGGGAGGTGATCAGTGAGGTGGAGTTGGAGGGTGAGGAGGATGAAGGAATGGGTGGAGGGTGAGGTGGAGAAGTCATCAAGGGTGGGTGAGAGGGAGGGAAAAGGTGGATGAGGAGGAGGAGGGGGAGCTTACCTGGGGTGCCGACCAAAGGAGGAGGGGAGGTTATGGTGAGGTGGAGGTGATGGTGAGGTGGTGTTTGTGGGTGAGGTGGAGGTGATGGTGAAGTGGAGGTGATGAGGTGGAGAGGGTGGGTGAGGAGGAGGAAGTGGAAAGGTGGTTTGGTGGGGTCAGGTGGTTTGGAATTTGATTTTTGTCTAAGTCCACCAAAAAAAAAATAATAATAAAACCAGGAGTCAGCCTATGATTCTTGTTTGAAGAACAAAAACCAAAATAATTCAGTGATTTTATTTTTTACCTATTTAAAAACCAAGTCCTACTCATCAAAGTGAGCAAGTGTGATGCAATCTAGCTTGGGTTTTGACTCAAGGGGATAGTGTTTCCATCAACAAAACCAATGGAACCAGGAAAGTGTTTGGTCTCCATTACTTGAGATATCTCCTTGCATTCGACTTTGGTTGGCCAAAAAAGGACTGAGGGACGGAAAGAGGATTGCAATCATGACTCTTTTGGTGTATAAGTCAATGGTTCCATAACCAAATGAGAATATATTTTCTAATTGATGAATTGCAGCTCCATTTCCATTTGATCCCAATCTACAAAGAGAAACAGCCATTTGGATATCTGGATTGCCTTGAGGATTCTGATAATTGTTCTGAAAGATGTGGTGGTCTTCAATCATCTCCAAAACTTTTATGAATGAAGTAAATAAAGTTTGGAACAGTTTCTGGAAGCTTAAGTTGGGTAGTAGATGAAGCTTTTGCCTTTCATACATAGGGTTTTGGAGAGTGTGCATTTGTGGAACTATTTATTGCTTTTCCAATAGAGCATTCAAAGATAACCAAGTTTATTCCAAATCAGAGTCTGAATCAGAGTGTGAATTAGAGTAAAATAATAAAAAAATTTCATTCAGCTTTTTTGCATTTTCAACTTTCTGCCAGGAAGTTTGATTGTACATGTTGAGAAAGATTAAAATGGGATTTTTGCGTGTAAAGTGATGGAGATGAGATTTTTGTGATGCCATGGAGATGGGCCTTGTATGGATTTGCTGAGGTGGAGGTGTGGATGGATTTTTTTCATGCAATGGGATGTGTGTGATGTGATGGAGATGTGAAGAAATGGAGATGTGACGTGATGTAGAAGTGAATCAATGGAGATGAGATGTGTGTGATGCAATGGAGATGTGATTGGTATGGATTTTATGATGTACAGGTGTGGATGGGGGTGATGCATGTGATGGATGGTGGATGGATGATAATGGCTGGTTTGATTTTTGAAACCCACCATTTTCATGAAACCTGAAATTTAAAGATACACCAGTTAGGGGGCATGTGTATTTCAGAAACCCGTCATTAAAAAGTGTGTTTCAGAAACCTGCAATTAAAAATGGAGGGTTTCTAATGAAAGTTTTGCTGACTTTTATACGCCCTATTAGAAAGTTCTTTTTTTCTAAAGAAAAATTCTGATAGCTGAAATCACCAAAAACATTAATTTAAAAGGAAAAAATAAAGATTCAAAACCACATTGAAATATTTGTTTTTTTCTGTAAATATTTTTTATTTTTTGGTTCAATTTTTGAAGGGTTTAAAATGCCATAAAAAATATCAAAGATTTATTCTGAGGGTTTATTCAACCCATCTACTAGACTCCAGCATCATAATTCAAAAAAATGAATTCTTGAAAAAACTTTGAAATAAAGTATTCCTCCCTGTATTAGCAATGGTTTGCAGACTTAAAAATCCATTTATTGAAAGGATTGCACCCATGAGAAAATTAATTCCCTTTGTTTATAGTTTTTCAATTTTTTTAAAAAGGTGTTTCAATTTCATCAGAGACATCAATTTATTTCACACAAACTTATTTTTGATTTTTTTATCATAATTTTTATAATTTATAGAGTTTTTTATGAATTACTGCCACATATTCCATTTCTGCTCATAAAATAAGGATATATACAATTTTTGTGTTTAATGATTTTTGGAAAAAAAGAATTTCCATTCTGTCAGAAATACTCAATTTTTTTAAAATTTTTCATTTTCAATTTTTTTTCATCAATTTTATATGTAATCAAAAAATCCTTGAAATATTTGCACATTTTTGAATTCCTCTCCAAAAAAATTAATGAGTAGCCTTTTCCCAATTTATTTTTTTGATTTTTAAAATTTTTACTTATACACCATGATTAATATTCCATTGATACAAAGAAGGTTTCTTCTAAAATTTTTATTATTGGTGTACTTTTTTAGCCTTTTTCTAATATCTGAAAGTTGATTTGGAGAATTGTTCTAATTTCTTTTTTACTTTTGAGACACTTTTGTTTATATTTCATGATTTTTATTCCATTTTATAAAAACAAAATATTTTTCAAAATTTTCATTAGGGTTGGTGTTCTTGATAAGCTTTTTCTACAATCTTGAGGTAGATTTGGACTCATCTACAAAAGGAAAGTATTTTCAGAATTTTTTTGATTTTTCACTATATTTGGTGAAATTTTATTTTCATCCTAGTAGGAATATCACCTCTTGTCAAAAGATAAAGGAATTTGTATAATTTTTATGGTTTTTATGTTATTTTAAAAATTTCTTTCCCAAATTTGAGCTCCATTTCATTCATTTGGAAAAAATTAATTTCAACTTTATTTTGGAATTTTAGATTTTCCCAATTTATTTCCATATTTTTATTCTGAAAAAATATCTCCCCTAAAAATATACCACAGAGATTCTGGAACAGAGTCTGGAAGCCTTATTACAATCTCCTAATTCCTGAATTGATACTTAAAGGCCTTCTTCAGTCCAACACACCCTCAAAATGCTTTTTTTCCCACCCAAGTAACCCTTTAAAACCTTAAAAATGCCACCATATGTCCTCAAAAGCCATTTTTTACTACCGTAGGCATCTCTTGAAACATACAAAAGGTGTTCCAAAACACCATTTTTCAACTTCAAGAATTTTGAAAATCGGAATTAATCATCAAAATTTTAATTCATTCCTGCATTTGAAAAATATTTCCATAGGGATTAATTTAGTCAAGAAATTTCTATATTCATACCTTTTTTTATCTTTTTTCTTTTTTTTTCTTTTTCTTCTTTCTTCTATTTTATTTTTATTTTCTTATTTTTTCTTTTTTTCTGCTATTTTTTTCTTCTGTTTTTTGAAAATAATGTGTATTTAGAAACACAAAGCTGAAATCATTCCTTCTTTGAAAACAGGTGTGGTTTTTGTAGTTTTGATAGTTATAATCAATTCTGGGCCTCAAAATAAACATAAGAAGGCATGAAATCAGGTGGAATGATTTAATAAGAAAATTACAAGTGAACATATACCAGTGAAAGGTCTCATCAATTCTCACAAATCCTCCTGGGTTTATGGTATGTATTCTTCTAACATGGGGACATTTTAGTTTCTATTTCTTTAATACTTGAGCATGGAATCCAAAGGCAAGCAGTAAATTATAAACCTTTCCAAGAGAAAACTTTAACCAATGGGTATAATTAAGACTGATAAAATTAGTAGAATGAGAGGTGAGGATGATAAAAACAAGAAATCTATAAATCTAAAACAGAAACAGAAAAATTGAAGCAAGAAAAAAAAATCTACAATAAGTAAAAAATAAAAATTATTGAAAGACCCAGAGGAACCTGGTAACAGATCCCACAAAATAAAATTTCTCAAATATGATCAACTTTCTAACCATTTAATTTCTTTTATCCCACAAAAAATTATCTTAACAGTAGAAAAGAAGGTATCTTTTTGAAATCTCAAACTGGAAACAAAAAAAACTGGTTTAAATACTCTTTAGATGAATAAGTATTCTGTTTGCTAAGATATTTGCATAAAATATACAGATTTAATTCTTCTGTCACCTTGATTAATTCATGAAAAGAAAATCAAGGCTTTTTTCAAAGATTATGGTATTAATCCAAGGTAGTGTTGAGTCCCACATCAATATCTGTTGTATCAGAATTAGTAACACTCAGTATTCTTCCTTCATAATTCCCTGTGTGATATTCTGAGTTTTCCTTTCAGGATTTTTCTAAAATTTTTCTGTTCTTGATGATTTCATAACTTTCCAACTTGTGAATTGTTTGAAGCCCCAATCTCTGCTCAAAATTTTATTCAGATTCAATGCAATCTGATTTTTAATATCTGGAAGAAATGCAATCATTTTTTCCTGCCATATCTTAATGTTTGCATGATGGGAAATTATTTGAATTCTAATCAAAGGTGCATCAAGGTGCTTGAAATTTTTGATGATGGTATGGTATTGTGGATCTGCATTTAAACCATCCATCCCAATGTTAGCAAAACCTCCTGCTGGACTTTTTCCTCAAACTCTGATGAACATTAATTACCTGCACATATACCATCTGTCCAAATGTTAGCACAACCTCCTTCCAGAATTTGTCCTCAAACTCTGATGAGGAGAAGTTGGGCTGGGCTGGGGGTTGTCCTAGGTTTATATAAATGACTGTTTTAGCCTATGAGAATGAATGCTTTAGTTATGTTTACACCAGGTATGCAATATTTCAACTAATGTGGGCCCAAGTGCATGATTTTTAATTCATGCAACTTTCCATCTTTACATCCCCCCACGCGAATTACAAATCAGCGCTCTGCACAAGGTTGAGATCAATCAATGCCTTCCCAAGTTTGTTGGGTTCAAGCCGCTTGGTCATGACATCTGCCTATTGGTCATGAGTACTGGTCCACTGGAGGTCAACTTGATGCAGTTGCAGAAAATTTTTCACAAAGTAAAAGGCCCAGGAAAGATACTTAGTACGCTTCTTGGAGGAGTTGTTTCTGGCTATGAGGATTGCCACCTGATTATCACAAAAGATTGAAATTGGCACAGTGAGTTGTTAGCTCTGGAGGAAATTATTGATATAGGCCAGCTGCTGGGTGCCTTCAGAAAGGGCCACATACTTGGCCCCACAGGTGAATAGAGCCACCATGGTCTGCAGCTTGGTACCCCATGCAACTGGATTACCATAATATTTGATGATATGACCAGAGGAGAATTGCTCATGATCACCCCCCCCAGTTTGCATTGCTCCATAGCAGCAAATCTTCCTTCCCCACTTTAAAGATGAGGGAACAATCCTTGATTTCCTGCAAGTACCCAACAAGATAATCCATGGCCTCCCAGTGTTGCTTTGAGGGGTTATTAGCATACCTCAACAACAGGTTGATGGAGAAGGAAAGATCAGGTCTTGTTCCTGCAGCAAGGTACATGAATGACCCAACAAAGTATTTGAACTGCTCAAAATCAACCAGGCCCCTGTTGTATGGTTCCAAAGGGTTCTCTTGAAGTGGAGTTCTCTTTGAATAGGCCCTTTGGTTTTAATTGGAGAGGATCTGCTTTGACAAAACTGCTTGAAAAAGAGTGACACTATCCTTCTGGTGTGTCAAAAATATGTCAACAATCTTGTTTGGGTTGTCCTGCCACTTCAGCTTAATCTGTGCCTCCATACCTTCCTTCAGTTTAGTAAGTCACGTTGGCAATGAAGCAACAACAAATCCGTCATCAACATGCATCCAGACAATGATAGAGCCGGTTTGATTATGGAGAAAGTACAGACAGGGTTCAATCCCCTGTGCCTGGAAACCCAGTTTTCCCATAATCCCACCAAAGAAATTCCACCAAAAATGGGCCTCCTGCTTTGTCCCATAAACGGCCTTCTTGAGCTGCATGACAAATACATTCAACTCCGTCCTCACTTCAGCCGGAGGCTGGTTATATAGCTCCTTGTCAATAGTACTGTAGAGACAAGCAAAACTGACATCAAAGGTTGCCATTGGGAGATCTTGGTTCAGAGATAGCAAGATGAGAGTTTGTAAAATGTTTAGAATGGCCATTGGGGCATACGTTTCATGGCAGTCTTCTCTTAACCGTTTCCTATATCCCTTGACCACCAGTTGCAACCTTTGCTCAATTGGATTGCCATCCGCGTCTTGTTTGTTAGCTAATACCCACCTCATTCCCAAACCTTCATCCCTGGGTGAGGTCTAACGGGTTCCCACACATCTAAATCATCAAATTTATTGACTTCATAAGTTGCCGAGGCACGCCATTGTTCACCAAATTCACCTTGTAGAGCCTCTGGCAGCAAGCGCGGAAGGTGATGGTTGTATTTCACCAGCATTGATCTGATTAACTTGCTTTTGGCAGCCGCTATATTGTTGGTTGGTTCTTTTCCAAGGTGTAACAATGCTGATTCAAGATGTATTCAACCGTTCCTTTCTTCTCTTCTGCCTTCAATGGAATTTTCTGAAAGTGTGGGAACACAGCCAATGTTGAGTGGATCAACCGCCGCCCTCTTGGGGACCAGAACAACCAACAAGTTCCAGCCAACGGGTAAGCCAGCAGGCGGCATGGTTTACCATTCTCCTCCAACTTTGAAGACCATCTCTCCTTTGGGGTGTGGACAACTGCCCTTGCTCCAAAAAGATAAAGGACATTGGGATCAATATCTGAACCAAACAGGAGCTGGATAGGGCACTCAGGCACTGTTGTGGTATTTGGCACTTGGTTGTGGATGTAGGTTGCTGTGTGATAAGCATAGCTCCAATACTTCTTGGCCATGCCACTCTCATTCAGCATGGTTTGTGCCACATCCCCAATAGTACAGTTCACCCGCTCTGCCTTGCCATTCTGCTTGGGGTGGTATGGTGGTATGGGCGCAAGGCATATACCAACTGCATCTAATTTGGATTGTAGTTCACCAATGTACTCTGCCACATTATTTCAATGCACATATGATGGCATTCTACCAGTAGTGATCTTCAGGTGATTGATCCAGCTCATGATCTTCTGTGGTACCTTTTTACTGGATTGGAGGGCTGCTCCAAATGTATAGGTGGTTGAGTGTTCATGGAAAGTCAGCCAGAACTTTGCCGCATCCAGGTCTTTCTTGAATGTGCCAACAACATTGGTGACACATAGGTCTAATGGATCACCGCGGGGAATGTTGGAAATCACACCCAGCGCCTTCTGATCAAGGGATTTTGACAGTGCACATTGTTTGCAGAAGAATGACTTCCAGGTCCCCTTAGGTTGCCTGGGAAAGTACCTCTCTAGGAATGGCCTTACAACACTTTCAGAAACATTTCCTAGCCAAAGGTGCCATCAATAAGGATTGAGGGATGGTTTCTGGGTTATAGCGCAACAGGTTTCATTCCTCAAAGGCTGGATGGTCCAGCAGAAATTCTTAAAAATAGTCTCAAAGAGGTGTCCATCTATATCAAAAATTTCAACTTCAGAACCCCTATGATTCAACTTCCACCCATCACTTGCCAGTGGGCCCGTAGAGATGATTGACCCCTTTATTCCTTTGCAGAAATAAACGTCATTGATCATCAATTTTCCCATCCAAGTAGGAATCTTCAAGCTGCCAACAAAGGGTACAGTTTCAGAGTGGGTGTGAATGGCCATGGTCAGAAACACCAGTGTACTCAATTCATGGGTGGCTTGGAAGAACGGTGAATGACCACTCACATGGGTAGTCAAGCTGGAATCAAGTAATAATTCACCCTTGTTCACGGATTCCAGGTCAATCTGCCTGATTCATTCACTTGGCATTGTACCAACTTTTGGTCATTGGGGTGGCAGGTACCTAGAACCTTGCTCATCATGGCCCTCCGGGGGTGGTGGTATCACCCCCATTTGCACCTGGTCCCAGAAGTCATTGCAATTGGCGTACCAATGTCCCAACTTCTTACAGTAATGACAGGAGTAACCAAACTTCCTCAGAAGAGAGTCCCATTGTGGTTTCCCTTTGTAATAGGATGCCTTGTCAACTGATAACTTGGGTTTCTCTGCATTGAAGAAAGACTTCTCCTGTGGGGGATTTTGGCAAGCTGGTGGAATTTAGCGTGGAGAAGGACAATGCTGCAACGCCTGCACACTCATCTTGACATTGGAAGGTATGGTTCCTACTGGCAAGTGAATCATGGTCTTGAGCTGGTTGATGCTTGATTGGGTGACCATGGAAACCTCCGTGAAGCTAGGGGAAGACACAGCTTTGTTGAGATGTTGTCCAACAGTATACTCAAAATTTTGGGAGTTGACACCGGAGGGCACAATAGCGCTAGCTTGTATGAGCAAGCCATATGATTCATCTAGCTTCACCTCCACTCTGGCTAGGTCCGCAATAATCTTGTGCGAGTTTGCAATCCAGACATCATCTGCGCCCATCTTTTCAGTAATAGCACTGAATAAGCGGTCCACAATTGCCAACTTGTGTTGTCTGTCTGTTTTAATGAACTTTTGTTTGAGCAGCTCAAAAAGCGGCTGAGCCTCTTTGGTACCTGAGCCTTCAAGGAAACTCAGTAGAGTTTTGTCAATGATATTTTTTAGTAAGATAGCTATAGCCTCCTTTTGGTTGCAATCAAGTCCATTAAAGGTATTGGATTCACCCACAAAGGTACAGTCTTAACGTAGGGCACGGCATAACTTCTGGTCAATTGCATTCTCCCATTGCGGGTAGTTGGAGCCATCAAAGGATAGAGTAACCTTCTTTGGGTTCATGATATTGTAAACTGCCATGGGATTTTCTATAAACTTCTTAAACATAGGATTGGTGGACTGGTTGGTATGCACATGGTGAAGGTGTGGTGGTTGCTTGCATTCAGATTGTTCAATCCTTGCCTGGAGGCCATTAATGAGCTCCATCAGATATTTGATGGACACATTCCTCGTCCTATCCATGTTTTCCAACTCAGGTATGAAGAAGCCGTCCCGCACTGAATGTAAGGAAGAGCTATCTGTTTGGATCCTTTTGCTTGAGTCTGATTGGTTGCTTTCTGCAAGAGTGTTTCTGAGAAGATCCATACACCGTCCCAGTGTGTCCCCTTATGGATGGCCGGCTTTTAACCTATAATGATGGTATGGTATTGTGGATCTGCACGTATACCATCTGTCCCAATGTTAGCACAACCTCCTGCTGGACTTTATTCTCAAACTCTGATGAACATTACTAACCTGCACATATACCATCTTTCCCAATGTTTGTACAACCTCCTGCCAGAATTTTTCCTCAAACTCTGATGAGGAGAAGTTGGGCTTGGATGGGGTTTGTCCTAGGTTTATATACATGATGGTTTTAGCCTATGAGCATACATGCTTTAGTTAGTTTAATACCAGGTATACAATATGTCAACTAATCTGGGCCCAAGTGCATGATTTGTAATTTGTGTAACTTTCCATCTTTACAAAATTCAAGCTGTTGGGGTTCTTTTTTTTTTTGAAAAAAAAAACTGGGCACCCATAGAATAATCTAAACCTTCAAAAAGCCCAATCATTGGGGCCCATGCTGGTTGCAGCCAGCTAAAGATCAATGATCAAGTTGGAGGATCATTGTCCGTACCACTACCTTACCTACTAACCCCCAAAAACCCCAAACTCCTATCTTTCTATTCCTACATCATCAATAAGTGACATTATCCTCCCTTCAATCCCTCTCTCCCAGCGGCTATATGCCCTCACTCCGTCCCCCTGATCCACCAATCAATGTAGAATACCCAATTGCCAAAATGGACTTCAAAAAAAACGCTTTCAGGCCCCCAGATACATTCCCCCCGGAATCCGGCGGAGCCAGTGGATTGATGATAATCATTTCTCAATTAATAAAAGACCCATCAAACTACAATTCTGATGGTGAAATTCTGATCAACAAATCTATGATCAACCTCATACTTATTCTAGTCCAAATGGAAAAAGACAGACTCAAGGCCAATAAGGAACAAGACACCCAAATTAAATCCATGGCAGGCCAAATTAATCATTTGATAGCTATCCAACAATCTGGCCCCCCTGCGGCCGCCCAACCTACCCAGCATGTGCTAACCCAGATCCCAACCTATGCAAACCAAGCAGCGGTGGCAACAAAGACACTCCCCAATGGCAAAAAAATGTCTTCCTTCCCCCAGCCAAGGAGGAGCTACACCAAATCAGGCCAGGAAGAGCAGTTATCCACTCTAATCCCCTGAATGATCAACTTGAAAAACTTCCAAGGGCACTATTTTTACAAAGGGCAAATGAAGCATTGGCCAAGATGAATGGAAAGGTGGATGGCAAGATGTTGACAGTAACTGGCGCACATTTCATGATCTCCGGTGATGTGGATTTTTACACTAAAAATAAGATACATCAAAGATGGTTGATGGAAAACAAACACATCTGGTCTAAAAAGGTACATGCCAATCTTGAAGCCACCCCAAGTTTGTGGTTGGTTTTAGTTCATGGAATCCCCAAGGGATTTGACCCAACATCAGAACTTAGCAAATCCAATATTTCCATAGCCAATCAACTCAGAAAAGAATATATTTTCCACATGAGATGGCTCTCTGATAACATACATACGGCAAAAAAAGCAGGATCAATAGTGTTGTCACTGGGGGATAAGGATATGGCAGAACTTTTGACCCACTCAGGAATCATTCTAGACTATGATTTTCATAGGGTAACCAAGTTCAAGCTGTACCCTTCTCAATTTTTCATATGCCTCCAAGTGGGGCACTATGGTAAATGGTGTAGAAGACCTTCAAGATGTGGCAAATGCAATGAAGGAGATGACTAAAGAATGCCCCATGGGCCCAAGCAAAATCACTGAGTGTGTTTGATGAAAGGAAGGGATTTGCAACAAGGAGGAGGGTTTCAAAGACACAAACCACTTGGTATTCAGCACAATTTGCCCATTTAAGATGTCATGGATTCAAGACAAGAGGCACAATTTCACTCTGTATCAATGGTAGAACAACCGTTTGTAGACAACAATACTGATGCCCTTTTTTCTGTTAATTTGCATGATAGATTTGAGAATAATACGCTACCAGCACAATCCTTCAAAAACATAACCATAGATTCTGCTCACTTCCTTCAACTAAATTTTCATCTGTCACAAGAAACAACTAACACAGTGCTAAATCATACGCACACGGCCTCTTTCTTTTTTTGCAAGAGCCATGGGTCAACCCACATACACTCCTCCCTCCCACGCATCCTGGCTTGCATATGTTTGCCGTATTTGAGCATTGCCCTACTAACTGGGAAGACAGGCACAAATGCTGCATTTATATCTGGCGCTCTATATTTTAAGAATCTCTAATGCAGCTACCCACTAACTCCAAACATCTGCTAGATATACAAATATGTGGAATGGCAAGCAGACCGCTAACACTACTCAATTGATACAACCCCCCAAAGACTAAAAAGGGTCTAAAGGATCTCTCTTGTTAGTTAAAACTACATAAAAATAGGAAGGCACCTATTGTCATCTTCATGGACTCTAATCTCCATCACCAAATGTGGAATCCCTTAGGTCACAACTCAGTACATCATGAAGCGTCAGACTTGGTTGTCCTGTGTAGCCAGTCTGGCTTTTGACTGGTCTCCCCAAAACATATCCCAACTTATCATTCTGTCAAAGGTAAAGGTACTAAAATTGACCTAATTTGGTCAAATTTTAAAGCATCTCAAATAATATTGGAAGTCCAAGTATCCAAAAAGAACTTTGGATCTTATCATCAAGCTCTGACTGGGAAAGTTAGCCTAAAGGGCAATATCCGCTCAGAACACTGGACCAAACCTGTGTGGAATAAACTCAACCAAGCTGAAGTATGCAAAACATTTGAAAGCTTGACTGGAAGCACATTGGCTCCCACAAATATAGATGAAGATGATTTGTGCTTAACAGCTTCCCTACAGGCCACCCAGTATACTTTGGGCAGGGTTGTGAAATATGATGACACCCGGTCCAAAGCTTGGTGGGATTCAAAAATAATGAACCCTATTTTGCAAATAAGGAATTGGGCTCATCAGTGGATGATCCGCTCCAAGACAAGAGAAGCCTGCCAATTTTATGATTAATGGAAAAGGTACCTCAGAAATTTTATCAGACGCTTGAAATTCAAACATTGGAGAAATTTCCTAGGGAAATAAAATGCAGCCTCAACTTTCCAGGCCCTTAGTCAGACCACATCATCCCTAAGTGGGCAAATTCTTCCCCTCAAACGGCCTGATTGATCCTTTTCCACAGGAAAAGAAGAACAAGAAAATTTTCTATTTGATGGTACATCTGGTGTGGAATTCAGAAGAGGACTTCTCCTTTAATGGTTCCCATGTTCAGAAGTTATTGATCCCTTGTGTCTGTAAACCCTGAGTGCAACTGTTCACCCTTTGACTGAGAGATAGAGAAATGAGAGTAAAGATCCTTCCAAAACCTATGATGATCCAATGTGATCCTCTGTGATCTGATCTATGTTGAGATCCCCACCTCCACATCTGGGTTGAGGGTGCGGTTTAAGTAACCTTCCCCTCAACCCTAATAATAATCAAATAAAGTCCCTAAGTACAGAAACCTATCCCAACTCTATCCATCCAACCCTATCCCATACCCCATACCCCATATCCATCCATATTGCCTGCCTGCCATTACGTCCACCCGGTTCATCCTTCTCATGATGCGCCCCTTGCGCCGCGCCCAACTTGGAGCCCCCTGCGCATGTCTGCATCTACCCAATGCGCCATTCCAGATATCAGAGGTACATCCGCGCGTTGCAAGACGCGCAACCTGTCCAACCCAATCCAATCCACCCCGCGTCTCCGGATGCTGAGCACAACTTGACTGCTGCTGAGCCTGCAGCGCAGCTTGATGCTGCAAAGCCGCACCCATTGCTGAGCTTGCCACCACTGCTGAGCGCACAGCGCGCAGCCCATTCCAAATTGCATCCATAAAAGACCACCACACTGGTTTCCAACCTGAAATCAATCTAACTGAAATAAATCAGGCAGAAGGAGGACAACATGCAGCTATTGATGAAATTACTCTGAAGGAGGTTTAATTTTCCATTATTAAAGCAGCAAAGGCCAAAGCCCCTGGCCTGGACGGCATTCATTATGAGATGCTGAAAGTGGTGGATAAATCTTTGGGCCCTTGCCTGGTTTCCCTATACAACAATTCTCTATCCCAAGGGGAATATCCCAAATGTTGGAAGATGTTGATCACAGCCATTATCAGAAAGGCAAACAAGCCAGATTATACTAAAGCAGGGGCGTATAGACCAATTGCCTTACTAAGCACGCTGGGTAAACTCCTGGAGCTCATATTGGCTAGATGGCTTGTTGAATGGGCTACAAGATTTGGAGCTCTATCGGCCAACCATTTTGGCGGTCGGAAAGGTGTAGGCACAGAAGACGCTATTCTTAAATTTGACACGTGGGTCTGGGATTGATGGGAAGAAAATAAAAAGTTTGTTGCCGTATTCCTGGATGTACAGTCAGCATATCCAAAAGTACATCCAGACAGGCTAACCCACATTCTCCAAAGTAAAGGTTGCCCATCTTACTTGTGGCTAATCATCAGAGACTTTCCCAGAGATCAAAGCACTGCTTTAAGTTTAGATGATTACATTTCCAACACCAAGAAGATCCCCAGAGGACTCCCTCAAGGATCTTCATTGGTGGTGATATTGTACATCCTATACAACTTGGACTTAATTAATTTACGTGATTCATCCAGTACCATATCAATTGGGTATGTGGACAATGTGGTCCACCTATCTGCAGACAAGATACCAGAACAAGCTATTCAAACAATGAGCATTTTGGCGGATCTCTCACTAGATTGGGGTCGCAAACATGGCGTGGTTTTTGACCAAAACAAGACGCATATCATGGTCTTATCAAAGGCCAGAAACCCAGTGGCTGGCCCCAATCATTTTGGTTTTGGCAATTCCTCATTATTTTTTTCAGCCAATCTCAAATGGTTAGGCCTTGTCATTGATGGCAAATTATTGTATCATCATCACATTGGCAATTTACTCCCAAAGGGGACCGCCACTCTGAGAGCCCTGGGCCGATTAAGAAATGCACCGTGGCGCCTGACAGAACGTGAAAGGGCCAAGCTTGTTGAGGCTGTCCTTTTGCCAAGGCTGACTGAAGAACTTGTCCCAGATACAACTAATGGCCACCTCACTGGACAGGGCATGTGCCAAATTCATCAAAGGCACTTTCAGAAACACTGATCAAAAATGGCTTGAAAAAAATTATACTCATAGACCAATCTTAGAAGCAATAACAAAGGTTTCATTCCTTTTCTTCACCAGGAAGATGAATTTATTGGGGGGTTCAGCTGATGTGCGGAAGGACCTCCTGAGAAAACTACAACTTGAACAGGATGACAATTCCGCTATATGTAATGTGATCTTTAGGGATCATCTTTGAACATTTTCAGTCTTAAATGTGGAGCATATTGAAGTAGAATTATCTGCTAAACAGTCTTCACCACCCATCCCCATCTTATATCACGATTTGGAAAAAACCAAGTCCAACGCAATCAAAGCTATCAATTTATACATTGAACGGGCCAGCAAGAACAATGTCCTAATATTCATGGCTGGCTCATTTCATGAAGACAGAGGGGGAGGATCAGCAGCATTTATGAGCAATTCTGACAAAACGCTTCTTTTCACCACAGGAAGGAAAACCATCCACTCAAATCATGAATGTGAAATCATAGGAATCTTAGAAGCCTTCAAAATCATTGCAAGCCTGACTCCAGGTGGTATGAACTGCTTTAGCATATTCACAGACAACAAAGGCGCCATTCTCAGACTAAAGAATCCATTAGCACCCAAACCCGGCCAATACTTATATAACAAACTGATGTATATTTGGTTGCATCTGGATCCAAATGTGAAACTTGACATACTGTGGTGCCCGGGACACTCAGGAATTCAAGGAAACAAAATGGCCAATAAAGCAGTAAATATGGCAGTGAGAGAAGGCAATATGCTCCCTTTTCATCTCCGTGGTAATCTTACAAAGGCCAGACAAATAATCCTTGGCCAATTACTCACCCCAAGCCGCAAACTGAGAAGCTGTATACCCAATATAGGCATTCAAGCCTCCGCGGTTCTGAGTCAACTTGCATCAGGTTGTTGTAGCCCCAATGGCTATTTATTCATAATAAGGAGAGTTTTTTAACCGTCATGCCCCAGATGTAAGTATAATAATGAAACAGTCACTCATTTATTCCATTTCTGCCCAGCGTACACCTCGCAACAAAAGTCACTGCGAAAGACCCTGAGACAAGAAAGGATTCTTTTTAACCCTGGCAACATCAGCTCAGCTCTGAAGAACCTGAAAGCTTGGCCAGCATTGGAAATTTTTATACAATCATCAAACCGTTTTGCCGCTCTAAAGGACTTTGATGAAGACTCAAAACCACCCCAAGATAAACCGGAACGCATGGGAGAAGCCTAAATAATTGTTCACACCTAAACCCTCCCAAAACATTGAGACCTCCATACACCCAATTGTTGGACCTACTGTGTCCCCCCTTTTCTCCGTTTCTTTCTCTCTCTTTCCTTCTCTGTTCCTTTTTTCTTTTCCCTCTTTTTAACGCAATTCAGAATCCTGTAGATAGCTGATGGGGCAACCTCAAAATCGCCAATAATTACTTGTACTTTTTCAACACCCTGGTACTTTGAATATCCAAAGGGCCCATGCGTAATGCAAATTTTCACTGAAAAAAAAAAAGAAACAAGCTAAACATCAAGTGATACCATGCACAGCCTGAACTGTGAACTTTTCAGGGTCAGCTTGCTACTATTTCAGAGCAAGCTGCAAAAGTAACTAAAATAACATAAAAATAATAATACAACTAACCTAGGAAGGAGTAGGAAAACCATAAATATTATTACGGAAATGGATTCTCCACCCAAAATCAGGTAGGGTCACTCACTGACCCCACCCTTGAAATCCAACTCCTTATATTTTTAAATAATTAAGGAAAAAAGAACCAAAATACTACGGCTCCAGTATTGAGCTTTTTGGCCAATTAAATTTTTCACACACATTGTCACATATAGGTTTCACACCTAAAATTCAGTCAGAATTGATGTGTTGTGTATATTTTAGGAGTTACGGGCCGAAATGTGTTTTGTCACAATTCCCACACGCAGCCGCGGCAGCCAAAGCACCCGCGCGCAGCTGAGATACAGCCGTGTAAACCCATTGAGGTTGTGTACGCAGCCCCGGGCCTCTGACAAGTATGCAGCCGTGGGACTACTGGCTGAAAGAGTGACAGGCGGCTCAGGTACTGCGTAAACAGGCTACAACATACACAGGAACTTTCTACATATGTAATAAAGATTCCCGTGGATAGTAGACTGTCTAAATATACATAATATTATATAAAAATACATAAATAATCCTTACACGTATTTTTTATTTAATATAATACAAAGTACCAAGAATGTCGAAAATAAGACAATGACAGCTTCAAAAAATATATTAAAATACTTCAATATACTTTTATGAGAATTTCTATACATCAATATCCTTGTGAAATACTAAGGAAGATAATGATGTAATAATATTACATGAATTCTCATGACTTATATTTTTAAGTAATTATCTTAACAAATCAACTGGAACTTGAAAATAAAGAGTAAAATCAATATTATGACTTTTACTCCAGTTATATAATACATAATGAGAACTTGCCTGACATCAAAATGTCCGTAGAGAGGTCTAATAATATAATTATTAGATTACTGGGAACATATACTAAGGATAATTAATTAAATAATACATAAATAGGACAGATTAGTGGTATTCACACGTCCTAATGTCCATTATAAGGTAGAATAATTCCCATACCCTAAGGAATTAGATGCTACCGGGGCTATAGAACCAAGATCACATGACAGGCTAACCCCGGTTACCCTGCTAGCCTTAGTGTCCGTCCCTTTGAGCACCTACAACCCTCAGAAGGACCATATTGGGACTCCAAAAACTATAAATACAGAGCTCTTTGAGGATGTTGATGGGCAGAGACCCAGTAATATTCATATCCAGACGCCGTGCCAAGGTAATCAAATACTTATAAGAGATAAGTAAGTGATTTATGGCAATGTCTGATCAGTAATATCTGTCTTCAAACCTCTTTTTATCAAATAAAACTGCTGAACAACCTTATAACCCCAGTATACAGGTTTAACCTATCAGTACACGTCCCAAACAGATACCCAAAGGATTTAATAATATACCAGTGAGTCTTATTATCCTTTCTCTGTCGTGTTAGCTTGGCTACAAGGCCCTACCACTCCATTGTGTATTTTATATACATATTATCTTTGGGTATAATAATCTTTAAACTAAAGAACCCAAAGTAACCAGGACTACGTGTTTTCATACTGAAATCCCTGAAGAGAGGTGTTAAAGATCCCCAATATAATTTTGGCCCCTCAATAAATATTTAATAATCAATTTTGATTTGAAACAATAAACAATAAAAAAACCATTTAACCTTGCAATTAGCTTAATCTAAGTATTCTATGGATTTTTGCTGCATTTATTAAATAATATATTTATTATTTACTCTATCACCTCTGGTAGCTAAAGGATAGCAAGGGTCTTGGAATCTAGGAGGCTGACAATTGGGGGTCTGTCCGGGAAATATTCCATTTTATGATATTTAATACCTTGGACCAGACATTTTCACAAAAAAATAAAATCAAAGATAAATTTATGTGACTTTATAACTGTGATTTATTATTAAATTCTTTTGCAGTTGATTTAAAAACCAATGCAGAATTAATAATTCATTATCTAAATCTTTTAAAGATAAGAAAAGAAGAATATATTAAAAATTATAAACCTACTGGTTGGAAAGCTTTAACTCAAGCTGAGCAACTTAATATTTCTTCTGCATGCAAACACTTAGATGAACTCCTTGAACAAGAAGATCTTGAAAGGCATATCAACTTTCAGGCTCTATTAAGAAAACATAAAGCTTGGAAAAAATACCGCATAAATTACTTTTTGAAATATAAAAGTAAGTACACAACTTGCATTACCATATTATTTTTAAAGAAAATAATATTAAAATATTTTATTAAACCAATAAAATACACTTTTCTACCAGTGAACCCTCCTGTACCAGAAACCACTGCCACTGAAGTGGATCTATTAGATCAGGAAGTCCCAGACATCTCTGGACGCCCTGAAAATATTGATTGGACGGGTGAAGACCTCATTGGAACCCACCAAGACCCCTTAGGATTACCTACTAGGGATCAATTCAACCCCAATAAGGTCTTAGTACCTTTGAATATCAATTTAAGTGAGTTTTGAAATAAAACTTATTTTTACGGATTTTTTCTGTAAAACACTTATAAACATATTATTCTGAAAATGATTAGACCTAACAAGAGAGCCTCAGGAAGAATTCCCTCCTATGAATCTTTGCCAACAGCTCTCAGTAACCGTGAGACCACCAGTAAGGACAACAATGAAAGGACTAGAACCCGTGAACCAAATGTTGATGAACAAGGAGCAGCACCAACCACTTCTGCCCTCTCCCAACCTAGAGCTGGAGAAAGTAGCAGAATCAAGCAACCCTCCTTTACAAGAAGATTCCCTGCAGCCACCCCAGCGGAATCTGGCCAAGGATTCCAGGATCAAAGACCTAGTCAAAGAGCACATGAAATATTGGGAAGAATTCAAAGAAGCCCAAGCCAAGGAGGACATGGTATCCATGAAAAAGATAATCTCCCAGGCAAAAGCCACCCAGATAGCTCTTCAGAAAATGATTCCAAGGAAAGAGGTAGAATCCTACGTAGAAAAGTGGAATCTGTGGGATCAATTAGCCCAACTGAAAGGCAAAGGATCAGGAAAGAAGAGATCCTCTTCCCATCCCAAGCCAAAGGGAAAGAAAGACTGGGACCAGATAATATCACTAGCTCAAAAGTGGAAAAATGTTTAAAACAATTAGCCTCTAATTCTGAGCCCAAACAAACCTCTGATGTAATTACTTCCTTTTCTAATGATATGCGTCATAATTTCAAAATTTTTTGTAAAAATTTGGACGGGGTTTACACCCAAATGGATAAACTAACCTCAGTAGTAGCCAAATTGATTAATAACCAAACAAAGACAGTAGGAATGGAAGAGATTAAAGAACACAAAGAGCAGTTATTGGAGACAATTAATCAAGGTAGGATCAAACAGACTCAAACAATTGAGAATATGTTATCCGGAATACAAGAAGATTTTATTATGTCTTTCCACCCCTTAAAAGAAGAATTGGCAACCACCACTAACAGTTCTATTCTATCCCTTAGTGAAAAATTGGATGTGCTCAATAACAAAGTGGACCTGCAACTTAATCTGATCAAAAATGATCTTAGAGACTTAAAATTCCGTCTGACCAACCCCTTGGGGAGTACTACAGAGGAACCAAAGCCTCCCAGAAAAACCACTACTCCTTATGCACCACCCTTATTAGGAATGTATAGGAGTGACACCTTTAGGCCTAGTCCTACTCCTGAGATGGAGAAAGCTCTCAAACTGTTACCACCTATCTCTGAATGGCCCAAGTTCTCCTGAGAAGGAGAATACAATCATATAAATTTTATTAAATTTATTGATTACACCATTAACTCTTATGACCTACCAGAAGCTATAGCTGTAGTCTGGTTACCCAGACTATTTGAAGGAGTAGCATTGGACTGGTTTATCAGTAAGAGAGAAGAAGTAGGATCCTTACCATGGAATTCTTGGAAACTTCTGATCAAAGAACAATTTGGTTCTAGAATGTGGAAAAGGAAAATGATGAAAAATTTCAAAAATTCCTCATTTGACCCCTCCAAGGACAAACCTCACAAATGGTGCTTGGAACAGAAGAAAAGATTGGATTGCTTCTATCCAGATGCTGATAAAGAGGAAGTAAATGAAAGAATCCTCAACCTGTGTCCTGGAAATCTTAACCATAGTGTAAGATGTAGGATGAGCATGGATGCGGACTTGCCTACTCTAATCAATGTGTTAGAACAAGGAATAGACATGAATGGGTTGGAAAAGAAAGCCCCTTCCAGACCCAAAGAGAACTATACCATCAACAAAACCAGAGAAAAAACTCCTCTGATAAATGCCTCTGACAACAAGAAACCTAATGACAATAGGGAGAAAGAGAGGACGCCTGCAACTTGTTGGAATTGTAACAAGACTGGGAATATGAGACAAGACTTTCCATTACCAAGAAGGAAGATAGCAGTCTTGGAAGGAGAACAGGAGGTTGAAGAGAATCAGAACTATGAAGACATAGCTGATACTGAAGGATCTCTTTCTGAATGTGAATTGATCTTGACCAACCCTGTTAATGTTATAGAAGGAGATATAGGTACTTCTGCAGAGATCAATAACAATCATGGGGATTCTAGCCTACCCCAACAATGGGATACTACTATAATTCCTAGACACATTATGGATGTCAAACCATTAACAGCTAAACCTATGAGTGTGAAAAGTTATACCACTGGTCAAACGTGCTATGCAACTGGGTTTTATAAAAACAGACCCATAAGGTTATTGCTGGATAGTGGAGCCTTTTGCTCATGTGTATGTGCGGAATTCTTGAACAAATGGGACCCAAATTGGAGAGAACACCTTTTACCTGTCCCAAAAGCCAAGTTCAGTTCTTGCAACTCTACTATGAATGCTATTGGAGTATGGACTGCTCCTATAATACTACCTCACACTAAAGGATCCTTGAGAATACAAGTGGAGTTTGTAGTATTGCTCAATGGACTGTGTGACTACCTGATACTGGGTAATGATGCCTTATGTCTATATGGTATAGACGTGTTCCAGAGTAGAGGAAGATACTTCACAGTAGGAGGTAATTGGGATAAGAAGTTTAAGATATGCACTATTCAGTCTAACTTCCCCTCCTCTACTTACCAGAAGCATTTGGAAGACTTTATCAAGAATATTTCTCTCAAGCAGCTCTGAATACAAAACTTTCTGAGGAACAGAAGAAAGATATACTAAAATTCTTCTTTGAGAACCAGAATGCTTTCTGTACTAAAGATCATCCTATTGGTGATATTAAAGGACATGATATGGTATTAACATTGACCATTAAGCCTCCTTATCCTCCTAAATTAAGAAGGCCAGCCTATCCATCTAGTCCTAAGTCTGGAAAAGCTCTTGAGGAAAATATCCAAGAACTGATAGACTTACAAGTATTAAGGAAAGTAGGACATAATGAACAGGTAGATGTCACCACACCTGTAATCATAGCTTGGCATAATGACAAGTCAAGAATGCTAGGATACTTCAGAATGCTCAACAATTACACTCAAGCAGATTATTATCCTATACCCCGGATTGATCATGCTCTGCATAACTTGTCCAAGGCTAAGTACATCACTACTATTGATATGCTTAAAGGTTTCCACCAGATACCAAAAAGTCCTGAAAGCTGGAAGTTTATGAGAATAATCTGTCATTTGGGAATATATGAATATCTTAGGATGCCTTTTGGTATAAAGAATGCTCCAGCACACTTCCAGAGAACAATGGATACAGTTCTAGGTACTTACATCAGACAAGGATGGATGATGGTATACATAGATGATTTTATCATATACTCTGATGACTGGGATACTCATATTAACCAAGTAAGATTAGTACTCCAGACTATCTCCAAAGCAGGACTAAAGGTTTCTATGAAGAAATGCAACTTTGGCTGCGGAGAATTGAAAGCCTTAGGACATATATTCTCTGGTCTAACTCTAGCTGCTGATCAAAATAAGATGGCTGCTTTCATGAATAGACCTATTCCTCAAAGCAAGACAGAATTACTGTCTTTCATCAGTTTCTGCAGTTATTACAGACAATATATACCAAAGTTTGCTATTCTAACTAAAAGTCTGTATGAGGTATGCAACAAAAATACACTATTTGAAATGACTCATGAGAGACTAAAGAACTATGAGGAATTAAAAATAGCTATGACCTCTACTCCTCTACTTATCCAACCAGATTACTCTAAGCCCTTCAAACTATACATTGACGCTTGCATGGAAGGGCTAGGAGCTGCTTTACATCAGGAAAGGATAGAAGAAGACAAACCATTAGAAAAACCTGTACTCTTCATATCTAGACAGATCAAAGATACTGAGAAGAGATATGGGGCCAGTCAGATGGAATGTTTGGCACTAGTATGGGCTTTAGAGAAGCTGCACTATTACTTAGAAGGCACCACTTTTCAAGTAATACTGGAATGCTGTAAGAACTCTTATGAACATGAAAACCCCCAGAAGACATATGCTCAGGTGGCAAATTGCTATACAAGAATATAGAGGGCAGATGACTATATTGCATAAAGCTGGAGCTAAACATCAGAATGCTGATAGTCTAAGTAGGAATGCATTGCCTAATGAATCTGAAAATCCAAAATATGACCCTGAAGATCAAGATATCTTTCCTATCTTGAATATCAATCTTTTTGCATTGAGTGCTCCAATAATGGGAATCCACTTATGTGAATTAGATACTGCTTTCTTCAACCTAGGAAGGGATAGCTACTCTCCTGAGATCAAGTTGCTGATTACCATTATGGAATGTGAATCCCCAGAAGCAGCTTTGATAAATAGCCTGCCCGCTTCACTACTTAGACCCTATAAAGCAGGAAGGTTTACCTTTTGGGATGGTCTACTTTACTATAGAAACCAACATTCCAGCGTATTAGTACTGAGCAAAAAACAGCATATACAACATATACTCCAGGAATACCATGACAACTGTTCATCAGGACATTTATCCACAGAAAGAACCTTGGAGAAAGTGAAACAAACTGCCTGGTGGATAGACTGGAAAGAAGTCACCACAGAATATGTTACCAGCTGTAAAACCTGCAAGAAATCTAATAAAACTACTGGAAAAAGGTTTGGACTCTTACAGAAGATATCTGAACCTAAAACCAGGTGGGAAATTATAGATATGGATTTTGTCACCGGCCTCCCCCCTGGAGGCACTCATTCTTATAACTCTGTCCTAGTTATAGTTGACAGATATTCCAAAAAGGCAAAATTCTTACCTAACCACAAGGAAGATAGTGCTATGGATGTAGCCTTAATATTCTGGAATAGGATTATAGCTGATGTGGGTATACCCAAGATTATAATCAGTGACAGAGACCCCAAATTCACATCTGAATTTTGGAGGAATCTACATGATATACTGGGTACTGCTCTAGCATTTTCTACAGCATATCATCCCCAAACTGACGGATTAGCTGAAAGGATGATACAGACCCTAGAAGATATGCTAAGGAGGTTCTGTAGCTTTGGTCTAGAATACAAAAACTCAGATGGTTATTACCATGATTGGGTCAGCCTACTCCCAGACCTAGAAATGGCTTATAACAGCAGTAAACATTCTACTACCAAAGAAGCTCCTTACATACTAGAAAGAGGATGGATTCCAAAACTCCTTAGGAATAACATGAACTATAACTTAGCCACTATTCATCCAACATCTCTTGAATTTAAGAAGATGATAGATGTGGCAAATAACCATGCTCAGAAATTTGTGGAAGAAGCTGTTGAATACAACAAACAAAGATGGGACAAATCCCATAAAGAACCTGAATTTAAGATAGGAGACCATATCTTGATATCTACAACTAACTTCAACAACCTGGAAGGCAACAGGAAACTGAAACCAGCCTTTGTTTGACCCTTTTTTATCAAGAAGATGCATGGAAATAATGCTGTGGAAGTAATCTTGAGTGAAGAACAAGAAAACATCCGGTATTTCCTGTTAGCCTAGTCAAACACTTTGAAACAAGAGAAGGCAGCAACCTCCCTCCAGCAATAATCCCAATAGAACCTGACCCTGTAAAAGAAAAAGGGAAAGTCAGCAGGATATTGAGAAATAAGGAAGAGAGGGTAAAAGGAAAAGACATCAGACTATACTTAGTAAGATACATAGGGGAATCTGCAGACAAAGATGAATGGTTACCAGAAAATAATATACCTGACAGACCAATACATCTCAGAAATTACAGAGCCAGTAAAAGGCACTGAAGCACCTATGCAGTTAATTTTTTTCTCCCAACTTCCTCCAGATTTTTTTCAGATATGACCATATCTTGGAGTGGGGGAATGTCAGCTTGCTACTATTGCAGAGCACGCTGCAAAAGTAACTAAAATAACATAAAAATAATAATAATACAACTAACCTAAGAAGGAGTAGGAAAACCATAAATATTATTACAGAAATGGATTCTCCACCCAAAATTAGGTAGGGTCACTCACTGACCCCACCCTTGAAATCCAACTCCTTATATTTTTAAATAATTAAGGAAAAAAGAACCAAAATACTACGGCTCCAGTATTGAGCTTTTTGGCCAATTAAATATTTCACACACATTGTCACATATAGGTTTCACACCTAAAATTCAGTCAGAATTGAGGTGTTGTGTATATTTTAGGAGTTACGGGCGGAAATGTGTTTTGTCACAATTCCCACACGCAGCCGCGGCAGCCAAAGCACCCGCGCGCAGCTGAGATACAGCCGTGTCAACCCGTTGAGGTTGTGTATGCAGCCCCGGGCCTCTGACAAGTACGCAGCCGCGGGACTACAGGCTGACAGAGTGACAGGCGGCTCAGGTACCGCGTAAACAGGCTACAAAATACACAGGAACTTTCTACATATGTAATAAAGATTCCCGTGGATAGTAGACTATCTAAATATACATAATATTATATAAAAATACATAAATAATCCTTACACGTATTTTTTATTCAATATAATGCAAAGTACCAAGAATGTTGAAAATAAGACAATGACAGCTTCAAAAAATATATTAAAATACTTTAATATACTTTTATGAGAATTTCTATACATCAATATCCTTGTGACATACTAAGGAAGATAATGATTTAATAATATTACATGAATTCTCATGACTTATATTTTCAAGTAATTATCTTAACAAATCAACTGGAACTTGAAAATAAAGAGTAAAATCAATATTATGACTTTTACTCCAGTTATATAATACATAATGAGAACTTACCTGACATCAAAATGTCCGTAGAGAAGTCTAATAATATAATTATTAGATTACTGGGAACATATACTAAGGATAATTAATTAAATAATACATAAATAGGACAGATTAGTGGTATTCACACGTCCTAATGTCCATTATAAGGTAGAATAATTCCCATACCCTAAGGAATTAGATGCTACCGGGCTATAGCTCCAAGAACACATGACAGGCTAACCCTGGTTACCCTTCTAGCCTTAGTTTCCATCCCTTTGAGCACCTACAACCCTCAGAAGGACCATATTGGGACTCCAAAAACTATAAATACAGAGTTCTTTGAGGATGTTGATGGGCAGAGACCTAGTAATATTCATATCCAGACGCCGTGCCAAGGTAATCAAATACTTATAAGAGATAAGTAAGTGATTTATGGCAATGTCTGATCAGTAATATCTGTCTTCAAACCTCTTTTTATCAAATAAAACTGCTGAACAACCTTATAACCCCAGTATACAGGTTTAACCTATCAGTACACGTCCCAAACAGATACCCAAAGGATTTAATAATATACCAGTGAGTCTTATTATCCTTTCTCTGTCATGGTAGCTTGGCTACAAGGCCCTACCACTCCATTGTGTATTTTATATACATATTATCTTTGGGTATAATAATCTTTAAACTAAAGAACCCAAAGTAACCAGGACTACGTGTTTTCATACTGAAATCCCTGAAGAGAGGTGTCAAAGATCCCCAATATAATTGTGGCCCCTCTATAAATATTTAATAATCAATTTTGATTTGAAACAATAAACAATAACCATACCATTTAACCTTTCAATAAGCTTAATCCAAGTATTCTATGGATTTTTGCTGCATTTATTAAATAATATATTTACTATTTACTCTATCACCTCTGGTAGCTAAAGGATAGCAAGGGTCTTGGCATCTAGGAGGCTGACATTCAGCCTGGTTTGGGTTCATCATATTGGGATGGGCCCGACCCATCAGGCATCTAGGTGTGCGACGCCTATCATGATTTTGCATTGGATACAGCACTACTCTGTTGCATGATGCGCCCGCCAATGCATAGGCACTGCGCTACGTGCATAGGTGCGGGTTTGCCAGGTTTCATGCGAAACTCAAATTCACCGGGCGACACGTGCGACTGAATGGCCGGTTGAAGGTGCGATTTGAGAAGTGTTGGGGACATTCAGCATCCATTGGGAATTGGCAGGATGGCGCAAAAGAGACCGTCACCCGATTCATCTCATTGTTACAGCAGGAAACGTCATAAGCACATTCGATTGGGAACCCGGTCGTATAGGGTCAAGTTCCATTATGAGGGAAGCACGGGAGGTGTGTTCTATCGCCTCAGGCCGGTTTATTTTGGGCCCGTAGTATATGGTCTGTAAAGCCCGTCTGGGCGCCGACCAAAGTTTTTCAAAAATTTGCTAAAGCGCGCGTGGCGCCTAGCAAAGCCGTTTTGGCGCCTAGCAAATGCTTCTTGGCGCCTGGCCAAGATCAACTTGGCGCATGGCCAAATAAGTCTGGCGCCTTGCCAAGCTTGTTATGGCGCCAATCAAAGTTGGTCGCGTTGACTGTGTAAAAAATGATTTATAGTTGAAAAAAAAAGAAAAAAAAGCAACTAAATTTGATAGATTTGTAAATGTAATTTTTTCTTCTTGTTTTTTTTGGATAAAATAAACAAAACAGTTAAAATAGGTTTTTTTATTGATTTTTTTTATCAGATCGATCGGTCCAGAGACAGGTCCAGGTAATCGAGAGGGTGACAACTTTTGAATTCTTCTGAAATCCAACCCGATTGAGCGCTCATCAGTGGTTCTCCAAGTTTGAGTAAGGGAGAGGGCAAGTCCCTCATATGTAATCAAGTTTGAACCAATCAGCTTGATGGTGACCATGCTGAATACTACTACCGATTGAGCTTGACTCATCTAAGGCTTGTTGTTGTTGAGGATATCGCCGTTTCTTTGGGGACGGGCCGGGTGATGAGGATTCAAGGCCGAGGTATGGATTACTACTCAAGCTGAACGGTCCATGTTGATTCAGAATGAGCTACATGAAGTGGATCGTATGGGTGGAATAAGGCTGGTTGGTCAAGCGCGACCAGCTTTGATGGGCGCCAAGAGGAGCTAGGTCGAGCGCCAAGTTTTTACCCCCGCAAGCCAGACCCAATCAAGCCCTCTGGGCGCCTACCCAAGTCACGCTGGGCACACGCCAAGTCAAACTTGGACAGGCGCCCAGACGTGCTTTACAGACCATACCACCTCGCCCGGTGGCACATAAGCCTATGCTGTCATTTGGCACCCTTTGCCACTCTGTAACGAACTCGACCGGCAGGTTGTCAGTTGAGCTCTTGGACCCCGAACCGCTCCTAGGGTTTCAGGGGTTGTACAGTAAGGATTCAGGAACAGTCTAAGATCAGGAACACTATGGAAAGGAACGCGAACATTAACACAGAACGCGAACGCTAATATTCCACATTACGCGTATAGAGACGCGCCTGAAGAATTATAAATGATCCGTCCTTCTTTCAAGTTCGAATCCCTTTTCCCTATGAAATTATTTTTGCATCTTTCCAATTATTTAAATACTACAAATCGTTATAACAGATATATAATCCTTATTGGAACCATTTGAAAATCCGAAATATAGTTCCCAAACTCGAATACTCAAAAGTAGTAGTCGAGACTCACACACTTTCGTTTATTATTCGAAACTCCGAGACCAACAACATGGCCGAGTCCTGAAACAAGTGTGTTCGCCGCGTGCGTGACTTTGTGGTGCTACTTCGCAGGAGATTACTACTCGGAACACCAGATGAGGAGCTGGGCCGCCGCCCAGTGACCAACTGGCGTCTGGAAAACCGTGACAAGTTATCTAACAATAAATGGCACGAATATGTTATGTTGAGGACACCCAGAATTGACCAGGCGGGAGTCGGAAACCGCAATACTCAACTTACAAGACAAGCACCTTGATGACTGAATGATACTCATGGAGTCCGTCTGCTTTCTGTGAGATCGTAATTATCCCAGTCTTACTCCTGAATACGGGGGCTCATTGAAGATTTTGGTCCGATATAATCCTGTTACAGGATCACAGATGCTAGTAGATGGAGGAGCAGAAGTAACCAAAAGAAGACAGAGACCACAGAAAAAATTGATGAGGAAACAAAAATACAATATATCCCGGCGCTCAAGATGTATGGAGTGATGGAAGATTCGTCATTGATTGAGTCACGGTTCGGAAGCAGGACAAAGAATCGGGATCTGGGACTTAATGAATACAGGACTGGTCTTGTGACTATGGAGTTGGGTGAGCGGCAGACGAGATGGTACCTGGGCTTGCCTTTCAATCAGCTATGCGCGGCATCCGTAATAACAGGATTTATTCAATGACAAGAATGGAAAATTTGAAAATTTTGATCCCTATCTGGAGCTACTCTATGTTTGCATCGTAGATCTTCCTTTTCAAAATGATGGTTTAATGTCTCTTTTGAATTTCCCCTCCTTTCACTTTGAATTTTCGTTTTTTGAAGGATTTTTGTATTTTTTTTTGTATTTTTCTTTTGTTGCTATTGACTCTTTTGTATCACAATGAAACCCTGGTCCGGGAAGCCGCTTGGGAACATCTGCGAGTGGCTCATACGGCCTTGTTTCGGTAGGTCACGATTCGACGTTGAAGTCAAACCAAACAACTAGCCCTGTAAAAGCGCGCGATGTTGAAAATCTCCTCGATCTATCCTAATCAGCGCACCTACTCACTGTTTTCATATTAGAATTGTTGAAAGGAAGCATGTGAAACTGAGGCATGCACTATGGGTCGAATGAAGAGCAAAGTTGAGCCCATAATTTTCCCAATAAACACGCGTGCCTGGGCCTACCTCTGCAGTGACATACCGCATACGTCACTACTTCAGGAATGCGACCCGCTCAAAAAAATTAGCCTGGTGCCTAAAATTCACCCAGGTGATCGTTCAGCATCAAATGATCGGCGGAGTCAAAAACTCAGGCCTTCCAAAGGAATCTACGCCCTCGTGAAGCGTAAATCACTCCTCGAAGAATGTTAGAACATGAGTCGTCTCGCTGATTCAGTGCCGCGATGCCTGAGGAAAAGCTTTACAGCGGGGGCCTTGACAGCTGTCCCTGAGAAAATCACGAGAATTGCAACATTATATTTTCTAGTAAAAGATCTTTGAGATTCGAATAGATTTTTCGGAAGATTTTCAGGGGCAATAGACGATTAAAGTAGCTTTTTCGATCAATTTTTCTTGCTTCAAAAGAAATAAAGTTAAAATTCTTTTTCGTTTTGAATTGTTTCTTCCAGAAATGGGAGCCAACAGGCAGTATCACGCTGCATGGTTTGATAATTTTATGAGAGCATACCAGGATAAAAACTTATAATTCTTGATTAAGCAGATGGTTCTATTTGAGTTTCTAGCTAATTAAACTGAAATCATTTAAAGGCCAGCCATTCTAAACACATAATTTACCCCAGCATGGAAACGCAACCCACCGTGTAGCACATTTACTATAACCGATTCAGAGGCCACATCAAAGCATCACATTCCACCGACGAAGATTGGGGGGAAAAACAATCTCAATCGAATTTTGCACAATCCATCGCTAGGTTTTGCATAAAAAACAAAACAAAAAATAGTGAAAATTCCATGTTCGAGTTCAAGCTCATTAAGATTATTTGCTTCTATCCAAGTTTTATGGTATTTTCACGTAATCAGTCAAAGGTTGGATGTTTAAAATTTTCCTCAGGCCTGTAACCAAGGCAGACCAATGTCGTTAAGGCATTTTGTTAGTTGGCCGCGGCGCGACTCAGCATTTTCCTTCACGGACATTGAAGTAATCTACGCAATATATTTAGTGTGAAAATCCAAGCGAAGGTTCCTAGAAATAATGTAAACTACTCGCCGGCTGTATGGTATGCTGAGGAGGGAAAGGGTTGAACAAAGGAACAATCGCGCCGATGGTGCCTCTAAGTGATAATTTCATGTTTCGTTGTAATTCGAAATGCGGTCACGCACCCGGATTATGGGCTGCAATCGATGGAGTATGAAAGGAGACGATTCTAGCAGTATTCCCATCTCACCAGAATCTCACCTTCCACCTCAATATTAAAAAGCCGCCTTAGTAATTGATCACCGCTTGAATCGAATTTATTAAATTTCAAGCTTCTCAATTCTAGAAATTTGGTCTAAGAAATTTAACATCACTGATTTCTGAGTAATTGCGATAGGCTCAAATGGATATCATTTCATTATTTGATTTGAATGAAAGAGCTTCTCCCCCACAAAATGAACCACAGCAAGAAAATTGGTCGCCATTAAAAAACCAATACACCTCGCCTCAATTGCCCGGTTTTTCAAGTCCTTACTCGTACTTAGAGCTACCAAAATCGACGTCTCAATCAACAGCCTCCACAAGTCTTTCGGGAACGGCGCAAGTAGCTAGTTTCACAACGGGATTCGCTGGTTCAATTAATACCAACGAAATCCAATTTGTCCAAAATCACTTTTTGATTCCCGAGTACCAAGATCCTCTACAGTTTTGGGAGAATTCCATCAATGGCTCATACTTTGATCCTTGCGATCCAAACACTCGCCGTAAGTGAATTGATTAAGAATAGTGCTCTAATGATTATTTTTAATTTCCCATCCATCTTGAATTCACCGAATTATTTCTTTGGGTTTTCATCATTTCTAGGAGAAGTGGTGCTTGAATCTACAAAGGGTCCGAACTTCACGACTGGTGTACCTCAAAATCTTAACCATTCAGATTCCGCAGTTTGTGAGTTAGTCTTTTAAGGATCGGATGTCTAAATCCTAAACCAAGTTTTGGCATGCTTACCACGTTCATATCTACTTCATTCATTTTTTATCAACTGGAAATAGCTTTGCCGTCTGCCCCATACACTCATAGTTTTGACTTGAATGCCGGTAAGTCAACCATTTTTGAAATAGCATCTCCCTCCTTCGTTCAAATTACATTTTGCATGCAAAAAGTTCTTTCGAGGCTTTTTCTCTGCATAAACCATCGTACAGCGAAAGTTGATAATTAATCTTCTAACTCTTTTAGAATACTCGATGCAAGATTATAACAGCTTATACCCCCCTGCTGGTCCGTAAATTGGAGATTTATCGACAATTTGCATTCCCGAATATAATGTATTCCGAAGCTAAATCTCAAAATTACAGGCGAAATATACAACCCCGATATGCCTAATTTCCTTCTTGATTCAGGAAACCAGTTTTTTCAACCTGCGACCTCGACCTTGGAAAATCCGGGTGAGTGTACTTTGCGCGACTGATTTATCCACTCTTAATAATTTTGCTTACTGTTCTGACTCTCCAGCAGAATTAGCGTCAAACATTGGTGAGATATTTTTCTGGAAAAATAATCAGTTATTTTGTTATTTTCATACATCCATCCATCCAAAAAATTATTACAAGTGTCCCTCTCAATTTTGAAGACGATTTTGCTCTCAGAAAACTGATAAATTTCCAAAAATTCGATTTTTTTTTAGATTTCGCGACAAGATTTTTCCAGTCTGGTATGGGACTCCTCTAAAATATTTTTATGGGTTTCTCTTAGAGAAAAATGAAGAAAATTTAATTCATCTTTATGGAAAAAGAAGTCTTTGATAATAAAATTCAGCCCAGTTCCGATTTATATAAAGAAACAAAGTCTCATCAAATGGTTGATTTCTCCTCAATTGACCGGGGTGAATAAATTTTCAATTGAAATGTTTCGCTCTCATCATAAATGGTTTTTCTTTGAAACCCGAAGTTTCCTACCTACCAAAATGACTTCACATATCCCATATTGTTCTGTTGCATTTTTTTTGTTGAAGTTTGTATTGTTGAGCATGATATTGGCTGTAAAATTTTTGATTTCTTGGAGCTAACCTGCTGAATGATGCTTTTGATCTAACTTATGTTGTGATTCTCTTTTTTGTAGAAATCTCGGGTCCCAACCAGAGTGTTCACCGGGCCTCTTCAAGCTCCCAGCCGTTCTTGGAGCCCCTTATCGCGGATTCTCCCGTTGAAAGCTTTGATTATCACAAAGGACAAATCTGTAGGTTTATAGTGAGGGAAACTTAATTCTCCTTCATTGAACCGCCAACATTTTCGAATTTTTCGAATTGTAGCACCGGAAAAAAATACCAATAACTCAGACACGAAAACCGAAGAAGAAGCTCAACCTTCTAAGAAACGTGAGTTGAATCAGTTTTCATAATCTGCGCCTGAATTAGAAGATCATTTCCCATTTCTGACGAAACATCTACCGACAGTTTATCCTTGCCCACTTTGTCCCACTGTATCCTCACGATCGGACAACCTTGCCCGGCACATGAGAGTGCATCAAACAAAGGAAGAGTTGAAGGCGAAAAAACAATTATGTAACTTTTTTCCATTTGTGTACCCAACCAGGCTTGAAGAAGATTTGACTGAATTGCTTTCTGTGTCCCCTGGCTATCTAAATTTTTCAGTTACGTGCCGAGTAGAAGGGTGCACCACGTCTTACAAATACCCTTCCGACCGACCCGTACACGAACGCAAGGAACACAATTACTGGCATCCCAAGAGCAATCGTAAACGTGCCCGGTCTACTAAGTGAATCGGATTCGCCCTCTTTTATTTTCTTGCCCGCTCGTCTTAAATTTTTACTTGAATTTTCATCAACGAGGCGATGTTGAGCTTGTAATATGATAATATCTTATTCTTTGTGAAATACCATCGGCCTCAGGGTGTTGTTTTGAGTTGTCTTTTGTAATATTTGCGACTGACTTTTACATGCATTCCGGATTGAATGCAAGGTGATTCGTCATATTGTTATTGATTGAAGAAATCTCACTCGTATCTGAGTTCTTTAAATCACCTTGAGCTTGGAATGAAGAGTTCAACTTTAGAATCAATCCACACCTGGTCTTAGGAGCTCGGCGCGGAGATAGATTGTGAACATCTCACGGACTGATGAAAATAGCGGGGAAGCTTCTGTGTCATTTCTGAAAACTTGTCCCTAATCTGAGCGCTATGCAATCGTAGATGCTTGTCTAGTGGGCATGCAGAGTGAGGGTCACGTTGTATCGGTGGGCATCGGATCATAGACCTGATTTTTCGTCCTGCAAGGTTGGGGCAGATACACAGAAACAGTGGATAGAGCATGCGTAACAGAGCCAAGAATTGGCGCGCGGCCCAAAAACGACCCGCAGCAAGGTCGCTGACTCGCTGCCGTGGTCGCTAATTTGCATCCGTCGGGAAAACGGCCTCGGGCGGAGCTGTCCACCGACTGAGCAACGAAGAATCGCAGCTTCGGCTTTGCAGGCGCTCCTCTTTTTTTTTGTTCAGATTTTGAGCCATTTTGTCATATCCTCTCCATGAGCTGCGGTCCTATCTTTTCCCTTTGTTCTCTCATCTCCCCTTCGCATTAATCCTTTTGGATCAACTCTTCCGGCCTTACCTAAATCCATTCCTTTTTTTCCCCCTGAAGCTACCCTCTCATCTCTCCTTTGAATAAAACAATTGCTAATTCACTCTTCCGGACTTAGCCTGTTCCTTGGGGTTCCTTAATATGGTAAACCTAAGTGGATACCTTCCTTTTTTCTGAAGATGTTAAATTAATTGGGGCAGGTACCAAACTTTATTTTTTGTTTTTGATCTTTTTTTTTTGGGTTCTTTCTCTCAATTGGTTTTGATCTTTTTTATTTTTGGTCCTACAGTGACAAAAGAACATGAAGAAAGGCAAGCCTGAACTTCACAAAAAATTCAAATGCAAAGCTAAAGCAGAACCTACACAGAGGAAAATGATGTTCAAACATGAAGCTTGTGGCTTGAGACATTGTAAGAGCCACTCCTGGTACCAAGCAAAAAAAAATTGTTCGAAGATTTTTCAATGAATTTTATTTGAAAACTAGAGTATTGCCCCCAAATTTGGGGACTGATTGGGATTTAACTTGTTAAAATTATTTTAATCAAGTGGTAAATCTGGGGAATGGGTTAAAAAAATTGGCCCAGGTGTATTTCCAAAATGTGATGTTTTTTGAATGATTTTGATCAAATTGGAAACCTGGGGAATGGATTCAACAAATTGGCTGTAGTGTATTGCCCAGAAATTTGGGCAATAGATTGAATAAAAAATGACAAGGTGTATCAAAGTTAACCAAACCTGAAATTTTTTGATAGAGTTTTTCAACCCAAATCTGGAATTTCAAACCTGTGATTAAAAACAAGTGTAATGTTAAATTCACGGCTCCAACCGTGTGGTAGTTGTGTAGGGCCCTACACGGCTCAAATGAGCAGTGGGGGCACCAAGACAACTACAAAGGGCTGTTTCAAACACGCGCAACCCCCAGGGGGTTGTGTAGGAGCCGTGTAACCCCCAAAAATGGCTCATTTGAGCTGTGTACCCCCATAAACGGCTCAAATTGGCCATGTTTGGGGTGCCCAACCCCCCGGAAGCCGTGCCAGAATTTTGGGCCCCCCCTGGACCACACTTGGGTTCTTTCAACCCAAATTTGGGATCAACACATACTTTGTGGGACTGTTGTTCCACACCTAGTGATCCCAAAGAGACATTAAAGTGACACCCAAGTGAAATTAAAGTGAATAATCATAGATCATATAAAAATCTGCAAACAATTCTTTCTCAACTCAAAAGTGAGCAAACTTTGTTTAATAAATTGAAAGTTGGATTGAATACTGAAGTATACCATTGCATTTTTTTGCATGGGAACAGTGGCAAGCCCTTCTTCTTCTGAGATGGCTGCGTGGAAGGTCTGAATTGATAGTGCAATAAACAAAGCTTTGGAAAAAGAAAAAAAGGATTTGGTTAATGAAACATTGGAAGCCCCAATTGCATCCTCATCAAGGGTGACAATTGAGGAAAAAAATTATTCACAAATGGACATGACCACTGGTGGTGAGTAACATTTTATGTTACTGGTCTTTGTGGTATTTAATTTGATTGAAACTGATGGAGTGAATGCCATCAATATAACTATGTAAATATGGCAGATCCACTTGACCCACCCCCCTTTAGAGCTTTTCCTACTAGGAAAGAAGCACAAAACTATTTTCAAACATGGGAAATGAAGCATGGTTACACTTTAACAGTTGTCAACTCAAAGCGTGACCAATATGTGAATTTAGCCTGTGATAGACATTGTTCCTATTCAGGAAGTCTTCTTACCAAACGGTCTAGACAAACTCACACAAGGAAGGTTGGGTGAAAGGTTTTAATCCATGCAATTTTCACAAAGGCAGACCACTTGTGGCGCCTCTCCTAAAAAGAAACCCAACATAACCATCTGTTGGAGTCGATGATTGGATCATGGACTCTTACTCAACTTGGAAAGTTGAGGACCAAAGTTGAAAGAAACAAAGTTGATAAGGTGAATTTCAAGGTCATGGAAAAGACAAGTTTAAATAGACAACTAGAGATCCCCTCACAGGGGGCCTAGGGACTTGATGACTAATCAGCATTGGCAGAAACTATATGGACAAAAGACAATGTGATGAACTTAGGGAGTAAGCCAATAATGAAGAATTCATAAGTTAATAAAGGACCAGGTGACATGTAGTAATAAGATTCTGTGACAGAAAGGATCAAGCCTATCAGCAGAATACATAATACTCCAACACACCCCCTTGCTGGTAGGCTTGAGACTGGGTGAGAAGATGAGAAGGTATGAAAACGCAGGTTAACAAAATGGTGAAAAGGAACAGGACCAAAGGTCAAGGAAAACATAAGAAAACAGAAACCAAACAGTAGCAATAGGTCTGATCAAATATCACAAAGCAGGTTCTGGTTGAGGACAAGATAACAGGCTAGCAGAATGACAGGCATCAGAGACAATAATGGATGGAGACAAAAGGAACCGTGATTTCAAGGATTGCATTGACAAGGTCGCGCGCGAGCCATTGTTTTTAAGAAGCTTTCTAGGTCAGTGGGACAGTCGCAACCAGTCGCAGGCAGGAGTTGAGAAGGTGAGGTTGCAAGCGAGCAACAGTTGAGGATGGGGACCAATCAAAGTTGCAATAGACAGAGAAAGCTAGGGCAAGTCCGCGGATGATGTCGCAAGCAAGGAGACTTGAAGTCACAAGATGAAAAAGGGTTGAGCAACGATGTCGTGGGCGAAGTTGGAGATGAGAGTGATTGAAGCCGCAGGATTAGAAATGCGAGCAGCAAGGGCAAGTATGCGGATGATGCACAAGCAATGAGGTGTTGGAGGTGAGCAGCAAACACTGAGAGGAAATCAAAGTCGCCATTGGGTTTTCAGGGACGATGAGCTTGATGAGATTAGGGTGAGCTTCCGTAGCTTGACTGGGATGAGATGATTGAAGGATCTGACAATCTTGTGCTCAGAACCATTGAGGACAGAGGCCCTCAAGGAAACAGGTGGCCAGTGGGTGTAGCGACTCTTATCAATGGCAATCAGTCTAATGCTTGGGGTTTTCCACACTGAGTGGTAGGGTGGAGTTGATGGATAGCAAGCCAGATGGATGATCAGGAGGGTTGTTAGAGGAAAAATTGGAAAGGATAGGATTGAGGAGAAACAGAAAGTTGGAAAGGGGAATCAACAGTTTTGAGATCTAAACAAGCAATTGTTTTGATCTTTGACAAGGCTGATGGTTACGATGATGTTGAGGAAGATAGTAGATGGGAGAACGCTGATAGGGTTGACCATGGTCACAAGTAACTGTGGTTGACAAACCGGTCAAAGGCAAGATTGAGTGAGGGCTGAGGGCATAGGGAGTCATCCCATCTCACCCCCTTGCTGAAAGGGTTGGAGGCCTGTTTGAGGGATGGGACTATTGAAGGCGGACCAGCAGAAAGAGAGATTGGGTTCACTGAGGATACTCAGAGGTGAGAGCGGAAAGAAGGATAGAGGGTGAACGGCCGAAGTCGCGAGTGTGTGGTGATGTAGCACTTGAAGCAGGGAAGCCGGAAGTCTGACCAAGGGCCGGAAGTCTGACCAAGGAGATGATGAATTTGATTGTTAAAAACAAGAATGTCAAAGTGGGAGTGTGTGGTGATGTAGCACGTGAAGCAGGGGAGCCGGAAGTCTGACCAAGGGCCGGAAGTCTGACCAAGGAGATGATGAATTTGATTGTTAACAACAAGAATGTCAAAGTGGATGGATAGGATGAGCTGGATTGTTAATGGCAAGGCTCATCCTCATCTCACCCCCTTGCCAAAAGAGTCAAAGGTTGGTATTCCGGATAAGACTATTGAAGGCGGACCGTTTGATGAGTGAATGAGGAGGTTGATTGGAGCGAAGTTGTGAATGAGGGCAATCAAAATTGCAAGTTGAAACAAGCAAGCTAAGTTGAAGAAGTTGCGGGGTCAGAAATGCGAGTAACAGTCAATTTGGAAGGAGAGATCAAAGTTGCGACCAGGTGGATCATTGCCAGAAGCAATGAGATGGATTTGGTGCAACGAGGGGAGTAGTGTAACTTGTAAATTTTGAGTAACCGCAATGAAGGGTTCCAACATGAGGTTTGAGTCAAGTTCAACAATGATGGAAGTGGATGTAAGACCAATGAAGGTTATTGAAGCAATAACAGATGTTGAAGTCGGAGAGCAATCAAGATGTAGGGAACATTGCGATCGACTGGATGAAGATGACGGTTGGAGGCATTGGAAGATCAAGGAACTAAAGGATTGAGCCTGAGGTAACAACAGGGTTGAAGTAAGGGTAAGTAAGACCAATGAAGGTCACTAATTGAGGGTGGTCAACAGGATAGGTCAGATTGGAAGGTAGATATGGTCAGTAATAGAAAGACAGTAGTGCTACTTGGGAAGACCATAGAGGTGACTAATTGAGGTGATCGTTAGGATCAGTTTGGATAAGAAGGCAGATACAATCAGTAATAGAAAGACAGTAGAGCTACCGGTGTTGAGGGATGACCAACAAAGGTCACTGAATAAAGAGTAGATGCAATTAACAATAGGATAATTGGAGAGCTACTGTACTAAGAGGATTTACTTGAAGCAAAACAGAGACAGCACAATAGGTGGTGCTCTGGGCTCATAACCTGTTGGAGTCAATGATTGGATCATGGACTCTTACTCAACTTGGAAAGTTGAGGACCAAAGTTGAAAGAAACAAAGTTGATAAGGTGAATTGCAAGGTCATGGAAAAGACCGGTTTAAATAGACAACTAGAGAGCCCCTCACAGGGGGCCTAGGGACTTGATGACTAATCAGCATTGGCAGAAACTATATGTACAAAAGACAATGTGATGAACTTATGGAGTAAGCCAATAATGAAGAATTCATAAGTTAATAAAGGACCAGGTGACATGTAGTAATAAGATTCTATGACAGAAAGGATCAAGGCTATCAGCAGAAGAAATAATACTCCAACACCATCAACCATCTGAACATCCCTCTGTGCATCCTCAACTGAGGAGAATCTCTGGCATGGCCTTAGACAATCTAGTAGAAGGCATGAATGATGGGCTCAATACGTTACAACTGAAGAGAACATTGAGCAAGATTGATGGGCGGGATTATGTTGATGACTAAACAATCTATAACACTAAGCAGAAGGTCACATTGCAGAACTAAAGGGAAAAAGTGTTGTGGAGATACAATATGAACAGCTTAAAGAAACAAGTTGGATTCACCAGTCAAAGTTCAGTGAAGAGGGTCACTTGGAGGCCCTGTAATTAGCACATCCAGAGGCAGTAAAGCTTTCAAAACAATTCCATCATATTTCTATGTTGGATTGTTCTTATAAAAAAAATAAGGACAAAACCCCACTATTGCATGTTGTAGGAATGACAGCCAATGGGAAAAATTTCACAAAAGCTCTTGTTTTTAAAACAAAGGAAACTTTTGAGTTCTACAGTTGGTCTATAAATGCATTAAAAGAGTTGGCTTATGATCCTGAGAGACTTCCAAAAGTCTTTGTGATGGAACGTGAAAAAACTCTTATTCATGCAATTGAAACTAGTTTTGCAGAGTCATCAAGACAATGTTGCACTGCGCACTTGTCTAAATACATACAAGCAAACTGTAAAGTGCACTTTGTTAATGACTTTGAAGGATGGAAAAGCTTTATGAATCTGTGGGAAAATTATGGTGCCTCAAAGACCAAGGAGGAGGCGGAGGTCAATGATGCAGAACTCAGAGTAGGCCCAAATTACAGCTTCTTATTCTTCCTAGTTTTGGGTTCTGACCTTTTGACTTGTATAGTGTTTCTTGAAATAATATGAGGATGTAATCAAGTATATGGAAAATAACATTTTCCCTATCAAAGAGACGTTTGTAACAGTGTGGAATTGAATAAACCCAGATTTTGGAAACAAAACAACATCTTGGGTTGAAGGGGCCCATGCAACTCTTAAAAAATTCCTTGCAAAATCTTTGGGAAGCCTGTTGGATGTTTTGAAAAGCCTTGACAGAAGAGTTTTGAATCAAATTAATTCATTTCATGCATCAATTTATAACTCTCAAATTAAGTTAGGGATAGTTCTTCCACCTGAACTTTTACCATTGGGTTACAAATTGTCTTTAGAGGAAATCCATGTTGTGAGGTAACAATTTGCAAAGTTCAAACGTGATCATGATGGCAAAGTCTGCACCAAGTTATATCTCATAACTATGGGTTTGCCCTGTTCCCACCAAATAGGTGACCTTCTAGCATTCAGAGGATCCGTGGTACCTGAAGATGTTCATACTCAGTGGAGGTTGGACTATGACCCTTGCAGTTCTAGTTCTGTAAGTTGGCTTAAGTTGGATTTTTCCAGTTGGATTGTTCAAATCACTATGTGATTAATGCTTCTTGATTAATGCTTTTTGATTAAGAATCCTAATTCACTAATGGTTGATCCTTTTGAATTTCTCTAGTGCAATGTCAATGAAATGCTAAGCATTACTCAGTTAAGTGAAAAATTCAATGCAATGATCTTGGAATCTCCAGATCATGAGCAAAGCGGACTATTGAAGTATATCATTCAGAAGATTACAAAATATCAATCCAAGCCAAGACTTGAACCTAAAGTCTTAAGATCAAGTAGGGGCAGGCTAAAATTGACAGATACGCGGCAAGAACCATCTGGGTTTGAGCTTGTTGACAAACAACTCAAGGGCAAAAAAGAACTAGAAGGGCTCCAAACAAGAAAAGGCAAAAGATTGTAAGTCTTTTCTTTTGAGATATGTACATTTTTTTGGTTTGATGAACTTAGTTACTAACTAATGATGAGTTGTTGGTCTAAGTTGGCAGAATCTGAATCTGAATTTCATATTTCAGAGGAAGAGACTGAAAGTGAATTGGGATAACTTAATTTGGAATCTGAATCCTCTTCAGAGGAAAAGAAAATGCAGCAAAGCTCAACCAGAAGTTCATCTTTGGTGAGTATTCATTTCATTGATCCAATTAAAGAAATGAATACTAATTTAGTTTTAATGATAGTAACCAAACATGAATTACCTCAATCAAATACCCAAGAAATTCCATTAGTTCTTGGGTGAGTTTTGGGATTCAATTGTAGATGGGAATTGCAGATTTAGAGTAATTACTAAATCTCTTGGTTATGAAGAGCATGGTTGGTTTAAAGTGAGGAAGGAAATGATTGAAACATTAGAGAAACATAAAGCATGCTACATTAAGACGCTTGGAGGATCAAAGGAGGTTGAAAATATTAAACAAAGAATTGATGTTGAAGACATCAATGAAAAGATTCCTTCTTAAAAATGGCTGGCTAAATTGGACATGGGTCAAATCATAGCAGACACATATTCCAAACCTATATGTTTCATTTCATTGGAGTCATGTGATCTTATACTCCAATGAAAAATGGTTTTACCAATCAATCAGATCCAATTTTGATTTCCTTTGTAAACAATAACCACTGGGTTCTATTAGTACTTGAGGGAGAAATGATTCCAATCCCGCCCATTGTAGCAAAACCATGTTCCTTGATTTGTAAAAAAGTCTCTGGTTGGGTTGATCATCTCAAAGATCAACTGCAAATGTATTCTAGATTGTAATAGACTTTGCGTTCATTTCATCATTGGGTTTAATATAAATTTTAATTCTGATGCAGCTAACAAGTTCTATTAATATAAAGGGTTATCACATTTTGAACATCATTATGTTGAGTGTTTTGAGTCAACATCATTATATTGAGTCTTTTGAATAAGAGTTTAATGGTAAGTCAGTTCAACTTGTGTTGGGCTGATTCCATCACAAGCTTAACTTATGTTAAGCTTGGGATGGGATCAGCTTGACACAAGTTGAGCTTGTTTTTTGGTGTTTTTACTTTAGGGCTTGTCAAAAGACTTGTATTTTTTTGGGCACTACTACTTTAGGGCTTGTCAAAAGACTTGTATTTTTTTTGGCACTTTCACTTTAGGGCTTTTCAAAAGACTTCTTTAATTTTTGGGCCCTTTTACTTTAGGGCTAGTCAAGTTAAAATGAGTTTAGGGCTTGTCAAGTTAGTTGTATTTTTTTTGGTGTTTTTACTTTAGGGCTTGTCAAGTTACTTGTCTATTTTTTTGGTGTTTTTAATTTAGGGCTATTCCAGTTACTTGTGTTTTTTTGTGTCTTTTTACTTTATGGCTAGTCCATTGGATAGTACCAGTTTTTTTTGATTTTGATTTATTTATTTATTTATTTGTTTTTTTAACCAAAAAATGAACATTTTTTGATTTTTTGATTTTTTGGTTTATTTCTGTTTTTTTGGAAGGTTTATTTAGTTTATGGGTTATGTTAGTACCCTTTCATTTCTTTTCCTCTATTCCTTATTTCCTCTTTGCCTCTTTGCCTCTTTTTTTTTTTTATTCTTTTTTCTTTTTTTTTTTTTGCTCACTGCGGTCTGGTGCCATGTGGAATGCCACACGACTACATTTGAGCCATGTAAAACTCCACAGGGCTCAAATGTAGTTGTGTGGAAGTCCACACGGCGGCCGACCGGGTTGGATGGGCCACACAACTCAGTGAGCCGTGATTTTCATCAAGAGTTGAAGTGATAAGGCAGGGGTTTAAGGTGTGAGGTGGTGAAGTTGTAAAATGTAGTAGTTTTGATCAAGTTTTTAGTTGTTCAGCCATGACATTCCAACAAAAATACATCTCTGAATGGCCAAACACTCAAGCCAATGGGGCCTCCCACATTCCCTTCAAATAAGAGTGATTTTTTCCCACACAAAAGTCTCTGAAAAGTGAAAGAAAAAGGCCTCCAATTACATCAAAATCAACCCCAATAGCCTTCAAAAAAGGAGAAACACTTCCAATTTTTCCAGCTTTGAATATATCATGGGAAAGCCTGATTCAATAAGTAAATTGATTGAATCTCCTTGCTTTCAAAATCAAGCTTATTTCTATTCTCCTTGAAAAATCAGTTAAATCATAAATTTAATCTGAAAAAATTGAATTTGAAAAGGAAAAGTAGGATTGTCAAATGGCTATTGATTGTCAAAAGCAGGAAGCTAAGATTTTGTCTCATCCACAAAAATTTGATGCTGAGTGGAAATTTAAACAGGCTGAGCAGGGTTTTCAAGAAGAGGAAAATTAGAAGGATCAACAGGAAGAGTAACTGAAAAGGAGAGGGAACAACTGGCAATTTGAAAAATGATAGGTTGTCCGTAGCCATGACATGTATTGTTAGCAGTAGAAAAGTGGAAGAAATACAGCTCATTACTTGATTTATTGGCTTTTAAGTATATTTAGTTGGATCATGGTTTTGAAAAGAAAAAAAAATCATTTTTGATTAGAATAAAATTTGAGACTATTTTCAACTCCACCAATAAACAAATCTTCTTTAATTTAATGTAAAGTTTATTTTAGAGTATATTTTTCCACTGCTCAAGTCCTTGCAAGTCTTCTGATTTGTTTTGTTGATTTGAATAGAAATGGCCATCCTTGTAAGAGTGGAATTCTTCACAGAAGGAAAAGTGCAGTGCTTGTACTTATTTGCTGACCAAATAATTTTAACCACCCCTTTTTGGTTGAAATCAAAACCAAATTGCAATTTGGGAAATAAAAATTTACAATACAATACTTGATATTTATCTTGGTTTGCAATAATTTGTCCATTTGATTTGTTATTTGGAACCACCAGTAAAAATTAATAGGAAGAAACATCGCAATATTCAATATGAGACAGTTTTAGAAGGAATTGGAAGTGAAGGTGATGTGGGGGGCACAGTCAAAAGGAATGAGGAAGGATCCAAATTCAAATGAATAGAAGGAGGGGATATTGTTGTCCATCATTATTTCACAATGTATTCAAATGCAAGTCTGGCTAATTTTTGTAGCATTTGGCCTAAAATTTTAGAGACCTTTTCAGAACTCAGGTTAAAAAAAGAAAAATTTTGAGGGGAAGATTGAAAAGCAGCTTTCATCAAATATTTTCCAAATATTTCAGAAGGTTGCATCAATTTTTGCCATCCAATTTCCCAAATTATTGCACCGCAATACCTTGAGGGAACAACAGTGTTGACAAATGATTTGGATGGGTCAAGAAAAGTGGTGAATAAGTTGAATTACTTCTTCTCTTACTCAGAGAGTTCATTCCAAGGGAGAAATTTGATTATTGCAACCAGATACTCATGGTTGGATCAACCATGAACAAATAAATTTCCAGAGGAGAATCAATGGAACTGATTGATCTTCTGTTTGGCCTGATCAAACTCTTAAGGGGAGGGTTTTTGCCCAATTGTTTTCAGGAAACATTGGCAGGATACAGATCCTAATTTTGTAGTTTTCAGGCTGAAAAAACAACCTTTTCATTGATTTCCTCCTCTTCTACTTCCAAAGAGGTTATGGAATCTTGGTTTTGAGCCCTCTTTTGCTGACAAGCCCTATTCTTGCCACCTCTCTGTATTCTTATCAAATCATTTTCTCCCATGCTGTTTTCCTCCCATCCAAACAATTTGATTGATGTGAAGATTAAGAAAGGATTCATTTCATTGTGTAAATTTTGTAGGTCAATCGTAGACGAATGTGTTGTAAATAAAAAGGGATGGTGTAGAAGGAACAAGGGGTTTAATGGTGTGTTGCATTGCGTGGAATAAAAAAAACATTTCTCATTTATAATCAAGGAAGATGATCAGAAAAATAAAAAAAAATACCAGGCAATTATCCTACAAAAAAAAAAGGGTCAGTGTTTCAATAATCCTACCAAAACAAAAAAAAGGTTCAGTATTTCATAGAATAAAGAGGGGGTATCAATCAATAAACCAATTGAATAGCAATCAATCACTAATCAATTGGTCTGTGGAAGGCCAGAGAAGGCAAAGGGGAGGGGATTTATTGATTGATTTTCAAACAATCTATCAATTGAGGCCTGGAGGAGGAGGAGGAGGAGGCAAAGAAGGGGTTGATTGGTCAATTGATAATAAATCAATTAATTGATTAACAATTGGTTGGTCAACACCCGGAGGAGGCAAACAGGGGGGGAGTCAATTAATTGGCCAATTGGTTAGTAATCAGTTGCTCATCAGTCAATTTATTGATTAATTATTTTTTGGTTGACAGGAGGAGGAGGAGGACTGGGGGGGGGACTTTGACGTGAAGGTGGGGGGTGAGATGGAGGTGGTGAGTGAGGTGGTTTGGTGGAAATGAGGAAGGATTGAAAAGGTGGTTTGGTGAGGAGGAGGAAAGAATGGGGTGAGGTGGGTGGTAAGCTCAACAAAAAAATAATCAAGTCAGCCTAGGATTCTTTGTTGAAGAACAAAAAACAAAACTGCTGTGATGTGATTTTTTACCTATTTCAAAACTGAATGCTACTAATCAAAGTGAGCACATGTGAGGGGTAGAATCTGCTTTCTCATGGCGGAAGGTGAGGGAAACAACAAGACAGGGATGCATTGAGGAGGATTTGGAATATATTCTTCAAAATTTTTCCCAATTAATCTTTGGTGTTGCCAGAAGGTTGTGATGGATTGATCAATTGATAATCCATTTGATAAGGATCTTCATGTCTTTCACATTTTAAAGCTGATTTTTCATTTGAATTAAGCTGGCACATCTTCCTTTCACCACACCTATTGAATGTTCAATCCAAACATGTGATTGAGCAAGATAATAGTTGAAATTGATTTTTTGTAGATAATTGGAAGAAACATTCCAATAAGCCAGAACAAGATATTTCCCTCTAGCATAAGCTGAATCAGCCAGAATTTATTGATAATTTTCAAAGTTGTTCTATGGTTGTTGTGCAATCTGTATCCAATTTAAAACATAGAAATTGTGACTAGAACCTGGAAGGGCAGCATGGAGGAATATGAAATTCTTTTTGTTATCACAAAAAAGTTATAGTGCCAAAGAGTATCTATAAAAACAGATATAACATATTTTTTTAGTTTTTTATCAAAGGCTTGCAAAAAGAAATGGATCAATTTCCTTTCTTCCCAATCAAATAAGTGGTTGCCATCTAGCTTGGGTATTGACTCAAGGGGATAGTGGTTCCATAAACAAAAAAAATGAAACTGGTAAAGCCTTCAGTATCCATTAATTGAGATATATCCTTGTGTTCTTCTTTGGTTGGCCAAGAAAGGTCTGAGAAACAGAAATATAGGATAGAAATCATGAGTCTTTGGTGTATAAGTTAATGGTTACATAACCAAATGAGAATAAATTTTCTAATTGATGAATGACTGCTCCATTTCCATTTGATCCCACTCTAAAAAGAGCATTGGCCAGTTGGATAGCTGGGTTGGGTTGTGGATTCCAACAGTTTTTCTGGAAGACATGTTGGTCTTCAATCATCTCCAAAGTTTCATGAGTGAAGGCAATAAAGTTTGGAACAGGTCCTGGAATGTTAAGTTTGGGAGGAGATGAAGCTTTTACCTTTCATACATAGGGCTGTGGAGAGTGCCCCCTCTTGGAACCATGTATTTTTTTGCAATATAGAATTAAAAACTAACCAATTTGATTCCTCATTGGATTCTGAATCAGAGTCAAATAATAAAAAAGTTTCAGTCAGCTTTTTTGTTGTTTCAACTTACTGCTGGGAAGTTTGATTGGAAATGTTGAGTAAGATGATGATAGGATGTGTGTGAAGAAATGTAGATGCAAGTTGATGGAGATGTGAAGCAAAACAGATGAGATGTGTGTGAAGGGATGGAGATGGGATTGGTATGGATTTGCTGAGGTGGAGGTGTGGATGGATGATGATGCATAAATGGAATATTTGATTTTTGAAATCTGCCATTAACATGAAAAATGTTATTTAAAAATACACCAGTTGGGGGTATGTGTATTTCAAAAACCTGCAATTAAAAATGGCTGGTTTGGTCAAGGAGAATGGTGGGTTTCTAATGGCAGGTTTTCTAACTCTGATACACCCTAATTGATATGGAAAATGAGATGTTCTTTAAATGTGGAAAATCTGGGGAATGGATTAAAAAAATAACAAAATGCAAATTTCCCAAGTATTTCAACAGATAAGTTACTAAAATAATAAAATACCATGGAAATCTCAGTATTTAATCTCAGAAATGAATTCCATTCAAAAACTCAAGATAAAAATATTGCCATTATCAAATTAAATCTTGTCCTCAGGTTGAAAACACTTCCTTAACTACCCATGGGTGGACACTGGTTCTTGATTATAATGAAAAACATTTGAAATTGTATAACCTTGCAATTTTTCAGTTTTCAATGAGAATTCAAAATTTAATGGGAGCTTTTTCAAATTGTTTTGAAAAGCAGAAAAATTGCATCTGGGTCAGAAAACAAGGTAAAACATGGAATGGGCACCACTTTTGCTGAGGAATCCCTCACCTGTAGATATCTTGGACAGAATCACCTCTGTTCCCAATCTGGCCACAGTCAATCAAGTTCAATTTCAAGCACCAAATTTACAATCCATATTCCTCAAAATGACAATTGGGATAAATGCTTTCAGATTGAAGCCATTATGGTAGACTGAGTTATTTTTGAAACATAAAATAACACAATCAATTAGTTAAATTTTATCAAGGTAGTTGTTTCGTAATTTTGGGAAGAAAATATTGAATAATCTTTCTAAAGACTGATCTTCCATAATTTCATGAATAATTGTGCGCTGAGGGAGAAGTATTTGTTTTGAAACTTGTATAAAATTGAGAAAATCCCCAAAAGAAACTAAATAATTTTGAAAAACAGGATCACCTGCCAGACACAAAGTTCAAGCAAGATGCAAAACGTGGAAATATAACCAGCATGCAGAATCTAACAAAGTGGCATCAACTATTTCAGGATGTGTTCCCTTTTGAAAAACAGAAAACCATTTCCTAAAATCACCACCAACAACCATTCATTTTCCCCCAAAAGGTATATTAGAATCCATTAGATCTTGAATTAGTCTGTTAAGCAATTGAAGAGCATGCATATGAGTCATAGGTTCCTCATGACAGATTATCAAAGAAGATCTTTTGAGATATTAAGCCATTTTTTAATGCTTTGATATTTTTGATCCCCAAAGGAATTACAAAGGTGAGATGTGTTGTTTTTCCATTTGGTAGATTCAGGACTGCCACTCCATTTCAAACACATTCCATAGGTATTCTACCTGTTTATCTGATAGAAGCCAGCAATCATTTATACAAACAGGTTTTTTCTGAACTACCAGGCCAAGAATAAATAATGAAGAGGGTTGAGAGTAATAGCATGCATGGAATATGCGGTAAAATATATGCTTCTTCTGAATTTTAAAAACATGAGTTTTTTTGCAAATATTATTCATTGATAGCAGGATTTTGTTCTTCAGAAAAGATCCAGTTCCTGTTTATTCTTTCAACCTAAATTTTCAATCAAATGTTGGAAATTCATGCCGGTTGTTGGTATTTTTCTAAAAGATATGGATTTCAAGGAACAAACCAGGAATTACCAATGAGGAAGTTTTTATGATTTCTCCTCAGTAAAATTATAGTTCTATTCTGGTGTTTTCTATATATGGGATAACTGCTTTAACCCCCAATTGTAAACAAATTGTGGCAAATCTGGAACCAAAAAGTAAGGGGAGGGAAAAATTCTTCTATGTGATGAATATGGGAAGTGACAAAGCCTTATGAAAGTTTTAAATGAAAAAAACCAAATTTTTTAATTTATGGTTTGAGGGGGAAGTAAATAAAATCAAAGTGGGATGGAAGGGGGTTTATATAGTTGCTCAATGTTCCAAAAAAATATTGAAAGAATTGAGGAATTAGTGTTCATTACATGTGTTGTCAATTTGCTCAGTTAAATTGCTTGTTCCATGTGTTGCCCTTGTTTACATGTGTTGTCCTTGGTGACATGTGTTTTCCTTGGTTACATGTGTTGTCCCTGTTAAATGTTTTATCCTTGTTACACTTGTTTAAATTTTCAATGTTCAAAAAAAAAGCTTGAAACAAGTTAGGAATTAGTGTTTAATACATGCATTTTCAGTGTCCTCTTGTCATACAGTGGTATGTGAAACCATAACAGCTGAAAAATGAACTGTTCTTCCAGCTGGTTGCATAGCCTTTTGTTAAGGCCTTGCCTCTCAGTTGGTTTGCAGCTGTAAGAGGTATGAAAATAAACAGGCTGGCCCTGTTGAAGGTTCAATTTTCAATCAGGGCAAGTTTTGAGGGAGGCTTGCTCCTGTTACAATTGTTGGGTTTTTTGCCTGTCAACCGCAAGACTCCTGAGTCTTAGTGGCTTCTTATGGCATTCAAGAGTGTGTCTAAATATGACCCCATGATTGTAGAGTTTTTTAGTGCCACCAGTCATACATACTTCAGGACAAAGTGCCCTTAAGCCTGGGGGTACTGTCACACGGTGTGGTGCTCCAAAACCTAACCTATAGCCATCAGACTTACTTTTATAGCATAAATACAGCACTAATCCTCAAAATAACCTCAAAAATGGATTCTACACCTAAAATAACCCCTAGTCACTCAGCCAAAGTACCCCTCTATCTCTCATGGATTAGAAGATACTGCCCAATAAGGTGTTACAGCTCAGTGAAATACGTATAGACATACCCTGGATGCCTTCAAGTACATACCACATAAAGTAAACCCATACACCACTCAACCTCCTCACCAGTATATACATAATTAATATATGCAAGGCACTGCATGAAGAACCAAACAAATCACCTGTATACACAGCAATATATGCAAGACACTGCATGCAGAGGCTGTACAGCATCATACAGGACATAATACAGAAGCAATATATGCAGGCACATGCAGTACAGAAGCAATATATGCAGGACACTGCCTGCAGAACCAAACAAACAACCCATAACCACAAGTCAGCCACCAGGTGGCAGCCCCCCCTGATGTCTATAAATAGAGGGCCTCTCTCCCCCATCCAGGTCCCATCAGATCCCACACATCCCCCCAGGCACCCAGCCTGGGGTGGCCACCCTTATAAAGGGTATTGAACCCTTATAAAAACATCAAACCCTTATAAAATATTAAACCCTTATAAAAAGAATATTAAACCCTTATCATAAACAATCATCAACACCATACTTTGACCATCATCAACCATCATCAACCATCATCATCACCATCCATCATCAACATTCACCAACCATCATCATCACCTATCATCACCATCATCATCCTTCATCATCATCCATCATCATCATCCATCATCACCATCATCATCCTTCATCATCATCCATCATCATCACCCATCATCACCATCATCATCCTTCATCATCATCCATCATCATCACCTATCATCACCATCATCATCCTTCATCATCATCCATCATCATCATCACCATCCATCATCATCACCATCCATCATCATCACCATCCATCATCATCATCATTTACCTTGACCATCATCCACCATCATCTTCATCAATCATCATCATCATCAATCATCATCATCAGTTATCAACTATAGGCTCAACCATTTCAACCTTTATTCAAATCATCACCTGTAACATCAAGGGAGTACTCATCAGTAACCAATAAAACAACATAAAGAATATATAAAGGATAAGACTAGAGAAAGGATTCTTCCCTTACTCAGCTTCTATCCACCAGGTCACCTATCTGTTCCATCATTTCTTCCTTATCAAGCTTGAATACATTGATCCTAGGTCTGATAGAGACTACTATAGTAGCAACTCTATTTGAAAATCAGCCACCAATCTCTTTTCTTTTATTGTTGTGAGACTACTATAGTACACAGAGGGGCAGGCAATTCAAAACCAACCTTAGTATTCCTCCATCTTATTTGTAGTTGCAATACTAAATTCCCCCTCAAGTGACTGCCAGCAAGCTATTTGCTAAACTTTTTACCCAATCCCAAAGGAGTCTCCACATCTGGTGTCCCAACAGTGGCCAATAATCTTCATTTTGGATCAATAACCTCAAGCATTAACAAGCAAGAAAATAACAGGAACCATTCAAGACCAAGGAATCAAAGCAACTGCTAGGAAGAGGATCAAGGATCTAGTCAGTAAACTGAAGGAGTCTTTAAATTTGGATCAATCAATCATGGAATCAGAATTAACAAGCCAGTCAATATAACTGTGGATAAAGGAATACCAATAACAACCATGACCATAACACATAACACATAACACATAACACATAACACATAACACATAACACATAACCCATAACCCATATCTATATTCATATCTATATCCATACCCATTACTCACCCATAACTCATAACTCCATTTACATACACATAACCCATACCCATATTAACACATGCATACCCAGTCCAATAACTCATATACATGTCGATAACCCATAACCACTCTGATAACCCATACCCCCACCAGTAACCCATCCAACCCAACTCGTCCCTTCCACCTCACCCCACCATACCTCAATTTGGTCATTCATCCATCCCCCACCTCAGCCGACGCACTCCTCTCATCTACCAGAACCCTTGGTACTCCAACAATCAACATTGGAGCCACCAGATTCCTATCATCAACTCCTGTCATCCTCCTCAGCCATCACTCTCCCTTGATCTAGAGTATCTCAAATCATCTCTTTGGCTCCAATCACCATTTATTGCTGATCTACTAGCCAATCTCAAACAATTCCTGTTGGACCTGGACAACCATGCTCCCATCCCCCGATCGTCCCGACCAATGCCTAGCAAGACCCAAATCAACCCTTCACCGCAAATCAAGCCATTCAACAACCATCCTCGTCCACTTGGTATCAATCGTTCAATCCATTATCCGGCCGTGTTCTATTGTCCCCGTCGTTCAGGCCTACCAGTACCACTTCGACATAGCGACCAAAGATTACAATGGTCATCAACAATAAGATGGAGGCGATCAATCAATCAATCCATCTCCCCATCCTTAATGGCATCACCGTTCATAGTCTCTCCGCAAAAGATTAACCAATGGAACAATTCATAATACTGGCTACACCCATGTCCAATGTAGCTAACCTTGCTCTGGATTGGTTGGGGGCCATTTTTCTTTATAGGTCGCGCAAATGATCGCAACTGACAACACTCGTCAATCTCCGCTCTGCTTAATCCCAAATCTGATCGGAAGTCAAGAACAACTTCACTCTTGTGAAACCCCCATCAAAAACATCGCAAAACAGCAAACAAAAAAAATGAAAGACAGAAAGGCAAAAAAAAAAAAAATAAACAAACAAACAAACAAACAAACAAAAAAACAAAAAAGGTTGATCGCAATTGGATCGATCAAATAAATGGACCAATCTTGCGACTGATCGTTTGCGACCAGAGGTCAAACTACCATCATCATCAAACATTTTACCACCCGTCCATTCGTGATCACCAGTCGACCTGGCGGTTCTTGAAGAGCACAGCTGTGATAAATTGACCGCTGGAAGGCCAGAATTCTATCTATTGTCCACTTTTTTGTGACCGATCGCTCCAAGTGAGCGCAACGGAGAAGACGGCGGCGTCCTGGTCTCTCCAAACCCTTGATTGCCTTAGCGATCGCGCTATTGGTCGCAATCGACGTCGCAAAACCGCCTCCAGCTCCTCAACCGATTCCTCCCAACCTCCCCTGCATCTTCCCTGCGGTCGCTTGTGCCAGAAGCATCTGTAAAAAGAAGAAGAAAAAAAAAAAGAAGACAAAAGAGAAACAAAGTGACAATGCAAACTTGGCAGCGATGAGCTTCCGCTTGGGACGTTGGGTTTTCCGGACGATCCCAAGGTTGGAGGCTTGAAGGAAGTCTTGATTATATTAATTAACGGGTGACGCTGTGAGCATCGACTGGACTGAGCGATCGAAAGAACATCGGTCAAGCGGTTGTAGAGTTATGCCTATGAGATCAAGCGGTCGGCAACATCGTCAACAATACAAACAATTAGCCTAGAATCGCGCAATCGGTCGCGACCGACAGCGGAAAAAAAACCGCCTCCAGATCCTTAACCAATTTCTCCTGCTCCCCGCCTGCAATTTGCCTGTGCCAATAGTTTTGATTGGTTGATTCAAAATTTCATTGACCAATCGCATTATTGTCCTTGCTGACTTCGACAAAGCAAATAAATAAAAAAAATCAAATCACCTGGATCGATGCGCAAGCGATCACAATTGCAGACCAAACAGCAAAGGCGCGGGTCTGTAATAGCCAAACAATGCTTGCTCTCTTAATTCACCTCTGAAGGGGAGAACCGTAACCTCAACAGACAAGCATCCAAGTATGAGTTGGGAGGGCATAATCATTTCAAAGTGCTCCTGAACAAGAGTTTAAACTTTTGCATCACTACTTTTTTAGAATCAATCATTGCTAATTTTTTTGGTAAACCAAAGGAATCATCAAGGAGACTCCTAAACATGAGTATAAACTGTCATTTCAAAGACTCCTAAACATGAGTATAAACTGTTGTTTCAAGGGCTCCTGAACAAGAGCTTAAACTGTTACACCAACTTTTGCTGGTCTGACTGTCAACCACCGACGGGCTCCTGGACAAGAGCTTAAACTGTTGCATCAGCCCAGATCAGTGATCAACCACCAACAGGCTCCTGGAAAAGAGGTTAAACTGTTGCATCAAGCCTTCAAATTTCAACTACCAGGAACAAGGATGCTCCTAGACATGAGCTTAGTTCTGTTTTACTCAACCAATTTGACTTGGAACCTCAACCCAAGGGGCACATCAAGCTGGAAGCTCCAAGACATGAGCCTAAACTGTTCAGAATTCCATCTTAATCTCAACCATCAGCACCAGGTCCTTGGTAAGACCTGAAACTGCCTACACTCAAAGAAAAAAAAAATAAAAAAGTGGAAGTATAATGGTAATATCAATAAAAAATAAAATAAAATAATGAAAATGAAAAATAAAAAACTAGGTAAAAAGAAATCATCTTGGTCCTGGTAAGACCCAAAATTGCCTATCAACCATTTATTTTAAAAATATATATATTAAATGAAGATCTCAGTTAAAATCAAAGGAAACATGGAATACTAGGAAGAAGGAGGGACCTGAAGACATCAAGATTGGCCTAACTCCCAATTGGATCCAATTCAAGATTTCAAGATGTGTCAATGTAATAAGTAAAAAGGGTTAATTCATCTTTAACCATAAAATTCAGGATGAAGATGTTATAGTGGGTATACCAAGGAAAAGGAATCTATCAAGTTGGAATAGATGCAAACAGGGCATCAAGGTTTAAAAATTGATGAAGATTAGGAAGAAAGTTAAAGTTTAAAAAAGTCATTGGGATATTGTCCTTGTCCAGGAGGTACCATATCATAGATGGGTATGGAGAAGGGAAAGGAAGTTTGAAGAAGGATGCACAGAACCTGTCTTTTTCCAAGGAGAACAAAACTATAAATCAACAATCTAGAAGAATGGAAGGGATCAATTATGCTTTGAATTACTGCATGGATAAATCAAGAATGAATGAAGAAGGGAAGATTTGAAGATAGATCATCAAGAGAGTCAACAGGCCCAACTGGATTGCCTAGGATTCCTGGAACCTCTGGTTTTTTCATGATTTTTACATAGAATTGTTCAATTTTGAATCAAGAAGAAGAAGGAGAGCATGTGGAGTCTGATGTCTATAGGCAGAAATGCTGTGGACAGCATTAATTTGGGGGGGGGGATGTGGTGCTCCATAACCTAACCTATAGCCATCAGACTTACTTTTATAGCATAAATACAGCGCTAATACTCAAAATAACCTCAAAAATGGATTCTAAACCTAAAATAACCCCTAGTCACTCAGCCAAAGTACCCCTCTATCTCTCATGGATTAGAAGATACTGCCCAATAAGGTGTTACAGCTCAGTGAAATACATATAGACATACCCTGGATGCCTTCAAGTACATACAACATAAAGTAAACCCATACACCACTCAACCTCCTCACCAGTATATACATAATTAATATATGCAAGGCACTGCATGAAGAACCAAACAAATCACCTGTATACACAGCAATATATGCAAGACACTGCATGCAGAGGCTGTACAGTATCATACAGGACATAATACAGAAGCAATATATGCAGGCACATGCAGTACAGAAGCAATATATGCAGGACACTGCCTGCAGAACCAAACAAACAACCCATAACCACAAGTCAGCCACCAGGTGGCAGCCCCTCCTGATGTCTATAAATAGAGGGCCTCTCTCCCCCATCCAGGTCCCATCAGATCCCACACATCCCCCCAGGCACCCAGCCTGGGGTGGCCACCCTTATAAAGGGTATTGAACCCTTATAAAAACATCAAACCCTTATAAAATATTAAACCCTTATAAAAAGAATATTAAACCCTTATCATAAACAATCATCAAAACCATACTTTGACCATCATCAACCATCATCAACCATCATCATCACCATCCATCATCACCATTCACCAACCATCATCATCACCTATCATCACCATCATCATCCTTCATCATCATCCATCATCATCATCCATCATCACCATCATCATCCTTCATCATCACCATCATCATCCTTCATCATCATCCATCATCATCACCCATCATCACCATCATCATACTTCATCATCATCCATCATCATCACCTATCATCACCATCATCATCCTTCATCATCATCCATCATCATCATCACCATCCATCATCATCACCATCCATCATCATCACCATCCATCATCATCATCATTTACCTTGACCATCATCCACCATCATCTTCATCAATCATCATCATCATCAATCATCATCATCAGTTATCAACTATAGGCTCAACCATTTCAACTTTTATTCAAATCATCACCTGTAAAATCAAGGGAGTACTCATCAGTAACCAATAAAAAAACATAAAGAATATATAAAGGATAAGACTAGAGAAAGGATTCTTCCCTTACTCAGCTTCTATCCACCAGGTCACCTATCTGTTCCATAATTTCTTCCTTATCAAGCTTGAATACATTGATCCTAGGTCTGATAGAGACTACTATAGTAGCAACTCTATTTGAAAATCAGCCACCAATCTCTTTTCTTTTATTGTTGTGAGACTACTATAGTACACAGAGGGGCAGGCAATTAAGAACCACCCTTAGTATTCCTCCATCTTATTTGTAGTTGCAATACTAAATTCCCCCTCAAGTGACTGCCAGCAAGCTATTTGCTAAACTTTTTACCCAATCCCAAAGGAGTCTCCACAACGGTGGTATGTGACACCATAAAAACTGCAAAATGAACTGGTATTTCAGCCAGTTTCATAGCCTTTTGGTAAGGCCTTGCCTCTCAGTTGGTTTGCAGTTTTGAAACTTATGAAACCCCTGTTATGGTCCTTGTTACATGTGTTTTCCTTGATTAAATGTGTTTTCCTTGGTTCCATGCGTTAAACTTTTTATATGTTCATTTTTTTGTTAAAAAAAAAACTTCAACAAAGGGAGAAATTTGTGCTCATTAAATATGTTCCCAATGCCCTCTATTACATTCCTTGTGTACTTGGTACATTTTTTAGCCCTGTGACATGCATTGGCCATTTATTTGTTTGATAGTAAAAAGAATTCTAATATATACATACAAAGAGGTACTTGAAAATTATTAAAAATTACAATGTACATTATATGTACAAAAATCAAGTTGTGTGTGAATTGTTTTTTAAAAAAGAAGACTGAAAAAAAAGCAGGCAGAAAAAAAAAGCATACACAGAAAAAAAAATTGACTGACAAAAAAGCGGGAAAAAAATCAGCTGAAAAAAAATCAGGCCAAAAAAAAAGATGACTGAATTGGATGCAAGAGTCACATAACCAACAACCTGGATGAATAAGTAATAACCCCAGGACCTTGAAACTGGGTTAGCCATGTGATTTTTTTCAGTATTTCTATATTGATAGATACAATTTCTTTGAAATAAAATCAGGCAAAAGAATCAATGGTGCATTTTCAAAAACAAATTAAACAAGTTAAATGGATGTTTTTTTTGCACAAAAACCCAAATTACTGAGAGGAGAAAAGAAATTAGGTTGATGTTGCAAAAATAAAAGGTGACCAAACCTACATAAGGAATTGGAATGGATTAAGTCTATCCTTTGAATTTTGGATTTGAAGCTGGAATCTAAGCCCAGGGTGCAAGACAAAATGTTTCAATAAGGAAAATGAGGCAAGCTTGATGTAATGATTTTGGATCAGAAATATGCAAGAAAATATGATATTAAATAACTGAGGAAAAAATCTGCAGGAAGAAGGAATTGAATGGTTTGTTGATTTGAATGGTTACATGGATGGACATATTTTGAGAATGAGGAACAAAATAGCCATGGAGATATCATTGGTATCCAAAAATAACTCAGTAAAAAGAGGCACAATAGGAAAGGTCCAGGCACAATGGTGTGAGAAACACTGATTCCATAACCATCATCACCATCTTAAAATATTAAAAATTGACCAAAATGAGTGAAAACCAACACAGGAGAGCCAGAATTAACAATAAAATGACCAGAGGTGAGAAATAATGCAACAGTTAGAAAATGAACCAATATATTTTTGAGCACCAACATGATCCCTACCTTGCGCTTTGAGTAGATACAAAGATGATAAGCTAATTGTATTTTTGATACTTGAACAATTTTTTCTTTCTATTATTCTTCCATTTTTTATCCATAATCAATCATCATCAATTTTTTTGTTTTCTGTCAAAGGTACTATCAGAAAATGAAATTGACAAAAATTCTGTATTCCAGGCAATTGTTAAACAAATTGGTTAAAAAAAAATTTAGACCATTCTTTTGAAGCAATAATTCTGCTAACTTCTCATTAAAGATTGTGTTCCAATTATTTTATATTAACAGCCAAAAGGAGAGCATAATGCCACCCCTTCAAATGAAAATCCAACCCAATCCAATCAACAAAAACAACAACAAAAAACAAACAGTATGAAAAAAATAATTCTAGAAGACAATAACTACATGTACTGCATTCAAAGAATTCAAGGATTCCTGAAAGTCAATGGGGTCCTTAGAATTACAGAAAAGCCACTTTCACATGCACCAAATGCTGAAGAAGAAAATATTTCAAAAGAGGCCACCATCAGGCTAATTTCCAACCTTAGTCCCACAATCATACCCAGAATTGTCAGCCCTTAAACTGAGTTCAACACCCATGAAATCTTGAATATGATCATGGAGGTATATGCCACCACCAATATCTACTCTTTCTTTAGAGTATGGAAGAAGTTTGAAGCAGCAAGTTACACTGAAATCATCCCAATATTCATAGCTAATATGAAGGCTGTGCGTAAAAAATGCAACCTTGATTGGACTAACAACTCCTCTCCAAATACTGACCTGCTGCACCATCAACAGAATCATAGACAGGCGCCCTTGGATTATGCAACCACTGCTTTGCAAAAAATTCTGCTAGAAAATCCTGAGAAGCTGCTAACAAGGATCACCAATGTGAAAAATCACAATGCAGCTCTGGGTACATATGTTCCTTGACTGAAAAAAGGCACTGAACTTGTCATTAACAAGAAAAAGGACTAAAAAACAGCATAAATAAGATGTAAGGGGGGAAGACACAATCCATGGTCCAGGCACACAGAGGACCAATTTTGGAACCTGCATACCAAGCTCAGAGGAACCAAGCAATACAGAGCAATGGCAATGGCAATCAAGATTGAAAAAGCTGAGCATGAACCAATGACATTTTCAAATTTATTCCTGAATGAAGACATTACTTATGACAGTTCCATTGTTCTAGAATCAGTTGCTGGCCACCACCTGATGAATTGGTGCAACTGGTCTTCCATTATTTGACTGTCCACCAAGAAAATTACCGCTGTGGTGCCCCATCCTGGACACCCTGGCCGCCTTAAGACCTCAATCCATAAACTGTTGCGCAAACGTACCATCCGGCTGAACAACTTATCCTCAGGCTCATCCAAACCGTCCTTTACCCGCGCGCGCTGCGCTTCCATTATCTGCGTCGCCGCGCTGCCCTCCTTTCATCCGCGTGCGTCGCGCGTCCTTTATCTGTGTTGCTTGTCATCTCCGCCGTTGTCATAGCACGTCCTCATCTTTGTTGTTGTGTGTCTTCATCTTTGTCTTCACGCGTCCCAATCTCCTCATTGCTACCGTTGCGCAGCGCTCATCCATGATTTACTGAATCCATCCCGACCGCACCCCCGAGCATTTGGCAAATCCTTGGATCCATCAAACCTCCCATTGCACTTGATCTATCAGTCGTGGATCTCAAGGCCGTCAGGATTTACTCAACTTTCTCAAACCAATCTCCTATCCGCCCATCGGCACTCTCATGGACTTCATCCGTCACCTTTCCTGGGACTCTCCCACCTGCTTCCGCCTTTGGAAGAGTGCCAACGACCGCCCGCGGACATCCGCGGCGGTTTGGTTCATTTCTCTCTCCCACCCGCTTCCGCCTTCGGAAGAGTGCCAACGGCCACCCGCAGACATCCGCGGTGGTTTGGTTCATTTCTCTCTCCCACCCGCTTCCGCCTTCGGAAGAGTGCCAACGACCGCCTGCAGACATCCGCGGAGGTTTGGTTCATTTCTCTCTCCCACCCGCTTCCGCCTTTGGACGAGGGGTGGGTGACTCTGGTATTGTTACGCGCGCCCATCCACAGACAAGCGCAAGTGACCACATGGTTGCCTTACCTTTTCCGCTCTATTTGTAGAATCCATTTTATATAGTCTAACAGGGCCTCCTGCCCATATAAGGAGGGGCTCTCCCCTGCCTTTTTGATCATCATTGGGGAAATCATCAGAACATGGAACGATCCAGAATGAAATCAGCACACCTTTGATCCTTGAGCCTCCATACTCAACCCTTGATCCCTGATCCTTATCACCAACCAATAGCCTTGCTGGTTGAAGAAAAATTCTGTCTGTTGGAATTTTTGAGTGTGTCATACCACTCCTTGATCCCTTTCTCTGACCATACTGGTCCTGATCCCTGATCATCTTTCTGGAGCCAATCACAATTGATTGAAGAGGTCTTATTAAGCTTAAGACCTGGAGTGTTATACCTCCCCTTAGCTTCTTTGGAGTTGCATTCTGCCAGCCTACTCTTGAGTCCCTTGAGAAGTGTTGAGGTTATCCTTGCTTCAAATCAGTTACTGTTTGTTTTAGAGCTTCTTAAACATTGTGCTTTGTCATGAACAGCCACCCTCAGTTATCTGGTACCCTTCAAGCGCTTGATTGCGGAGAGTTGGGCAGGTTCATTGAGAACCTGGAGGTTGCTTGGGTTTGAGTTGATCATCCCCAATCTTCTGCTGACGACCAGAGTTATTAGCTTGTGGGCGTTGTTTACACACAACAGCTTTGTTCTTTGAACTCTAGGAAGACTTTAACTTCTTTTGTTCAAGTTTTCCCTGCATAATCTTGTCTCAGATAGTGCTGTTCCGTCGCTACCAAACTATTATCATCTTTATCCTCTACTCCTTGGTTCCTCATTTACCAGGTTCTGGACCTTGATCTCGGTTACATTTAACTATTTTTGTAACACTCAGGAGGGCAGCCTAAACAGCACCTTTCCCCTCCGCAGAACTGCCACGGCCTAGCACTGTTTAGAGTCTTACATTTGGTCCCCCGGGCCGGGATTGAGCCAGAAACCTTGGGATTTACGGTCCCAACTTGAAGAATCAACTCTGAAATCCGATCTGATTTTTCTTTTCTTTTCTTTTTTTGTTCCTTTTTTTTCTGATCTGTGGAGGCAGCTTGGTCTAGAAGAACCCTTCAACATGGAATATGCTGGATCCTCTTTATCTGTTTGGGCCAAGATGGTCAAAATCAAACCTCAGAACAAAAATTTAGGCTTCAATGGGACCAATGTTGAACAATTCCTGGACTCCTATGAGATGGCTGCGGAAGTGGATGGTGCCAGTGAATATGATATGGCTTATCAGTTACGGTTTTTTATCTCTTCTGATGAAGTTATGGAGGTTATTGAATTGTTTGAGGGATTCAAAACTCACAACTGGCGGCTCCTGAAGGAGGCTATGTTAGCCTATTGGGGAAAAATAGATGTAGCCAGATTTACTTTGCAAGACTTGGATGCCCTGGTTTCTCAATGGATCTCCAATGGTGGTATCTCCTCAGCCTCTGACTATCAAACTTTCAGAAAATCTTGGGACCCTATCCAGTCCTATCTTATCCGGAACAATCACATTGATACGTTGGACAAAATTTGAGTGCGATTTTTTCAGTATTTCTCTCCAGGAGTGCAGGAACGAATTAAGGATGAATTGGTGAAATCTGGATCCATGATCACGACAAGAGACAATTGATTCAAGCTCCCTGCTTTCATGGTTCTTAGGAATACTCTGGATAAAGTGATAAAAGGTCAAACAGCTCTCACCTTTGAAAAAACTAAAATCACTGAACCAGTCCTTGCCCCCTCTTTTCAAGCATCTAACAAAATCATGAATAAGATGGAAGCCAATCTCAGACCTAAACCCAATCCTCAGACTCACCGGGAGACACCTACTATAGATGAGATCACTAAATTACTTCAGGCATTTGAGAATAAAATAGATCAGAAAATATCCTCTTTAGCCACTCCTAAACCTGCTAATTCTGTTCCTAAATCTACTATAGTTTGTTATTATTGCCATAGGGAAGGCCATGGTACCGGTAGATGTCCTGAACTCCAGAAGGACAAGGAGGAGAAGTTAGTAGAGCAGAAGGGAAATAATTTTTTCCTTCCTAATGGTGCTTTGATCCCTTTTTATTCATCTTGACCAATCCGTCATGTGGTGGCCTCATACCAACCACCAACCCCTAAGAAGGCATCCTTGGTCTCTGTGGATTATTGATCATCCTGTGGAACTCTGCAACCTTGGTATCCCCCAGCTATCACTTCTTCCAGCTTCCCTGGCACCTATCAATCCGATCCAGCTAGGAAACGCCATGAGGAATCAAAACCTCATAAGTCTCCTCCTGTTCCATCCTCCATTCTGCGAAAACCCGTTAAACGCCAATCTTCACCTGAGCCTCCTTCCTCTGATGTGGAAGACATGGATTTAGAAAGGGAACCACTTATGGAAAGGTTCCAGGACAACTCTGATCCTCCCCCTCTTTAACCTGCCCAACTCTCAGATCCTCTTCCATCACCTATTACACCTGATCTTCCTCCCTCCACCCAGCCCAAAGTTTGATTTGAGAGGGGCATCTCCAAGGACTACCCTAATGCTGTGGAAGGAGTATTAAAGAAAATTTCTGATCTTAAAATCCCCAATCTATCTGTGGCTGAACTCCTGTCAATCTCTCCATCTGTGGCAGAAGGGATGAAGAAATGGGTTTCTTGTTGACGTGTGGAGATTGGTCTGGACAAATTAAAGGTCTCCTTGGGTACTCTGATAGAGGATTCTGGTGGAACAGATCCCTCTTCAGATACCAACTTGTATTCCTGTCCTCTTGGTTTTCTTCCATGTTTTCTTGGTGATTCAACTAAAACGGTTTCTCTCCTTGTGGATTCGGGTTCTCAGCTCAACTTGATTTTGGACTCCATGGCCTGCAAGCTTAAACTTAGCCCAAGGGCCAGTTTCAACTCTGCGGTCTATGGAATTGGGAATCAGTCCTGTGAACTGGTTGGTATTGCTGAGGATATTCCTGTTCAAATAGGTCAAAATATTGTTGGCACCTGTCACTTCTGGATCACTCGTCTGGATGATCCCATGATCTTGGGAAGGCCTTTCTTAATGGACTTTGGTGCTACCCTGATGTTTTCTGATCAAGTTGGGGAGAGAATTCTCCTCCCTGATGCTGATGGCAGAAAGATTGAAGTCCCCCTTTGTTCTTTGGATTCTGGTTGTTGGGAAAGAGACTTCCCTGGTCACCCTCCCAAATCTGTCCTGAAAGGAAAGCAGAAAGAAAACTCTCATTCCTTTCATCCTCATTTTTTAGCAGAATAGTTGGCCCTACTGATAGTTGTAGTTCTCCTCAGCCTCAGACTTCAACTCATGGACCAACTCCCACCTCAGAGGCCCATCTTTCTTTTTCCTCATCACTTTCTTCTCATCCAAATAAGATCAAAACCCAAACATATGAAAAATTTGAAAAATCCAAAAATATTTCTTCTCTGTCTGGATCTGTTCTATCTTCCTTTCCTTTTTCTTTTCAGCCTGATCACTTATCTTCTATTTGGGTTTCAAATCTCCGCAATGAGTCTAAACTAGATCTTGATCTCAATTCTTTTCTTAGTGGCTTTGGTATGAAGGAGTTTAATTTTAGGTGGAGGCAATTTGGGGTAGAAGTAAGTCCTCCCAATTGTACACCACCAAGGGCTTCTACTACTGTTATTTTTGAAACTCTACCCTGTTCCACACATGTGAGTAATGTGTTATCTTTTGGATCCTCTTTTATGGAGAAGGCACCTTTCAAGGACGCAGCAGAACATTGGACTTGGAAGATGTTGGAACACGGCCTCAGTTTTTGTAGTCAGTTTTCACTGGTCAATGCTTGGAGGAAGCAGGGATTCCTCTCCTTTGCCACCAAGTACAAAACAGTTGCAAAGAAGGTCCAGCCAGTCAACCAACCAATGCCTCTCAACCTCAACCCTCCTCTTATGCTTCCTCCTCTATCCCGCGACCCTTACTGTGGTCTATCCAAATCCCTCACTAGTCCATTTATTCCCTCTGGTCGGGTCACTGAAGAACGTCTGAAAGTGGTCAATTTTGGTCCAGATGGATGGCTTCTTCCTGATGAGTTAAATTTTATCAAAAATATCTTGTCTCTAAGGGAAAAATCAATTGCATTCTGTGACAAAGAGAGAGGTCTCTTGAAAGAATCCTATGGTCTCCCTTACATCATCCTGGTAGTTGAAAATGACCCTTGGCAAAAGAAAAAGATCCCGATCCCTGCTGCTAAAGTTGACAAATTCATCAAGTTGGTCCGCAAACAAATCCGGACCGGTTTATACAAACAATCAACTTCTAGCTATTCCAGTCCTGTTTTCTGTGTTCTAAAGAGTAATGGTAAACTTAGAGTAGTTCATGATCTCCAACCTCTTAATAAAGTTACTATTAAAGACTCTGGAATGCCGCCTGCCACTGAAGAATTTGTTGAATCCTTCTCTGGGAGAGCTTGCTATGGTCTAGGTGACATTATGGGTGGCTATGAAAAACAATCCTTGCATCCTATTTCTTGTCCCCTCACTACTTTTGATACTCCCCTTGGTCAATTTCAGTTTACTCGATTGCCTCAAGGTGCCACCAACTCGGTTGCAGTCTATCAGGCTCAGATGATGTGGATCCTCCAGGACAAAATCCCGGATCATGCGGGTATCTTTATCGATGATGGTGGAATTAAAGGTCCAGTTTCTGACTATGATAATGAGCTCTTACCTTGGCACTCAGGAATCCAACAATTTGTCTGGGAGTATGCTACTGTTTTGGAAAGAATTTTGATTCAAATCGAGGAATCTGGCCTTACCGTCTCTGGATCAAAACTTGCCGCCTGTTTCCCTGCCTTGGAAATTGTTGGTCATATAGTCTGCAAGGACGGAAGAAGGATGGCACCCTCTATAGTCAACAAAATCATCTCCTGGCCTACCCCAATAAATCCAACAGAAGTTAGAGGTTTCCTAGGTGTTGTAACTTATGTCAGGATCTTCATTCCCTCATTATCCGAAATCTGTATTCCCTTGCGTCGCTTAACCAGGAATGATGCTGAATGGATTTGGACCCAAGACTGCAAACAATCATTTCAGTTGCTCAAAACAATTGTTGGGAAAGACATTTTTTTGAAAAAGATCACTTATGGACACGGAGCCGGCAAGATCAAGTTGGCAGTGGACTCGAGTTATCAATCTGTTGGGGCTGTTCTTACCCAGGAAGATGAAAATGGTTTGGATCGTCCTGCTCTGTATGAATCTCTTCTTTTCTCAGATGTGGAATCCAGGTACTCCCAGCCAAAACTGGAACTTTGCGGTGTGGCCCAAATGTTGAAGAAGCTTCAGACTTTCCTTTGGGGTCAACACTTCCAGTTACAAGTTGATGCGCAATCTATTATTGAAATGATCAATGCCCCCAGCCTCTTAAATGCTCCCATGACTTGTTGGGTGGCTTTCATCCAGTTGTTCTCTTTTGATATTGTTCACAGGCCTGGAAAATCTTTCACCATGCCTGATGGTTTATCTCGACGACCTATTGGAGACAATGAATCAGAGGTTGGAATGGATTTTGATGAGGAAGAAGCCTTTGTCCGCCCTGTCTTTTCCTTCTCCTCCAAAAATTACTCTGGTTTCCAGCAAGGTTTCTGGCTTAAGTTGGAGCAGTACCTTTCAACTCTCCAAAGACCCCCTGATCTCTCTGCCAAAGAATTTCGGTCCCTTAAAAGGAAGTCCTCCAACTTCTTTGTCCAAGGTTCTAGGCTTATGAAAAGGTCAACTCCTTGTGCACTTGTTGTGGTCACTATCCCTTCCAAGCAAGATTTGATCCTGGAAAATCTCCATGAAGGCCTTGGTCATCATGGGGAAACCGAAACTTATTGATGAATATCTGAACGATTCTGGTGGCCATCCCTGAAGAAATCTGTCGCTCAATGGTGTAGGAGTTGTGAAGTGTTCCAGAAACGTGATCTTAGGCGCCCGGCCAAAATTTGTTACCCCACTGGAGAATCCACTGTCTTTGGGAGGATTGCTATGGATGTGGTTCACATTAAGGCTGGTGGAGCTAAGTACTTCATTGTAGCTAGAGATGATTTTTCTGGATGGGTTGAAGCAAAGTTTCTTAAGAACCTCAGCTCTGAATCAGTAGCAGCTTTCCTTCATGAGACTTGGACAATGTGTTATGGCTTGGCCCAATCTTATTCTACGGATGGTGGCTCAGAATTTGGTGGAAAACTTGCTGAAATGATCCAATCGCTCCCTGGACAACATAGAGTTACTACTCCCTATTATCCTGAAGGACAAGGCATGGTGGAAAGAGGCCATGCTCCTTTGAAGGCTGCTCTTGTCAAATTGGCTGCTGAAAGTGGCAAGAATTGTTGAAAGTTTCTCCCCTTGGTTCTCTTCTCTGATCAAATTTCCACCAAGCAAACAACTGGTTATTCTCCTTATGAAATCATCTTTGGTCAGAGGGCTGTTCTTCCTCTTGATCTTGAGATGGAGTCTTTCTTGGGCATCCCCTGGGAACAAGTTTCCTCAACTACTGACCTATTAGTTGCCAGATCAAAGCAACTGGAGCAGAGTGAAGATATTTGTAACAAAGTTTATCAGAAGATGATGGAATCAAGAGCAAAATGAGTTCAGTATTGGGAAGAAAAACACCGGAATCAAATCAGGGACCCTTTAAACCCTGGTGACCTGGTATTGGCTTATAATCGTTCCTTGGAAACTCAGTGGGGAAAGCTTTTCTCTAACCGCTGGAATGGTCCTTACCGAGTAGTCCGTCAAGTTAGAGGTGGATCATATCTTTTGGAGGAGCTGGATGGTACTCAGATGGCCAGAAGGTTCTCTGCTCATCAGGTCAAGAAATTTCACTCTTGTGGAGGCAACTTGGTCCGGAAGTAAGTCCTCCCAATTTGTGCACCATCTGGGCAAGATCCTTGTTGTTTTGTGAAAACTCTACTTCATGCCACGGGTGTGAGCACTTGGGACGCCTCCTTCATTTTATCTCAGCCACTTCTAGGATTTTTCGTTGGATCAACAAATTTTTTCTCAACCACTCTCAAGATCAAAATGGCCATCCTTTGGTTTCAATCATCTTTCTTTCCTTTCTTTTTCCTATGGCATCAAACTTGGGAGCAGACTAGGGACAGTCTGTAAGTTGGGGAGAGATGTGGTGCCCCATCCTGGACACCCTGGCCGCCTTAAGACCTCAATCCATAAACTGTTGCGCAAACGTACCGTCTGGCTGAACAACTTATCCTCAGGCTCATCCGAACCGTCCTTTACCCGCGCGCGCGCGCGCCGCGCCGCGCGCGCTGCGCTTCCATTATCCGCTTCGCCGCGCCGCGCCGCACCGCGCTCCTTTCATCCGCGCGCGTCGCGCGTCGTTTATCTGTGTTGCTTGTCATCTCCGCCGTTGTCATAGCACGTCCTCATCTTTGTTGTTGCGTGTCTTCATCTTTGTCATTGCGCGTCCCAATCTCCTCATTGCTACCGTTGCGCGGCGCTCATCCATGATTTACTGAATCCATCCCGACCGCACCCCCAAGCATTTGGCAAATCCTTGGATCCGTCAAACCTCCCATTGCACTTGATCTATCAGTCGTGGATCTCAAGGCCGTCAGGATTTACTCAACTTTCTCAAACCAATCTCCTATCCGCCCATCCTCGCTCTCATGGACTTCATCCGTCACCTTTCCTGGGACTCTCCCACCCGCTTCCGCCTTCGGAAGAGTGCCAACAACCGCCCGCGGACATCCGCAGCGGTTTGGTTCATTTCTCTCTCCCACCCGCTTCTGCCTTTGGAAGAGTGCCAACAACCGCCCGCAGACATCCGCAGCGGTTTGGTTCATTTCTCTCTCCCACCCGCTTCCGCCTTTGGACAAGGGGTGGGTGACTCTGGTATTGTTATGCGCGCCCATCCACAGACGGGCGCAAGTGACCACATGGTTGCCTTCCCTTTTCCGCTCTATTTGTAGAATCGGTTGTATATAGTCAAACAGGGCCTCCTGCCCATATGAGGAGGGGCTCTCCCCTGCCTTTTTGATCATCATTGGGGAAATCATCAGAACATGGAACAATCCAGAATGAAATCAGCACACCTTTGATCCTTGAGCCTCCATACTCAACCCTTGATCCCTGATCCTTATCACCAACCAATAGCCTTGCTGGTTGAAGAAAAATTCTGTCTGTTGGAATTTTTGAGTGTGTCATACCACTCCTTGATCCCTTTCTCTGACCATACTGGTCCTGATCCCTGATCACCTTTCTGGAGCCAATCACGATTGATTGAAGAGGTCTTATTAAGCTTAAGACCTGGAGTGTTATACCTCCCCTTAGCTTCTTTGGAGTTGCATTCTGCCAGCCTACTCTTGAGTCCCTTGAGAAGTGTTGAGGTTATCCTTGCTTCAAATCAGTTACTGTTTGTTTTAGAGCTTCTTAAACATTGTGCTTTGTCTTGAACAGCCACCCTCAGTTATCTGGTACCCTTCAAGCGCTTGATTGCGGAGAGTTGGGCAGGTTCATTGAGAACCTGGAGGTTGCTTGGGTTTGAGTTGATCATCCCCAATCTTCTGCTGACGACCAGAGTTGTTAGCTTGTGGGCGTTGTTTACACACAACAGCTTTTGTTCTTTGAACTCTAGGAAGACTTTAACTTCTTTTGTTCAAGTTTTCCCTGCATAATCTTGTCTCAGATAGTGCTGTTCCGTTGCTACCAAACTATTATCATCTTTATCCTCTACTCCTTGGTTCCTCATTTACCAGGTTCTGGACCTTGATCTTGGTTACATTTAAATATTTTTGTAACACTCAGGAGGGCAGCCTAAACAGCACCTTTCCCCTCCGCAGAACTGCCACGGCCTAGCACCGTTTGGAGTCTTACACCGCAAGAAAAGTGAGAGAAGTTCTGGAAGCCACTTGTTGTGGTAGTCAAAACCTGTCCTATAACCATCAGACTCACTTTTCCAGTGTAAAAACAGCTCAAAACCTCAAAGTAACCTTGGAAATGGATTCTACATCAGAAATAACCCATATTCATTCAGCCAAAGTACCCCCTATCTATCATGGATTAGAAGATACAGCCCAACAGACCCCCAACTGTGGAAAACTCATACCCAAACAGGTTTCACAGCCTTTTGGAAGACATAAGAAATAACTTGGAAACCCTCAAGTACATATCAGTGCCAGCTTACCCTCAAGAACAGGACCAAAAACCAACCCTTTCACCTTATCAGCATACAAAGCCTCAAGTACATATCAGTTCCAGCTTACCCTCAAGAACAGGACCAAAAGCCAACCCTGTCACCTTATCAGCATACAAAGATACAGGTACAGGAGGCAGTGAAATCTGTCAGACCCTGTCACTTCAGCCAGAATACATCAATACAGACATAGGAGGCAGTGAAACCAGTCCAGATCCAGTCACCTCATCAGCATACAGAAATACAGATGCAAGAGGCAGTGCAACCAGTCCAGATCCAGTCACCTCATCAGAATACAGAAATACAGATGCAATAGGCAGTGCAACCAGTCCAGATCCAGTTGCATCAGCCAGAATACAGAAATACATATACAGGAGGAAGTGCAGAATGTCAGATATGGTCACCTGAACCAAAAAAAAATGCAAATACACATACAAGAGGCTGTGTAGAAGCATAAAGGACCAATATATGCAGGAGGAACTGAGACTAGTCTTAACCAGAACCAAACAAAAAACCAGTATAACCAGAAACCAAACAAAACACCAGTATAACCAGAAACCAAACAAACCACCAGTATTTGCACAGCAATACATGCATGTAGAATCAAGTAGCACTGAAAAAACTACCAGTAAAGAACAGCAATATATCTTATATGCACTATACAGCAATTTATGCAAGGCTGTGCATGCATGAAACCCCTGTAAAAGCTTTTCCAAACCAGCAGAAATGCCTCATGTAACTGTAAAAGCTTTTTCCAACCAGCAGAAATGCCTCATGTAACTGTCAAAGCTTTTCCCAACCAGAAGAAATGCCTCATGTACCTGTATCCCACTATAACAGGGGAAGCCCCAGGGCACCCTCAGGGGCAGCCCTGAGCATCCCCTGAGGACCAGATTTTCTATTTAAGGAGGGCCTCTCTGCCCTATCCAGATTGTATCCTCATGCCATCTGGCCCATAATCCACCTCATCACCACCTCCAGACCATCATGTAATCTCATCATCCATCTGTGGTACCTACCCAGATAAAATATTATTAGTGAATCAGTCATAAAAGGAAACAAGAAATCAGAAACCAAGTTATCACCCATCTTTTAGCCAATTAAACCATCCAACAGGTGCTTGAATAAGGGTTCTTCTGTGAACTAAATATTCAGCACCAAATCAAAGAAAAACCACCAATAAATCAATAAACAACCCTTATAAAGAAAGAGAGCACAACCAGAATCAACTACCAACCTTTCCCCTACCCATCCCCCTGTGGGTAAACCCATCCTTGGGTCCTCTCCTGAACCATCCCTTTGATAAAGCCTTGAACCCTTTAAAGTTGAGATATTGGTTGAGATCACATATATCTGATCAATAAGTCACCAATAACCTTAACACATCTGGTCAACTCTTGAAAACAATCCTACCAACCCACAGCTAATAATTAATCATAGTTTGATCTGAGACCTATATTAAGTCTAAAAACAAACAAGCAACCAATAAAAAATATTGGAAGAATTACTATGGTTTAGAAGGTCAGGCAATTCAAAACCACCTCAGTTTACTAATACTCTAAAGGAGTGGAAGTAATACTGAATTCCCCTTCAAAGAATTCCAGCAAGCTATTTGCTAAATTAACCATTATACCATTAGGATTCTCACAATAAGGTGATACAATAATCAATATTGGAACATGATGGTACCTGAGAATCACAGGCTGTCTCCTTCTCACTGACCTAGGTATAGTTTTTCTCTCATTATTCCAATTAATTAGAGGGAAGGCCATCATAAAAACCAACAATAGTCTGGTTATTGTCCATATTTGCCAGGCAATAGCTTTATCATGCACCACTAGAAATGGCATATTGGCGCTAGAAAGCCAGAAATACCCATCTATTTGTTGGAATTTTAGTCTCATATTTGTATTACCTAAAACTTGAGTGCAATAACTATTATCAGCTCTTGAGTGAGCTTGTCTGATGTTTACTTTATGCTATACAGAGTTATTTATAGTTCTAGTTACATCTTTTTCATTGTTCATAGTGGCTTATGTTTATTTTATTGCTCATGAGTATTACAGTCTTGTGACCTCTTTATATTTTGGTAAGTAGTCAAAAATCTAGTGGGTTATTTATTTCTAATCCTTTATGCTCCATCTTATCTCAAAAATGTTGAGTTTTGTTCAAGTGAGTGAATATCCAGTGAAACCTTTGTCCATGTCAACCATTTCCTCTTGCAAAAATCCTACTTGTAGTTCAAAAATATTTTACTCAGCTTTATTAAATTTTATTCACGCATCTTTTCAACCCCATGTCATCCTCTTTTTACTTAGCCTTTATAAGCCTATGTTTCTCAAGTGAATGAAAAACCCTCTGTTCTGTCTTACTTTGAAATGGAATTACCCTATCTTGAATCCTGAGATCTGCTTCTCTTAGCTTCATAAGAATTCTTCTCATCCTCTCTAAAATTGTTCAAACTTAGAATTCAACCAAATATGTAACACCATTGCCCTCACAACCACTTCTCAAGTCAAAAATTTCCTTCTGTGGCACAGAAGGCTTTGAAATGAAAGCCATGCATGTTTTTGTGCACTAATCCCAAGCCTGATGGAAATTTCCAAATCTCCATGCTGTACCTGCATGAAATGGAAGATGGTCAGGAACCCTTTTAATCACAAGTTCCATGACTCACTGCACCCCCTTGATGCAGTTCATGGCAACCTATGTGGCCCAATTTTTCCAACCAAAAATGCACAAATGTAATACCTCCTAACTCTGGTTGACCAGCACTCCAGCTACATTGAATTATTGACTCTGAAGAGAAAAGATGAGAAGGCAGAGGCCTTCATTTGTTTAAAAGCCCTCTTTGAGAAACAAAAATTGAAAAATTTCAATAGACTGATCAATGATGGAGAAGGAAAGTTTTTCAATCAAAGTATCTTGTCCTTTCTAACTAGTGAAGTTATTGCCCATAAGATCTCAAAAAACAACCACTTTTCAGATAATTCCAATAGAACCATCATCAAGATGACTCAATCCGCGCTTGTACAGGCCAATTTCAGGCTGGAATGATGGGGAAATGCAATCATTGCAGCAGAAACCACAACAGAAATCCATCCATCCTTTTCCAAAAGCAGGGCTTCCCCAATGATTAACCTGCTAAAAGAGCTCCAAAATTGCAAGTACTTGGACCATTTTTATGCATGGCGTAAATCCTGAAGCCTAATAAATTAAGAGGTCCCAAATTTGATGGGATATACTGGGCAGAATTCTTTGTGGGTTATCCCAAAAAACTATCAATTTATCAAATTTTCAGGCAGGGGGACCTGAAAATTATCATAAACAAACATGCAGCATTTTCTGAAACAGCCTTTCACTCACTCAGAGTCTCCAAAGTGAGTGTATAATTCTCCTCCAGATTTAAATACCCAATTTTTTTCAAAGACTACCCATTACCTCTTCATGGGGAGGTTAATGTTCTGGGTGAATGTTTTGCAATAAGAAATGCAAATAACCAAAAGTCATTTGGCTTTCAAAATGGAATAAATGATGGCGTCAAACCAATCTCCAACTTCTTGCTTGTCAAGGGGAGCTATTCATGCTCAAAAGAAGACATATAACTGTGAAATTTCTGTGTCACCACACTACAATCAGTGGGGAAATATTGGAGGACAACATAGGCAACTTTAAAAAACATAGAAAGCCCATGGCATATGTCATGGCTCCCCCAATCAATTCACAATCCCACAAAAAAGCAATGGCCACTGATGAGGCAAAATTCTGGATGAAAGAAGAGAAGAAAGAGTTAATGAAAATGAAGAAACAAAAACTTTTCATTCAAAGGGAATGGAAGCCCAGAAACAATGTGATTGTTTCAACATGGGGATATGGAAAAAATTTAATTCCAAAAACAACCTAGTTGAGTAAAATGCTATAATCTGTGCCCAAGATTTCAGGAAAACTTATAGATTTTGTAAAGAATAGGGTACAAAAGGATTAAAAATTGTGGGATGAGAACCACAAGTATATACATGAAGATAAAATAAGCATAATATATGCATATAGAATTACAGAAAATCCTCAGGTATATATAAGATTAGCCAACCCTCTGAACAGATGAACCTTTTACTTATCAGAGTTGAAGCTTGAGATCTGACAGCATGTGGAGCTAATATTGTGTTTTTGGGTAATTGTATAGGTTAGTAATAAATGATCAAATTTTAAGTTTGGGATCTGAAAGTGGGTTAAGCTGATATTGTGGTGGCAAATCATTGTGAAGTTCCTAAATCATATTGAGAATAATGTCAGAATTCTGAATTCTGGAATACGTTGCCTTTGACTCTCTCACTTCTTTTTGTCCTCTTGCCATTCCTTTTGGTTGTCATTTCTTTTGTTTCTTTTTATTTGTTTCCTCATCACAACCGTGACAGTGTGTTTGAGCGCCTCATTCATCAACCACTCAGTTTGTTTACTCCAATCCTGGAAATCAAGATCCTTTTTTTACTGCTTGACTGAGATCCTGGCTGTGCCCTCAGGGCCCTCCAGGTCCTCTCAGTTGAGTAAGCCCATTCCTGTTGTCTTTTACATTCCTTCTTTCTTTCCTTTAAACCTCTAAACTAACAAGCCATCAAATATCTTGTTGACTCACAATCTTACTCTCTCAACCTGTCCTCAACAACCTTCAAGTCTCCCTCCAAACACAAACCCTTCTGGATCCAACTCTCCTCAACTAGACCCTATACGTGATTCTCAAGATCAAATCTTACGTCTGTCCCTCAAGTCTCTCCTTCCTATGTCTTGTGTCTAGTCCTATTGGTTATTTCAGGTTATTACTCCTTTCTACGTGTGATGTGTGTCCTCCTTTTTCTGAGTGTTTTTCCTGACAATTCAATGTTATTATATTCAGTAATCTTTACAGATTTAAACTCCCAAAGGCTCCTCCTCAGTCAAATCAAAGAACAAATAGGACAAATGAACAAACTGGATAGCAAAGAAAACTCAAAACGGAGCAACCTTCCAATCTTAAATGAATCCAACTACTTTTCCTTGGAACTGAAAATTTGCAGCTATTTGAGTCAAAGAGAACCTCTGGAACTCATAGAAGGTGAAGAAAAAAGAGAACCAATTTTCCCCATCAACGCTGCTCAAAAGAGAAAGTGCTACAAAGCTTCTGACATCCTGATACAGCAATAAGGGGATACTACCTTTGATTCCATCATCAACCCTGCCAATCATTCTGATCCAATTGCCATCTGGCTTGAAATCTCAGAAATATACCCTTCCCTGTTGACCACAAACAGAGGACAAATTTGTCTGTCCTTCATAGGTTATCAGTTCACTGGGGATCTCTTGGCCTACATTCAGGAATGTTGCAAACTCATGAATGAACTGGCTACCCTCAGACTCAAATTACCTGCGGATATCCTCAGTTACAAAATTCTGGCCAAACTTACATCCCAATTCTATCACGTAGTCAATGCAATTCTGCTGAACAATGGCCTCCTCAAATCTCCCACCAAAGTCTTGAACAAGCTCTGGGAGCTCACCCACCTTGAGTCCACCAATTTTTCAAAGGCCCCAGCCAATGAGGAGTTGTCTGTTTCTCTGAACAAAAACCCCAAAGAAAAGCCAAAAAGACGTCATACCAAACATCTCTGCTCCAAAAAAAAAACAAAACCATCTGGCAGAAAATTTGGAAATTTGCTGTTGGCAACTTCATCCCCACCTCAGACCTACCAAATATTCCCAAGGAAAAGCTCACCTCACTGATTCCTCCTCCTGAAAACCTCCTGAAGAAACTTCATTGGAGCCTTCCGCTTACTTCAGTGCACAAATATACCTTCAAGCCAAAGGGCACCTATCAGAATTGTTGCTTCCCGTCCTAGACTCTGGAGCCTTGCACCACATTGCAAATGACCCCCGGTGACTTCTCAATCCTAAGGAAACCTCAACTAAGATTGGAACTGGCAAATACTGCAATGCTCTTGAAGCAGTTGCAATTGGTGAAGCCTCTCTCCTCAAACAAAATGGTGATTGGATCAAACTGAACAATGTTCTGCTTGTCCCTAAAATTAATCAATGCCTGATATCCCTGTCTCAACTCAAGTCCAAGAAGGTGCTCATCAAGAAAGTAGGATTCTCTGGGTCCTCCATTTCCTTGGAAAAATTTGAGCTGATTGGTTCTACCTCAAACAACCTTCTTGAACTGTGTGGGATCAGATTTGAACAGAAGAAAGTCAAAGCCTTTCTCTCCACCCCCACTTCCTTCAATATACACAATATAATAGGTAACACTAGTGATTCCAAGATCAAAATCCTGTTTCCCAAGGTTAACATGCCAGACTTGTCGCAGTGTGAAACTTTTCAACTGGGGAAAATTGTCTCAACCCCTTTCAGTAGCCATTTTAAGCCAGTGAATCTTATTTTGGAGACTATCCACATGGATCTGGTCGGAACCTTCTCCACTCCTACTTTTGGAGGTGGTAGGTACTTCCTTACCATTGTGGATCAGTTTTCCAGATTCAAATCCATTGCTTTGCTCAAAACAAAAGAAAAAACCCTAGACGCATTCAAGGCTTTTACAAAAATGGCTGAAAGACAAAACAACTCCAAGATCATCAACATACTGACTGAAAAAGGAGGTGAGCTCATTGGTCAAGAATTCAAACTCTTCAGCAAGGAGTCTGGGATTAATCATCTCCTGTAAACACCCTACACTCCTCAACAAAATGGCCTTGCAGAACAAGCCAAAAGGTCAATACTTGAGAAGACCCAATGTATTATGTTGCAAGCTAAGCTAACAAACCAACTCTGGGGAGAAGCGGTCTACACGTCTAAAAACCTTCTCAATCTTCTCCCTGTATCCTCCAATAAAAATATTTTTCCATAAAAACTCTGGTAAAAGCAGAAAGTCAACTATAATGCTCTAAAACCCTTTGGCTGTACCGCTATAGTTCTCATACCTAAGCATCTTTGACAATCCAAGCTTTCCCAACTTGGATTTAAAGGTATCCTAGTTGGTTTTGCCAACAACTTCTCCAAATACAGGGTTTTCAATCCCTCAAACAACAAATTTGTCATCTCTGCCAATGTTTGCTTTCTGGAAAACAACTTTGCTGGCACAAAACTTCTCTCTCCAACTTGGAACCTCTTCCAAAAATTGAAACCACCAACTTCCTGGAATTGTCTGTTCCTGATGCCAATAGCCCGGATGCAAGTCAAACTCCTGCTCAGCTCTCCAACACGGATCAACACAACATATTGGGAACTCCTAATCCCTCAACTGAGATGAGCCGTCACAACTCTATGTTTGAAATCTCAACTGATAACATCCTCAATCAACCCCAATGGCTGAACTCACAAGTCTAGCTGGTGGAAACCAACTATAAAGACCGCAAAACTCTCAATCAAGCTCTCAAAATAAAATAAAAGTTTCAATGTATCAATGGGATGGATAAGGAAGTGGGTAATATCAACAGCTACAATGTTTGGGAAGAAGTGGAGGAGGATGGAAAATTCTCCAGAATTAAGTGCATATGGGTATTAAGAACAAAGCAGAAAACGAGAAATGAGATTTTAGAGTTCAAGGCCAGGCTCTGTGCCCAAGGTTTTGACCAGTTTGAAGGAGTCAATTTTGTCTACACCTTTGCACCCACCAGCAACAAGAGCTCCCTTTGACTACTCATCTCCTTTGCTCTGTGCAAAAACCTCAAATTCCATCAAATTGATTTCAAAGCTGCATTCCTGAATGCTCATCTAGACAAACAGATCCACATAGCGACTCCATCAAATTTCAAGGTTCCTCAAGGAAGAACCCTTCAAATCAAGAAAGCACTGTACGGGCTCAAGCAGGCCCCTCAATCCTGGCATGTCACTCTCAGCAACTGGATCTTGGACTCAGGCTTCAAAAGATGTAACAGTGACCAATGTGTATTCTTCTCCAAGGACACCTGGCTCTACATCCATGTCAAAATCAATGAAATCGCAATATTCAGCAAACAACCTGAAAAATTTGCCACTCTCATAGGCAGAAGATTCAAGGTAAAGTACCTTCAGGAGTTGTCTCTACTCCTGGGGATAAACATCCAGCAAGACCACAGACAAGTCAAGCTCTCTCAAGATTCTTACATCAAATCCACTGCTGCCAACTACCCACTTCTGAAATTCAAAGAAAAATTGGCAATTGGTTCCCTTTGTGCCCTAAGGAAATCTTCTACCAGCCACCAATGAAGAAAGAACCGCTTTTGCTTCCTCTGGCATCAATCACCAAAAGCAAATTGGCAAACTCAACTACGTTAGAGTTAATACCAGACCAGACATTACCTTTGCTGCCAACTATCTAGCTCAATTCCTCAATGCTCCTAGTTTCACCCACTACAATTTGGCTCTGAAAGTTCTGAACTATCTCTCACATACCGCCAGCAAGGGTATTTAGTTCACTTCTACAGCCTCAAGTGCGCCTCTGACTGCCTTTGTCAAATCCAAATGGGCTACCTGGTCCTAAGACTGCTGGTCAATCTCTGGCATTGTGATGGCCTGGAATGGCAATTTAATTGTATGGAAGTCTAGAAAGTAAGCCATGGTCTCCCTGTCCACAACCAAAGCCGAGTAAAAGTCAGTTGGGGATGGCATAAAGGAAGTCTTGTGGATGCAAACCTTTTTGAGCAAAGTATTTCAATGTAAGTTCAATTCCCCAACTCTGGTTTACAAAGAAAATGAGGGGTGAATAACGCTGGCCATGCAGCAGGCAAATCAAACTAGTTTCAGATCAAAGCACCTTGACCTAAGGCATCAATTCATCCATGAAGAAATATCTAAAGGTACTTTTGAATTAAAGAAAACCTTGTCCAAGGAAAGGTGTGCCAACTTCCTCACCAAGGCACTTTCAAGAAGAATGCTCATGAGATTCCTAAACTTTCTGCGCATCAGATAGAATTCAAAGCCAGGGAGGGTGTCAGAATTCTGAATTCTGGAATATGTTGCCTTTGACTCTCTCACTTCTTTTTGTCCTCTTGCCATTCCTTTTGGTTGTCATTTCTTTTGTTTATTTTGATTTCTTTTGTCATTGCAACCGTGACAGTGTGGTTGTGCGCCTCAGTCATCAACCACTCAGTGTGTATACTCCAATCCTGGAACTTGAGATCCTTTTTTTACTGCTTGACTGAGATCCTGGCTGTGCCCTCAGGGCCCTCCAGGTCCTCTCAGTTGAGTAAGCCCATTCCTGTTGTCTTTTACATTCCTTCTTTCTTTCCTTTAAACCTCTAAACTAACAAGCCATCAAATATCTTGTTGACTCACAATCTTACTCTCTCAACCTGTCCTCAACAACCTTCAAGTCTCCCTCCAAACACAAACCCTTCTGGATCCAACTCTCCTCAACTAGACCCTATACGTGATTCTCAAGATCAAATCTTACGTCTGTCCCTCAAGTCTCTCCTTCCTATGTCTTGTGTCTAGTCCTATTGGTTATTTCAGGTTATTACTCCTTTCTACCTGTGATGTGTTTTCTCCTTTTTCTGAGTGTTTTTCCTGACAATTCAATGTTTTTTCAGTCAATAATCTTTACAAATAACTGGTTAAAAGCCATCTGGCTAGCCATTATCACCTCCTCAAACTGCCTGATCAAATGCTGGTAGGCGCTCAGCTAAGCCACAAGTAGTTGGATGGAAATTTTTTGCAACATCTTGATAGACAGTTATCAATTGGAGACAAGCCTGCAAGGTCAATCACACAAATTTTCAATATACATGGCAATAGATGGTAGTTTTTTCAAAGATCTTCAAGGTATGAGAAATCAGCAGAAAATGAAAATCCCATCCCTCCTTTAGGTCATCAATTGAATACAAAGTGGGATCAAAAACTCCAAAAGAAATCAGGAACCACATCTCTAATCATCAACAACCAAAATTTTTGGTAATGTTGAAGCTATTAAGAAAGAAATTATAGAAGAGCTGGTTGCTTTTCACAAACCTATCAAACCAAAAAAGATTATCCTGGAGTTTGAAAGTTAAAACTAATCACAGCGGGAGTGAACCATTGACCAAAAATTACACAGGGAATTTAGGATTTACACTACATTTTTGGGTGACCCAAATGTGTTTTTCCATCTGTATTGTTATCACAAGGAGAATATTTCAACCCCTATAAGGAAAACCATCAAAAAAAATTACTTAGTGTATTTTAGGGTGCTGGGACTGAGGATTCCCAATTTATCCTTGAACTCACAAAGAAGAAATGCAGAAAGACAGAATAACAGCATAAACTACCAATTTTAGATTTTTTATTTTCTGCAGCCAAGGACAGGATGGGCTCTGACAAACTCTGGATTGCAAATTGCATGAAATCAATCACAATTTCACTGAAGTCAGAATTTTTTTGGATTAATTCTATGAACTATGCCTACAGGCAAGTGCAACAGTCCAAACTGGCATAGATCAACAGAATTTTGAGTATGCTTTTGGCCAGACTTTAAATGATTTTTGGGTTTGTTCAAGCTTTAATGAAGTATGCACAAAAATCAAGTTGTGCTCAAACAAATTAAATTCACAATTCATGAGTTGCATTGGGATCATTACCTCAGATATTGAAATGAATATCCAGGCCTTTTCCAATCAACCAATTCCACAAATATTTTCCCCCTGCAAGAATTATCTTGCAACACAACCAGAACACAGAAAATTTGGGCCCTGTTAATCTTTTGATCAACAAAGAAATCCAATTCAAATGCAGAAAATGAAATGAATCCCTCCTCAAGAAGTTTGGATACACATTTTATTAATTCAATCAATCCAGTCATTGGTATCCTGACTGCAAAAACTTCTGTGAGAATATTGGTTTGGGAGTGATACCACAGACACTGGAAAACCCTGTCAATTGTACTTCCAGATAATTGCCACTGCACAAGCCCAATTTTTCTCCAACTAGAGGTGCATGTGCTTGTCAATTTGATATTGAGTTAGTGAATGATGGAAAAGTCCTGCTTGACTCTGGCACAACAGCTCATGCAAGTGGGAAATGAATGTTTTTCAGTACCATCAGGTGCCTGAAAGTCCTTATTATCCTGAAAATGGATTTCCCATCTAACTTGAAAATTTTTTAATACATCTGAAGCCTTGAAATTCCAAAATTTACAGGGATACTGGATATCAATGATGTGCAATGATAAAAGGTGTCAGCGGGAAAATGTCATTTACAAGAAGGCTTTTCAGTGAGGAATTGAGGCTAGAGCACAAGTGGAAAGACTTTTTATTGTATGAATGTGATAGTAGAAGATTTGAAACATTCTTTATGAATTTTTTCTGGATAATACCACCACTTGAACATGTTTTATGCCAGGCTATCACACATAGGCCATCACCAGAAGGCCAAAATTGGTTTCTTTGCCTTGGAAAATGCTTTGGATAATGTAGTGAAAATATTTCTACAGTTTCACTTCCCCAAGCATCCCAAAGGAACTGCATGAGGTATGTTTTCCAAGTTCATTGAAAAACCATTTGTGGTTTCAACTAAACATACCAAGACATGAACCACTGAAACTTTTGGTCACAAATGATGTTGGACCTTTTGAGAAGGACCTCAATGGTGCAAGGCTCAAACCAACCTTTTTTGAACACACTACTACTTACACCTTTGGTGCTGCCCTTCAATCCCAGAGTTAATTCCCTCACAGAATTATGAGTTGGATAGAAAATCTAAGGAATATTATTGGAAAGGTACCTGAATATTTCAGTTTGGACAATTCAGGAGAGCATATTGGGCCTCTACATGCTAAGTTAGAAGCTCTGGGTGTTTGAATTGCTCCCCTTTCACCATTCCATCCACCAAACAATGGTGAGGCCAACAGGGTTGACAGGAAAATAGGACATTTTTCAAGTCAAATTTTGAATGAAAGTAGGATGGCCCCAAAGTACTGCAGCTATGCCTACCTCACCACAATTTACCTACATAATTGGATCCCAAATTCAAGTATGGGGTCCTACTTCCCAGTGAATACACTTTTTGGCTTTTTTTTGGAACCAAATAACCTGTATCCATCTGGGGCTAGGGCCATTTTTCATTTTTCACAGGAAAAATATTAATCTAAGCTGACTGACAGAGGACAATACTGCCAATTTTTGTAATACCCAGTGGCTGAAATGGTTTTGCTTTTCTTGTTGCCAAAAGTTGCAGTATCTACTCCACATTGAACTTTTTCCCTCACTTACAGGCAGAAAAATTCAAAGCTGAAAGAAAAAAGAAGCATAGAATTTATCATCAAACAGCTGTTTTTACAACTTTTCAAGGAACCTACTGAAAAATTTTCACAGGCAGAAAAGAATTTTGTACAATAAAAGCCAGTGAAGACACGACCTGCCTTTCTCCCACCCTCAAGCACTGAAAGCTGACTTTGTTTGGGAGTGGTTAGTTTTGGAAGCATATGGAGTAGATAAGTTTGAAAAACTTGATGTTGGGGAACCTGTCGAACCTCACCCTGGCATGGAAATTCTTGGTATGCAATGGGTTCTGGAAAAAAACTGGACAAGGTGGGAAATCTAGTAGAGAACTGTTTGCAGTTAGTTTTCACACAACCACCCCACATACTAAAGGGCAATCTTAGATGATTTTGAGCCCAAATGGAGAAAGCTGAGAGCAAAGGATAGTGCAAGATAGAAAATTAAACTTCAAAGTGCAAATTGATGATTTGATGGCTCAAAAAACAGAAAGGAGGAATAAATTTTTCACATGGAAGGGAAGAAAGGCTGAGACCAATGTGATGGGTTGTCTTATTAAATGCAAGAACATATGAAATTAACTAACCAAGGGAACAATCTTCAGGAAAACAGTCTAGAATTTATAAGTTAATCTGCTAGTGACTAGATACAATCTGATGGATGGTCATCTACAGCCAGAGAGCAATGGAGCAAAGAATGATAGGAATGGAAGGGGAAAATGAAATAAAATATAAAATTGCTTCCAAGGTTACAGAGTGGGTGCAAGACAATATAATCTGAGTGTACATGATTGTAATGAGTGAGACATGGAAATAATGACATGTGATGGTAATGCAAATGTACAGATATAGTTATGCAGGGAAGGGGGTAAGTCCATTGGGAAACTATAAAGTTAATGTGGCTATCTAGGCATGGGTGCAAACTAGTGTAATTTAATGAAAAATAATGGAATTCCAACGGCTAGTGATACCCAGGGGTGGAAGAGCAAAGCTGAAATGGATGGTCAACTGGTTTAGAGTTAACTGCAATGATTTTCAATTATATTCTGAGTATCCAATATTGGAAGGTTGTTATGCAAGCCAAAGGTGGTATGCAGAAGGCACCATTGATGCTGTGCTTTATTTGTGTCAGGATTATGGACTGATTCAATGGTGTTCAGGAAAAGGATATTTCAAAATGGCAAAGAAAATGACCCTTGAACTTGGAGCATGAAAGTTTCCTGGGTATAAAGCCGCAAGCTCCTGCAAGCATCCAGACTAATTCCCATTTATTCTAAAATTTGTGACCTCACTGTATACCCTTATAAATTCTACTTAATTGCTAAAAAAAATCAAATTAATTATGTTGTTGTCCTTGTCTTGCCATTTTGAAAACTGTATTTGCCACAACAATTCATGTGTTCCAAGCACTGCTACCCATGGTATTTGAGGCAAGTGCAAGCAATTTTGCCTTTGGAAGGTTTGGTTTTCATTTACTTTAAATAGCAAGCCAGTGGTAAATGTCCCCAGGTCCTCATTGAGTGAAGTTCAAAGTCAAAGATCTTCTCCGTTTGTGAACTACCATATCTTTCCAGTGCTAGAAATTGAATTAATTGGAGTACAGAACCCAGGTGAGAAATATGGATGAAAGCTACAGGAATGGAATGAATTTTGTTTCATTCTAGTATCACCAGAGTTTTGAAGGTACACCACTAATAAACCACCACCACCACTGTATTTTTGGCCACCAACAGAATTTCAAAGAAACCAATCAGAACCCCAGGTGCAAGATGAGGTGAAAGGTGACAAGAGGGCCAATTTTACCATAGAGGAGACAAGGAGGAAAGGAGGAAATGGAAATGAAGAAATAAATGTAACAGAAAAGGAGGAAGGAAATGGAGTGGAAGAGAATAGGAAGGGAAGGGATGGAATGGGATCAAAGAAAAGGAGCCCAATTTCAAGTTTTGGTGCCAATCAATAATGATGCCGGGCAGTTGACTGGAAATGTGGGAGATGTTTTGTTGAAAATTTGAAGGAAGAGAGCTCATGAAGAACTCTTAGAAGTGGATGAATGGAATTCCCAACCAAAGAGGGCTTGCATTGCAAGGTGCAAGGAGATCTTTGGGGAGGCATTGGTTGAACAAGTTCATGTGTTGGAAAAGATGTCTGGATTAATAGATGATGAGAATCTTGAAGAATTCAAATTTATGGTAAGGGAGTTGACTGAAAATTGGGAAGAGGTTGAAGAAAAGATAAATGAGAATTTATAATGTATTTTATATACATATATTTTTATATATTATTTTTTTTACTGTGAAATATTATTATATTTTTTTAAAAAAATGAAAAAATATTGAATCAATAAGGTAGAGGAAAAGAAATGAGAATGGTTTGGAAATTTTAAAATAAACAGTTTCTATAAAAGCACAAAAGAAATGAAATTGAAAAACAAGTATCAATATGAAATTGCAAATGTGATGGGATTGGATGAGATGGAATGGAATGAGGTTGTGGAATGGAATGAAAATAAGGTTGGAAAGGTTTTCAAGGGTAGCTAGCATGGAAGTCTCAGACAAAGTTGGGGTAGTTGCAAAGGTGATGGGCTGGTTCCCAGAATTTCCAATATTTATTGGACTGCAAGCCATTCCATTTGAAAAGGTATTGAAGTTTTCCTTTGCATAAACTGGAATCCAGAATACAGCTTACTACCCACTCTAAATGATCTTAGACATTTACCAGTTCAGGAGGAGGGTAATTCTTGCCTTGTTATAGGACATGAGCTTGCTCTAGGAGAGAAATATGAAAAAAATGAGTAGATAACTTTCCAATTTGCAGGTAGGTAAAGTTTGAAAGCATTGGAAGAGATGACTGATTTGTATTTTAAGTGTTCAATTTTCTTCTGAGAGCATTTTTTTTTTGGGAGAGTACTTCAAATGTTCAAATCATTTAGCCATACCTGATCTCCTACTGTAGAGGTTGGTCCATGAGTGCAAAGTTGCTCTTCTTGCTTCTTGTAGTGTGGGTTTTCTGCTTTGAGGTAGCATTGGTGTTGGGTTTGAAGAGATTGAATGAGGGTGAGATAGTGGGTAGCGGTTGTTGAAATATGGATGAACTCATGTAATGTGCATATTATTTTGTAATCCAAATATGATGCACAAATGGGCCTCCACGGCCCATTGGACATCACATGGGACACGTGGGCCTATGTGGATGTTATTGGTTTTGGGAATTTGTGCACCAAAACACATTTTCTAGGTCTTTTGGGACACGGGCCTTAATGGGTCCGCCAGGGTGGATTTGCCACCTTAGCCAGACGGGCTTATCTGGGCATAACTGGGCGCAGGCTTTATTTTGGAAATACTTGGCCAGACGGGCTGGCCCACCAAAGTATGTATTTTGTGGTTTTGGGACTTGGCGGCCCATTGGGGCCGTTTGTTTCTTTTTGGGGCCTGTCGTGGGGCCCAACAGCCTGCGCAGGGCTGTTGTATGGGGAAGGGGACTTGGTTTGGAGTCCTACCACCCGCTGTGTGGGGGGCTGCCGCCCGGGTTGCGCCACCAGGCTGGTTGCAGCTGCGGTGGCTGGCGGCCCCTGCCTCCCTCCCTCCCCTTGCTTGGTTGTGAGGGGGAGGTAGGATGGCTGGTCCTCCCCCTCATCAAGGACCAGCAAGAGGTTGGTTGCATGTGGCAACTGACCAGGGTGGGGGGAATTTCATCATCCTCCCACCTGTTGGTGGTGGAGGGGAAAATGCGGTGGGGGGACCTGATCACCCTCCCACCAAGCAAAGCGGGGCACTCTCCCCCCCCCCCCCATTACTGAGGGGGAGGCGCCAAGGGCTGGGGGGACCTGATCCCCCTTCAGCCCACTCTTTTCAACGGATCTCCTTGGGAAAATTGTGTCCCAGGCAACCAGCAGGGGATCTGACCACCCCTGCTGGTCACCTAGGTAGGAAAGAGGTGGGGAGGCTGCATGCCCACCGGTTACATCCCCCCATGTGAGTTTGAGACTGGACCTAGGTGAATCCTGGGTCCCACCTGGCCCATATGAGGGGCCAGGGGCTGGTTGAATGAGCTAACAATCCAGTAAGTATGATCAGAGGGGTAACAGGGCTGGTTGTAAGAGACAACCAGCCAGGGTATGAACAGCAACAAGGGCTAGTTCAGCCCAGTAAGGGTGGAAAACCCAAATTTTACCAGCACAGACTGGTCATAAGGGTTCAGGGACTAATTCCTGTGGATTATTTGAAATGATTGTTACTTGAATTCAATTCATTCTCTTCTTCTGTCTTGCTTTGTTATCTTATGTGTGTTGTTACTCAGTTCTCAGGATTTCTTTACTTCTTCTGCGCTTCTTGTCTTTCCAAAGCTTCTGTTGTTAGATCACCGGATCATGCGCGCTCTTCATTGTGATGTCACAGGACATTCACCATCAGTTACTGCCAACCTCTTATCCTGCAACTCAAGGGAAGATCCAACAACAAAGAAGACCATCCACCCAGTGGACCACTTTGGAGTCACCAGCATCAGTACTCAAGATTGAAGATCCAACCTTCGCACTGCTTGATCAAGTCCCAGCAGCAAATAGTATGTATCAGAATGGGTCAATCAACTCATTATCAGCATTGACCTCATTTTTACCTCCAAACCAGTACTACGACTCAGGATGCCAAGATCAAGTGAAAGACTCAGATTGACTTCTTAGCGCTTAGTGCACTCAGTTTTACGTAGTCTATCTAGAGGCCGTCATCTTGCCTGTAGAACTTTGTTTGCCTGTTTGTGATTAACTCCTGCATCTAAACTGTTTGAATTTTCCTTCTTAACTCTTGTATTCTGTTTTTTATTGATTTTGATTGTTTGATTGAAATAACAGCTAGGTTCAGGTTTTTCCACTATTCAAATCCTTTCATGGTTAAAAGCCAAATTGGTACTCACACAGCAACCAGAATGGATAAAGGAACAATATCACCTGGACCCGGAGGCGACAGCAACTTCAAAGGCCTGGCCCTTAAATTCCTTATGGAATCCACCCCTCTTCTGACTGAAACAAACTATTTGATTTGGAAGAAGAAGATAGAAAGACTTTTCAAAATGTGTGGCATTCTCCATCTAATGAACTCGGCAAACTAAGATGAAAGTATTTCAGATGAAGATGTGACCGCTGCTTACCTCATGTCAAAGCTGGACCCTGCTACACACACCAAAATAATCACAGCCAATAACAAGGACTCACCTAAGCAAATCTGGCTGGCAGCTAAAGAACTGTTTGCTTCCAATCAGGCCGCAATTAGAGCAAAGATGTTTTTCAATTTCCTGTACTTAGGGTTCAATCAAAACAACATAGACGCATTTGTAACTCAGTCAAATTCCATCTAGGAAAACTTGATGAAGTCGGAATTGACCTACCAAGCAATATTCTCAGCTATTTAATTCTCTTCAAATTACCCAAATCCCTAAAAGGAATTAAATTGCAAATCATGCACTCTGGAGTGGATCTGACGGTAGCCTTTGTTCTGAACCATCTTGTCCAACACAAAAATGAAGTCCAATCCAAGTCTAAGAAACGTCTGAAACAAAATCGGCTCTTTATTCTCAAAAACGCTTCAACTCTGATTGACCGCGCTGTGAGACTGGGAAACATAATCCAGCTGTCAAATCTCATCCTTCTGCAAACTGCTGGGAGGAATATCCAGAACTTAAACCTGAAAATCCTGTCAACAGATTCAAACAAAAAGCAAAAAAGAAGTCTGAAGAAGCGCACTATTATTCCTTCTTCTGCGGGTTGAATCAGCAGGATGAGAATGACTCTAATTGTTTCATCCTTGACAGTGGCTGCTTGATACACATGTTCAAGAATAAATCTATGTTCTCCTCCCTTGTCAAGCAAACCAGAAGCGAACTTATTAAGACTGGAAAGAAAGGAGAAGGCATACCCATAAAGGGCCTTGGCACAGTCAATCTATCCAAAGACGGAAGAAAAATTGAGCTGGATAATGCAGCATGGGTACCCAATGCCACAGTCAATCTGATTTCACTAGGAGCCCTCCTCAACAAAGGGTGTTCTCTAAAAGTCAACAGCAAGGATTCTCCCTCTACGTTTGCACTCACCAAAGGAAGAACCACGATCTTTGATGGGATAATCAAGAATAATTTGCTAACCATCAGTCTCAAATCACAAACTAAAGAACTTGCCTGTCTCATGAGTCTGGAAGAGGTTCAAAAACTTCATCAAACATTGGGTCATGCTAGTTTGGAGCAAATTGAAAATCATCTTGGTTAAGGCATTGGTAAAGAAATCCGCTCCAAATTTGAATGCATTGCCTGTAAGAAAGGAAAAATCACCAAATCATCTTTCAACCAAGAACAAGGCCCTGCTAAAAAAATTTTTTACCGCCTGCATCTAGATCTCATAGGGCCACTCAATCCACAGAGAAAAGGGGGCATGAGGTATGCCCTCACTGTCGTTGACAACCACTTGGGCTATCTATCAGCTTTTCCCTTGCCGAGCAAGGACGCGGCTGCCAAAACCATCATTTTTGCCATTGAGAATGAAGCAAAGAAGAAAGGTTGGTTTCCAGTTGAGATTTTTTCCGACGGAGGAGGAGAGTTTGTGAACAACACACTATCAATTTTCTTTAAGGCAAAGGCAATACAGCACATAGTCAGTGAACCCTATCACTCTCAGCATAATGGAAAAGCCAAGCAAGCCAACCGAACTATCATGGAATCTTTAAGATCTGTCTTCAGTTTGGCAAAAAATGTACCAAAGAGCTGTTGGAATGTTGTTATTCAGAGTTGCTGCCTGGCATTAAACCAAATACCCCAGGACACCAAGTCAAGAAGTCCCTGGGAACTTATGCATTGAACTTCTTTACCAAAGGATTTTTTAAAACCAGTAGGTACTGCGTGCGTCTATCTACTCAACAATACAAAAATTCCTTTGAAACTTAGCGAGAAGGGCAAGGAAGGTTGCCTTGTTGGCTTCAATCCTTGACTCCTCTCCTATAAGTTACTCACCAAATCGGGCAAGATTGTAAACACCAAACATGTTCAATTTCTGAAATCTCAAGTCACAAACGGAGAATCCATCCTGAACGAAGATGAAGAAAACACTACCAGACCTCAACTGACTCCAAAAGCTGGTTGAGAACCTGAATCAATTCACCAGGAGAGCAATTCTGGCTCCCCATTTGACGTCAAACCAGAACTAACCTTGGATGACAATCCAGATATGTCATGCTCTGAAAGCTTGGAATCATCTGTTCAAGAAATGTTAATTCCTAAACTTCGCGACAGAAGCCAACTCAAACCACCAGAGCGGTATGGTTACCACCACATGACTTGACCAGGTTCAATTCATGACGCACTCATGGATCCCAAATGGATTGCGCCAATAAATAAGGAGTTGGATACGGCAGAGGAGCTAGGGTTATGGGAGGATGCAGATGAATCCGGAGTCACCAACCCACTTAATACAACCTGGGGGTTCCATTGAAAGCAGGATCTTCACACTGGCAAAACCACTCTAAAAGCAAGGGTATGTGTGCAAGGCTTCAATCAACGCTATGGCATTGATTATTTTGAAACCTTTGCAACCACTGGTAAGATGGCATTGCTCAGAGCTCTGCTAATCTACTCGGTCAACAAAGGACTTCCAATTCTCCAATTTGATGTGAAGGGGGAATTCTTGCATGCCCCCCTGGAGGAAAACGTTTATATTAGGACTCCTGTTGGCTCTAAAAGAAAGTCAAAATATTTAAAGTTGGTAAAATTGTTTTACAGACTAAAACAAGCCCCGCTAAATTGGTACAAGACACTCAGCAAATGGATCAGAAGCATAGGCTTTACAGAAAGCAACTGCAACCCTTGCCTATACCATCATGAAGACGGGGTAACTTCTCTATTCTTTCATTTTGACAATTTAGTTGTGGTGGGGGAAGTGGATAAATTTAAAACTCTCTTCCTGAACAAGTTCAAGGACTCATCAGCTCACAAAGTCAATACACTGCTTGGGATGAAGGTTGAGAAAGAAAAGAATTCAATCAGTCTCTCTCTCCCAAATCATATCCAAAAAGGACTCAATGAGCTGAACCTCTTGAATGCAAAAACTCTATCTAATCCATTCTCGACTGGCGCACATCTGGCACCAGCCACAGAAGAAGAGATAGCTAAGTTCAAACAACTAAATGTCAACTATCGATTGCCCATTTGAAGACTCAAATTTGAGAGCAACTTTGGCGCGACCTGACATTAGCTTTGCCGTTTATAATCTGGCAAGATTCTCGGAGAACCCTGGAATACTTCAGTGGAATGAGGTCATTTGAGTGTGGCGTTATTTACTTAAGACCATCAAATACAAACTAACTTTCAAATTGAGAAGCAATTCCAACCATCTCATCACCTACAGCAATGCTACCTGCGGTGATGAGCCTGTAACCCGTCTCTCTCAAACTGGCTTTATCACTCTCTTCAAGGGATCCCCTCTTTATTGGACAAGCCGGCGTCAGAGATGCATTGCCCTGTCGTCAACTGAATCTGAGTGTAACTCTCTATCTGCCAGTCACCTTGAAGCTAGATGGCTGAATCATCTCATTTTCAAAGTATGGCAAACTACGTTCAAACCTCCAATGAATTTAATCAACAACAAGGGTTTGGATGATAAAATTAAAAAGTTTGGAACCAGGTCACACGCTAAATACATTGATATTAAGCTCAAGAGCTTACAAAATGACTGGAAAAATAAACAGATCCAAATTAAATTGATTTTGTCTCACAATATGCTAGCCAATCCGCTGACCAAGGCCGCCAATGCAATGGCAGTCTCCAGACTGGCAAAATATGTTGGTTCTTAACTTATCATCACTGATAATGAGTCAAGCCGGCGTGTTGATTATTTGACATGATTGTTACTTGACTTCAATTCATTCTCTTCTGCTGTCTTGCTTTGTTATCTTATGTGTGTTTTTACTCAGGTCTCAGGATTGCTTTACTTCTTCTGCGCTTCTTGTCTTTCCAAAGCTTCTGTTGTTAGATCACCGGATCATGCGCGCTCTTCATTGGGATGTCACAGGACGTTCACCATCAGTTACTGCCAACCTCTTATCCTGCAACTCAAGGGAAGATCCAATGACAAAGAAGACCATCCACCCAGTCGACCACTTCAGAGTCACCAGCATCAGTCCTCAAGATTGAAGATCCAACCTTTGAGAAAATAGTATGTATCAGAATGGGTCAATCAACTCATTATCAGCGTTGACCTCATTTTTACTTCAGAACCAGTACTACGACTCAGGACTCCAAGATCAAGTGAAATACTCACATTGACTTCTTAGCGCTTAGTGCACTCAGTTCTACATAGTCTATCTAGAGGCCATCATCTTGCCTGTAGAACTGTGTTTGCCTGTTTGTGATTAACTCCTGCATCTAAACTGTTTGACTTTTCCTTCTTAACTCTTGTATTCTGTTTTTTATTGATTTTGATTGTTTGATTAAAATAACAGCTAGGTTCAGGTTTTTCCACTATTCAAATCCTTTCGATTCCAAGTGGGCTGAGTAAGCCCAAACCAATTAGCAAGGCTTGTAGAGCCTGTAGAGCCCATTTGGGGCGGAATTTTTGCCTTTTGCTTGTCATTACAGGAGCTCCACATGAGAAAAATCTTTTGTATTTAAGGAGCTCTTTTCCCTGCTGTTTTACATCCATTCATTCACCAATTCATTCACATTCAAAAGTGTTCCATTGCCTCTGCCTTATATTAAGGATCAATCATAAGAATTTATTTTCTCAGCATTTCTTTTGCTTTAAGTAGTTCTCTTTGACTAAGCTTGTGGGCCAATAATTCTCACAGCGGTTTGACAAGGTGCTACGTGAATAAAATAAAAAGTTGGGTTTCTTCCATAAAGAGTCTGAAAGGGAAATGGTTTGGTGGAGGAATGAGTTGAGTTTTTGTGAGCAAACTTGGATAATGGGAGCCATTTCAACCAGTTGTCCGGTTGATAGGAGACTTGAATTCAATGATAATGTTTGTGGATCCAATTGAATTTTTTGATCTAATCACCTGTTTCTGGGTGTTAGGCAGTTGATTAATTGCAAGTGATCTTCAAATTCTGGCATAGAAGGGTCCAAAAAATAGAGACCAACAAGGATCCAAACCACTAACCTCAATATCAAGGAGACCATGTTTTGAAAATACATATTCTATGAAAAAATTAGGTAATTCTTCCCAAGGGGCGGTCACAGTACTTCAAAGAAATAAAGCCATCTTTGAGAAGTAATCTACTACTACTAAAATAGCATCATAACCACTAGAAATAGGTAATTGAGAAATGAAATCCATTGAAAACAAGTGCCAAGGAATAGGTGGGATTGGAAGTTGCTGAAGCAGCCCATAATTCTGGTGTTTTGAGGAATTATTAAAATTGCAATGATAGCATGGGCTAGGCAATTCTTTTAATTCCCTGGTCATACCAAGCCAGTAGATGTCTCTTGCAATCAGCCAGTAGTTTTTATCCTGACCATGATTACCACCAGGTGGAGATTCATTCCAAGACTCAAAGATATCTAACTTAATGCAAGTATTACCAGGTACTACTATACAATATTTATAAACTAAATGAACATTTTTGTCAATAATGTAATCACTGTTTAACAATTTTGCAATCTTGAAAGTTTTTTTTGCACTTGGGGTTGTCAAGTTGGGCTTTTCAAAGTTTGGAAGATTTGTCTCAAAGGTGGGTGATGATTGAACTGAGTTGAGAAGACAGATTGTAGAAGAGTGCCCTAACTTTTTCAGGGTTGGTATTGCCAAAGGTGATCCCCCCCCTGGATAAAAACCCTCCCAAAGTGATAGAGCATCAGGTACTACTGCTTTTTTCCTGGGGTCTTATCTGATTTAGATGTTAAAATTGGAGAGGTCTTTGGCCCAACGTGCTTGTCTGTATGTAAGGAATTTAATCTCATAAAATACTTAAGAGATGTGTGATCAGTTAAGGCCTCAAAGGGTTTCATAAGACTAAAAACATATCAAAAAAATTTCTTAAAGCAATAAAAAATTGCAAGAATTTCCTTTTCATGAATTTCATATTTAATTTCTGCAGCAAGCTTTGTGCAAGACTAAAAGACTACAGGATGAAAAAGAGAAGCAGAGGGAAAAAACTTCAAGATTACTCCTGAAATTCTATAGTGGCTTACATCTGTTTTAACAATGGTGCAAGCTAGCTTGTCTAAGTGAGTGAATATTGGAGCAGTGGTAAAGGATTTTTTCATAGCTGCAAACTCCAAAGCAGCTTGTTTGGTAAAAAAGATGAGTGTCTTTTTCAAGAAAATTAGTAATATTAATGGTATTCTTTGCATGATTCTCAACAACACTCCTGTAAAATTTACTGAATCAAAGGAAAACTTGAAGTGATTTGAAGATAGAAGTTTTGGGACAGGTTGGCTCTTGGCTGGGTCAATTGATAGTCCTTGTTAAAAAACTATGACACCTCAAAACTGAAGAGAATGAGTGTGAAATTTGCACTTGGAGGCTTTTGCAAGCAGTTCATTCTTTCAAAGTTGCTGCAGCATGTCTTGCAAATGTGCAATTTGGGCCTCAAGAGTTTTTGAGTAGACAAATATATCATCAAGATAAAAAAAAATTCATTTCTCTAAAAGGTCAGAAAAAATGTCATTGAGAAAATTCTTAAAAGAGGAAGGAGTGTTGCAGAGGCCAAAAGGCATGATGGTATACTAATAAATGCCAAACTGTGTTCAAATTAATTTAAAATACTCATGGCCCTTTAAAATGAAAATTAGTTTATAGGCTCCTTGAAGGTCTAAATTTGAGAAAGAAGGATCTCCATGGAAGGGAGTGAGGAGGTGGCACATACAACATTAAAAGAATGGCTGAACCTGCAGGAAGTTATAGCACCTGGGATAGTGAGTGAAACCTGTTTTGATTTTTTTTGGCTTTGGATTCAAACATCAAATCAATTCCTGGATGGTCCTGGAAGATTCATGCACCATATTTATGTAATTCATGAATTGAATTGAAAATTTTTACATAAGACAAAGAGTTGGGAATTTATGTATATATTCTTAATGTAATTTTTTTTAAAAAACTGTCAAGAAATTTGGTTCCAAACTATGTTGCATTAAATTATTATTGGATTCGTATCAATACTCATAAAAACATGATATCAATTGGCTTGAAAAAAAGCAAATGTAATTCTTATTTATAGACTAAATTAGTTGTTTTTGATTTCTCCTTCAAGATTAATTTCATGCCAGTGGAAATACTAATCTGTTTTTTGAAAAAAAAATCAGAAAATTACCTTTAAAAAATGGGTGATGATAAATTCATGGCCCCCAGTTGTTTGGGAGTTGTTTAGGGCCCTATACGGCCCATTTGACCCATGGGGGCAAATACACAACCCCAAAGGGTCATTCCAAAAACTTGCAACCCTTTAGAAAGCATAAAATTGCTTATGGTGGCACTCTCAGCATGGGTGGAATCATAACCAAAAACTGTGAAAAGGTGGCGCGAAGAGTGATAAATAAAGGTACACATTTCCAAAGCTTTGGTTAAATAAATCTTGAGAAATTTTTTCACATAAAAAATACAAGTCCACTTCTGACCAGGCAGGCGGATTGGAGGATAAACAGTGTCAAGGTCTCCAGTTCTAAGTTGGTAAATTTTGGGCAAGAAAGAAAAGCAAGTGGATTTCCCTGGATTTTTATTGCATTCCAACGGAAATTGCTATTTCCTCAACAAAATCTGTGTTAGAACCAAATATTTTTTTATTGCTCACTTGAGATATGAAGACTCCAATCCTTTCAAAAGTTCATATGCCCAGTCTCTTGAAACAATTACAAAATCTATTCAGTCTTAGCTTGCAGTTGTGTGGCACAGAATAAGACTAGATTTGATTTGTATAAAACCCCACAGGGATGGAATTTAGTTGTGTGTGGTTCCACACAAAACAGAACCATTGTTTTGAGGCTACACGACCCATTTGAGTTGTTTAAACAACTCAAATGGGTCATGAATTTAACATTTCCCTTAAAAAATGCAAAAACATGCGCTGGATTGCCTTAGATTCATAACCCAAATTTGAAAACAAATCAAGGATATGAAGAATAATTATACCTTCAATTAAAGTTACTTCTTAATTTTTTTTTCAATTGAGCTTTGCATCAAAACATGAAAATTAAATTTTTTGTTTATGTTTATGTTTTCACTTTTATTTTAATTTTGCATTTTTATCTTTTTATTTTTGTTTCATTGGTTATTTTTATTATTTTATTATTATTGTTATTATTTTTTGTGTTTCTCATTTTTTTAATGCTTTTGATTTTCATTTTATTTTTTATTCTGACCATCTTTTTTTTTGCAACCCTTACACTTAAATACACAGATATTATACATGTCCCTGATGTTCTTCACACAGAAATTTCCTTTGAAAAAGGCATTTGAATGATTGTTTCTTGTGAAATTTATAACATTGCAGCAATGTAAAATTGTATACAAATCCCCTATAAAAAATCTGTCAGACTTTCCAAATCATTTCTCAGACTTCAAAAATTTTTCCAAAAACCAAGAAAAGAAAAAAAAGTCTCAATGCATTTGTGGAACTTATACTTTTACTTATAATTCAATTTTTTTTGTGCTTCAAAGACTTGGAATTTTTGGAGACAAATTCCAAATATTTTTAATATTTTTTTGGTATTTTTTGATTTATTATAGGCTTCTAAAGTTGGATCCAGCATAAAAGGACCTGAAAATCACATCATTTTCAATTTTTTTTTTTTTTAAAATAATAAACAAAATTTTCATTCTTTTCATTTATTTTGGATATGATGAAAAGCTTGAAAGAAAAAAATTATTTTTTATTTTCATCAAAGATTTTACCCTATGAAATTTTTATCACCATGAAAATAAGTACAAATAAAAGGGGGGGTTAATGAGGTGTTCTAAATTTTGAAATCATGTTCTTGTTCCATTTTAAGAAAAAATAAAAGACTCTTAGGTAAAATATAATGATTGTTTCAGTGAAAATCTTTCAAGGGCTCTATCATACAACCACATTGTTATGGAAACTGTTTTTAGAAATTTTTCTGTCTTTTTTTTTTTTCTTGGAAATACCACAAAAAATGCAAAAAGAACATGAAAGAAGCCCAAGTACCCAAATAAATTTTTGAAACTGGCCAGGGGGTCTTAAAAAATAACTCCCCCTATTTTATGATTTTTTACTCAATTTATGTTAAAGTTATTTTGCTTTGTTTTGTGTTGTAAGTCTCAAAATTGATTTCAATAATATATTTTTTTCTTTTGATGTCTGTTTGATTGTAACAAAAATGGATGGTTTTTTTGTAGTTTTAAGATTAAATTTGGTAAGAGTGAATCATTTTCAAGAATTTTGATGTTGCTCCTTAAAAACAAGCTTTTAATCACTACTAACTTTTTTTGTGAAGCATCATCAAACATTAAATTTTGGGATACTCACTGCACTGGTGTGCAATCCTATATAGTAGGGCAGGACCAAAAATTTCAGCTGTCAGAACCCAATGTGGTCTAGTGGCATTGCCACTCCAACTTGGCTGAATTCACAAAACCAGCAGATTTAAACCTATGCAGACCAAGTAAATGCCTATGTATGCACAATTTCATGGGGCATAAAATACTCATGCTTTGAAGAGCAAGTGTAATGAGAAAAATAATGGTGTTGATTTTTTTTAATTTTTGATTTGTTCTTAATTTTTGACTTTCTCTATTTTTCTATTTTATTCTTTATAGTTCTTGAATTTTTGTAGTAGCCTTAAGAGAATCCTCTTAGAATGTTGATTTTTCTCCTCAAAAACAAGCTCATCCTCCCCACTAATCATGTTTGTGAAACACCATCAAATATGAAATTTTTCATATTCAGTGCACTGGTGTTCACTCCCATATAGAGGGGAAGGACCAATTATTTTGGCTCAAAGAACCAGAATGAGTTTCAGAATTTGTTTTCATTTTTTTTGGAATTTTTTTGGTGGTTATTTTGCAATTATTTTGTGATTTTTGTGATTTTCTTGATTTTTATTTTTTATCTTTTTGAATGATGTTTTTAAAATTTAAATTTAAATTTATTTTTTTCTTCTCTCCATTAGAACGGTAGACAACTTAGGCTAAGTCAACCACCTCCCCACAGCCATTCAGATTGATTTGGATTTTTTTGGATTTTTTACATTTTTTTGTGATTTTTGTGAATCAATTTATTACCAGCAAAATGAAAAACTTAGGCAAACATTTGTTGATCAAAATAACAGTTTTTAATTGCAATAATCACCCCTTTCTGGCTCCCCCTTCCCAAAAGGGAGGCATTCCAGGAATTCCTGAAGGGAGTTGGACAATGTAGCCTACGTTTTCCACCATGTTGATGGAGAGAAAAACAAAATTCAAATCAAAATTAAACCAACAACATATTCAAAAAAAGCCCTCAAAAAATTAAAAAAATGAAAAAAGAAAAATAAAAATAAAAAAGGGTGATGATAAATTCACAACTCACATGAATTGTTTACAAGACTCATCTGAGCCTTGTGGCACACTAAATGACTAAAATCAAGTCATAAAGCCTCCACACACCTCAAGGGTAGTTGTGCCACCCCCCACAACTGTCTAGTGTTGTGTGGAACCAAACCCAACTACATTTGAGTTGTGTGGGGCTGTAAACAACTTGAATGTAGCCTTATTCAATGAAAAACAACTACAACTGTTGTGGGCCAAAAAAAATTTAAAATTAAAATAAACTAAATAAAAATACAAAAAACCAGAAATCAACCAAAAAATCAAAAACTGTTGATTTTTTGTTCAAAAAAAACAAAAAAAATAAAAGAAGAATAATTAAAAATAAATAAATAAAAAATAAAAAACACACAAAAAAACTGAAAAAAACCAAAAAACCAAAAATTAAAAAAACAATGAAAGAGTCTATGGAGTAGCCCTAAAGTATAAGTGCCAAAAAATACCAAGTTCAACTTGACTATCCCTAAAGTAAAATTGCCAAAAGATACAAGTTCAACTGGACAAGCCCTAAAGTAAACAACCAAAAAAGAAGACAGGTAACTTGACAAGCCCTAAAGCAAAAAAAGTTCAAATTGTTTTAATCTGATCCCATCACAAGACGTAAAAAAACTCCTTATGATGGGATCATCCTTACACAAGTTGAACTTACTTACCAAAAAAACCCATTCAAAACATGAAGGAATTCAGACTCAACCCAACACCAGCCTCTCAACATGGGACCCCTCGAGGACATCAAGCAGACGTAGCCGCAACTCTCCTGAGTGGTATTGACCTAACTTATGTAATCTCAATAATCTCACCCTTGTTTATCATCCAATTAGGTCTAAGAGCATGTTGTCCAGTCACTATATCTGTCTCTATTCGCTCTTCTCTTTCTGCTCCACATTCATGTTGCACCTTCTTACTTGTACCTTGTTCAGGTACAGTCTCTGCTTTGTCTCTTTCTTCCCATCATTTGAGCCTCTCTCAACTCAGCTTGCTGGTCCATCTCTTCAGGTTTGCCTTCCGTTCTCTTCCTTTTCTCCTATTGTGTTTTTGTCTCCTTTTTCCTGCTTGCTTTCCAGAAATCTACATTCATGTCGCGCCTTCTTACTTGTACCTCTTTCAGGTACAGTCTCTTCTTCGTCTCTTTTGTCCCATCATTTGAGCCTCTCTCAACTCAGCTCGCTGGTCCATCTCTTCAGGTTATGAGCCCAGTCAAATACCAGCCGTGAGGCCAATAGGACAAGGAGCAAGTCAGCGACAATAAATCCTGAATTGTTGCCAACCCTACTATCACGCCATTTTCTCCACCCCCATCCATTTCCTCCAGTAACAACTTTCAATCTCCTTGCGGATCTGAATCTTCTTCTGGAGAAACCATCAGAGACTATCTCCTTGGAAATTCCTCTCCTCAATCATCATTCCCTCACTCTCTCTCCATGGCGGAACCCTTGGACACCAGAGGACTCTTATGCAAAAAGCTCTCTGGACCCAAAAATTTTTCCAGCTGGCGAAACAGCATTCTCACGGCGCTTGGCTACAAGGACTTGGATGGCGTTGTACTTGAATCCACCAAGGAAATCACTCCGGATATTCGTTTGAAAAAGAAACAAGCGACAACTTTCATTTGCCTACATCTGGATCATCAAAACTTTACCCGTTTTGTCAAAGACCCCACCAAGTACAAGCCAAAAGAATTCTGGGACTCCGTCTGCAATCATTATGCCACCAAATCCCTTGAAAACTTAGTCAACCTGATGGATCGCCTCTAAGATATTCCTTTCTCCAACGGCAATCTTCAAGACTCCATCAATAAATTCGGTGAAACTTTTTGTCTTCTGCTAGAAGTCTCATTCAACAATCTCAATACCTCCACCATCAAAACCCTTTGGGCCATTATCATCCTCAAACAATTACCCTCTTCCTTTGCAGTCATGCGATCACTTCAATTTTCACAATAAAAAGGGAAACAAGCAAAAATCCCTATGGATACCTTCCTTTCAGATCTCAAACTTGAAATTCAGCAACAATCCAACTCCATCAAAACTACTCAAGCTTCAGCACTCACCGTATCACGCTCTCATCATCCCATCTCAGCTCAAAACAAAAACCAAAAGCGAAGACCCTTTTGTGAAAACGGCACTCATAATCCAAATACCACGCATTCCCCCAAACAATGTCATCAACTGCACCCTGAATTGGCTATAGCCTACCATCAAGCTGCCCTTAGTTGAATTCAAAACAAAACACAACCTGGAAAAGCAAATTTAAGTTACTGCAAAAAAAATCCAGATCTTGTCATCCTTGACAGCGGTGCCTCAGGCCACTATCTCAAATATTGAGAATACTTCACCACATTCCATCCTTCAAATTCTATCCTATACACTGCCAACAGTACTCATCTCAAAATTGTTGGCTATTGTCAAGCCATTATTCCCTTAGCAACTGGCGTTCTCAACATCCCTCATGCTCAACTTGTACCGGACCTCTCAAAATCCTTGATTTCAATGACTCCCTACTTTCAAGAAGGTTAATCTATTAATCCTATCAGCAATGGTTTTGAGTGTGTTAAGAACGGCCATATGCTAATGACCGGAAGATTCTCCGACAACATATTAGCGCTAAATCTTTCCCAACCAAAAGCTCTCACAACCCTCTCATGCCTAGACCTCCACAGGTCGTTTGGACACCCAAACGACAAGTATCTCCAAAAATTATTCCCTCAAATCTCCAACTCTCCTATTGATTTCTCCGAATGTCTCACTGCCAAAATGACCAAGGTACCCTTCCCTGGTCACTTTCCTACTCCCTCTTCTCGCCTTGAATGTGTACACATGGACCTCTGTGGTCCAATTACCCCCATATCCAAAGGCGGAAGCCGCTATTTCTTGAAAATCATCGATGGCCATAGTCAATTTGCCTTCATCTATCCCATTGGAAGTAAGTCAGACTCCTACAACCGCTTCCTTACCTTCCTAAACGAAGCTGAATGCTTCTCTGAGTGCAAAGTCCAAACTGTAGTTTTGGACAATGGAGGCGAATTTGTCAATGAAAAATTCATGAATTTATTCAATAGCAAGGGTATCAGGCACCTCACCACCTCTCCATAAAAACATCAGCAAAACCCCTTCTCAGAACAAGGAAATTGCACCACCATTGAAAAAACCAGAACTCTTCTCCTAACTAGTGGAGTTACTCTGAACCTCTGGGGCAATGCCATTACCACCTCCGTTTTTCTGGAAAATCAAACTCCTCACTCATCTTTGAACTTCATCACTCCCTATGAGAAGTGGTCCGGTAATCCTCCCTCTCTCAAGCATCTAGCCCCTTTTGGTTGAAAGGCCATCATGCTCCTTGAAAAGAAATGGAGGAACTCCAAATTCTCTCCTCCTGGAGAAGAAGGTATCCTAATCGGTTTTGATCCCCACCATGTTTCTTTCAAAATTTGGATACCTTCCTCTGACAAGATTCACTGGTCACACCACGTAAAATTGGTTCACAATCTATTTCCTTTCAAAAACGCTCCTCCTTGCTCCACTCACTCAGATCATCTCATCATCCCAATTGATGTTACTTCTCCTCCTACCTCCATTTCCGACTCCTCATCCACCGTCTCACTTGATCCAGACCCAAATCACTCCTGCACTCCTATTCCTCCTGAATCCACCATTCCTAATTCCTCCAAACAATTGACCAACCATGGTCCCTCCAATCAAAACACTTCCTCGCCACCCTCTCCGTCCAAACATCATGAGTACGTTCCTTGGTACAAGAAGGCTCCCAAAGAGGTCGGCTCCGACATCTCCATTGATCAAATCCTACCAACTAGACAACGACATCAAGCAAATGCTATTCTAACCAAACCAACCTCTCATCGTGATCCTAAAACCATTGCTGAAGCCAAAAACTCACCAGATTGGCCAAAATGGAAAGAAGCTATTGGCACTGAAAAGGAAAACTGAATCAGACATCAAGTTTGGGAAGTAGTTCCAAAACCCGCTAACGTCAAGGAGCTGGATACCACTTGGGTGCTAAGAACAAAATTTGATGCCAATGGCTGCTTCTCCAAAAGGAAGGCTTGTCTCTGCGCAAGAGGATTCCAACAAGTGGAGGGCATTGACTACAATGAAACCTTTGCCTCCACTGGTCATCTTTCCTCTCTCCGCATTCTCCTCAGCCTTGTGGCCTCTCACAATCTAGAACTACACCAAATGGACGTTTGGTGCGCCTTCCTCAATGGCATACCAGAGGCAAATATTTTTATAAAAAAACCGGAAGAACTCAACATCAAAGTACCTCCGGGGTTTGGGATTCGCCTCAAAAAGTCTCTGTATGGGCTAAAACAAAGTCCTTGGTGCTGGTAAACCGCTTTAACTTCCTTCTTTTCTTCTTTAAACTTCAAATCCTCTGAAGTTGACCCCTGTCTCTTCATTCACTCCAACCTCAGAAAACTTTGCCTAGTATATATTCATGTAGACAATCTTATCATCGGTGGGAGGAAACAAGACGTGCTGGACTTCAAGGAAAACATGAAATCAAGGTTTGAAATGGAGGACCTTGGCAATTGTAAGTGGGTTCTGGGTATGAGAGTCACTAGAGATTGCAAGAACCAGACTATTCAACTACATCAAGACAAGTACATCAAAAACTTGCTTTCAGAATTTGGCATGATCAACTGCAAGCCAGCGTCTATCCCTCTCCCTCAACAACCCTCCAAAGTCCCCATTGCTGACACCCCGATTGACTCCTCCTTCAACTACCGTTGAGGTATTGGCCTCCTGAACTATCTGGTGCAGTGCACTAGACCGGATCTGGCTTTCTCCTGGAGTTATCTATCCCAATTCCTAAGTAATCCCTCTATTACTCATCAATGTCAATTCCTACACTTGCTTTGATATCTCAATTGCAAAAAAGACCTGGGAATTACCCTTGGCGGGGATCCTTCTACCTTGTTGAATCTTAAGGCTTACTGCGATGCCAACCACGCCTCAAGCAGCAATTGCCGCTCCTTCACAGGCGGCTCTGTTTTCCTCAATGGCCTGGTCATCTGGCGTTGCTCGAAACAATCCGTCATCGCCCTCTCTACCACGGAGGCTGAGCATCAATCATGCTCTGAAGCCAGTCAAGATCTAATGTGGGCTACTCAACTTCTCACTTCACTTTCCACAACGTTCGATCGACCTTTTCCTCCTCCAACTCTTTTCTGTGATAATCAAGGTGCCATAGCCCTCTTGGAGAACCCAGTTTACCAACACCAAACCAGACACATCAATGTTTGACTGCATTGGATCAGGCACCACATCACGAACAAAGACTTCTCATTAAGCTATGTCCCTACAGCTGACAACCTTGCGGATGGGATGACTAAGATTTTATTGCCCCACGTCCACTCCAGTTTCTTGAAGCACACAAATGTCTTACCTCTCAAAATGGATTAGCAAGCACGGGGGGGTGAAGGAATTCAGACTCAACCCAACACCAGCCTCTCAACATGGGACCCCTCGAGGACATCAAGCAGATGTAGCCGCAACTCTCCTGAGTGGTATTGACCTAACTTATGTAATCTCAATAATCTCACCCTTGTTTATCATCCAATTAGGTCTAAGAGCGTGTTTTCCAGTCACTATATCTGTCTCTATTCACTCTTCTCTTTCTGCTCCACATTCATGTCGCGCCTTCTTACTTGTACCTTGTTCAGGTACAGTCTCTGCTTCATCTCTTTTGTCCCATCATTTGAGCCTCTCTCAACTCAGCTTGCTGGTCCATCTCTTCAGGTTTGCCTTCCGTTCTCTTCCTTTTCTCCTATTGTGTTTTCGTCTCCTTTTTTGTGCTTGCTTTCCAGAAATCTACATTCATGTCGCGCCTTCTTACTTTTACCTTGTTCAGGTACAGTCTCTGCTTCGTCTCTTTTGTCCCATCATTTGAGCCTCTCTCAACTCAGCTTGCTGGTCCATCTCTTCAGGTACAGTCTCTGCTTCGTCTCTTTTGTCCCATCATTTGAGCCTCTCTCAACTCAGCTCGCTGGTCCATCTCTTCAAAACACTCATAAGAATGATGTTAAATAAAAACAATCAACATAATGATTTTCAAAATTTGATGAATGTTTATATAAATAGAATCAAAAGATCAGCATCAGAACCCAAATCCAAACAATTAAATTAAAATTATGTCTATAAATTAGAATACAACTCAAGTTGATATTTTAGGTTATAAAACCAACAAGGAGATTTTTTTGAAAATCATGGAACATGGTTTGGAAACTATTGGCGTGATTGGAATCACATCTACCTTAAGTTTAAGCTGGACCCAATTGCTATTATTATCAAATGAAATGAATATTTGGTCTGATGCTGATTTTACACTCATTTTCATAGGAGTATAAGTAGAAAATGAATCCAATTAAATCAAGCATATTGGTCTTACATAACTATCTGCTATTATTTGACCCATATCCAACTTTGAAAGCCATTTTGAAGATGGAATGTCTTGATTGATGTCATTGACATCAAGTTTTTTTATATATTTTCAACATCTTGAATTCCCACAAGGATCTTAGAATAGCAAGTCATTTTTTTCCTCAATTTTTCAAGTATTTCTTTTCTTACTTGAAATAATCTATGCTCATCATACCCAAGTGATTTAGCAACTCTTCCGCTGACACTGGTGTAAATTGGGGTCTCTGTCTGGTCAGTGACTTAATTTGACCATCCAGTCCCATTTTCTGGCTGTTTGAATCCCTTTAAAGGAAACTTGTAATCAACAATGAAGAATCTTTAATTCACCAAAGTTTACATTCAAAAAAAAATCAAATTCACCTGTTATTCACCATTCTGGTAAAAGATGTCACCAGTAATTCTTAAATGAAGGAAAAAGAATTCATTTCAAATTCCACATAAATAAAACTGAAGCTTACTTGGAATTCACCCAGAAATTAGAAGGTTAATTTCCAATTTAGTTTGGAGCAATGATATCAATGTAAAATAAAGGAGAAATCAAGAAAAAAAAGATACAATGAGAACACAGCCGAGATTAAATGGGGAGAGCCTCCAAGCACCCAGGTCACAAGTTTGTGTCAAGGTGGGCCCAATAGGCCTAGAATCAAAGTGATTGTTTTATAATTGAGTTCTTCCCTGGTAACTTGGTATCTTCCATCAAGTTCTGGGCAAATACTGTACAATTTAGAGAAGTGTGAACACTTTTGAAAAATGAATTGCATGGAAAATCTTGAAAATCAATAATTTTGAGTCATTTCAATGGCAAAGAAACAGGATACATCCAAACTTTGATTGATTGAAGAAAAAGACCAAACCCAAGAGCTCTCAATCTCTGCAATTCTTCTCCTGGCCACCACAATTGGTATCTTTCTTTTCCAATTTTGCTTCCATGTAGCTTTTTTCCTTGTAGTTGAACCATCTTCTCAATCACTATACCACAGATCAAGGTGATTTCTTGAGTGATACCAACAATCAAGTCCACCCAATTATGTGGATAACTGGCAAGCACAAAGAGGAAATTGTATTGGATCTTTCCATATATTTGAGAGTGGCCCAAAATAATTTGATATTATTTCCCCAAGGAATATATCAAATGGCTGAAGAACAGTTAAACTGAGAGATGGATTCTGGAAATGGTTTCTTGCCCTCTGTTTCCTCCTCTTCAGGATCAGTGCTGTAATTAGAGTTTTTGTTGATCTTTCCCATGAAAACTTCCTTGCATTTGTTTTCTCCAACCTCCTTGGAGAACCTCAAGCAACTGGGACTAAAGTAATTTAAGATAAAATCTGGCTTGATGATCAACAAAAAGGTCCAGATTATGGTGGAGATCAAAATGGTTTTCAAACACACTTGAGAGACTGAGGGTGGTTGGATAGTGGGTGGTTTTCAGGAATCTATGAGGGATACTTTTGAGTTTCTTAATGTTTTATCATGACCATAAATAAATCCATGCAATGTTGAATTGATTCTGTTAATGAGCAAGCAAGCTTCAGGAAATTTGGATTTATTGGGAGATGACAATGTTCCAGAGTCCTGGCATGGAGTCCCTTTTCACCATTTAGTTGGTTTTTACCCTCCCTTGCAGAAATGTAGTGGGCCATCTTTGTGCCCCCCCACTGCGGCAACCCAACTCCTTGAACAAAAATGCTAGTGTTTGGATGCATTCATCCAAACAATAGAAAATTGGTTCCAAGAACTATTGATCTGGTTTGTCCCCTCCCTTGCGGCAATGGAGGTGAGGGGACGGGGGGGGGAGCAATTTTTGCACCCCCCCTGCTACCCCACCCCAACTCCTTGCACCAAAATGCTAGTGTTTGGATGCATGCATCCAAAAACTAGAAATTTGGTTTAAAGCACCAATGATTTGGTTTGTCCCCTCCCTTGCATCAATGGAGCAAGCCATCTTTGTGCCCCATCCTTGCTGCTGCAAACCAACTTCCTGTAGGTGGGAGGGTGATTAGGTTGCCCCCACTGCGGGTTTCTTCAATTCAACTGGGCTAGTTGTGGTTTGTCCCCTCCCTTGCAGCCATGGAGGTGAGGGGATGGGGGAGAAATCTTTGCCCCCCCCGTCGCAACCAAACTCCCTGTAGGTGGGAGGGTGATTAGGTAACCCCCACTTCCCATTGCTTTGATGCAACCAGCCTGGTTGCAGTTGGTTTCAGAATTCATATGAAGACAAATGAACAGTTTGGGATTCAAACCCACAACCTCAGACTCTTTATATGAGTGATGCTCTTACCAATTGAGCTAAGTGCTATGTTGAGTAAGAAGCTGTTGATTCATAGCTATTTGGCTGATCACCCGGGAAGAAGTTTACTTATCCCAGCATTCTATGATGTGGGTGGCACATACCAGTCAATTAACATGCTCATGGCAATTATGTAATATAACACCCCTCTGTGATTTGAGCAGGGACTCAAACATTTTATTTCATTGATTCAGACAGATTGTTATTTTTGAAAGCTGTTAGGCTCCAGTCTTTGTGACTGTATAACTATTGCTACCATGTAATAAGTCATATGGGAAAAAATGAAAACTGTGGAATTTGAACCCACAACCTCAGACTCTTTATATGAGTGATGCTCTTACCAATTGACACTACATGCAATGTGCTGACAATTATCCATAATTGTCATCTGCGCGCTTGAGGTGTCTCCATGAAATATTCACTATGACACTCGCGTGACACCTCAAGCGCCCTCAGTACCCAAAATCGTCAGGTCAAGCACCACATTAGGCTTTTCATCCCTTCAACTTGGGCAGATTGGACCTTCTATTAATAGTTACCCCCCTACCCATCTATTTATCTCTTCTCAAACTCAATTTCAAATGTGCCCTTGAGAAGAGATCTCCCAGAATGTGTCCTAACTTCCAAATTCCCAGAAAATTCCTATGCCAATGTTCTGTTTGCACAACCTTCTCTCACACCAACTCCCATGGTAACCAACAACAAGTCTGTTTCATTGCCCCCTGCAACAGACTTGACCATGAGAGAATGGAAATTCAGCGCAATTCATCAATACATATCTCCCATTTTGCACCTCAACTGCCCAACCCTGCCAATAGCCCATCCATTGATGAAATCCAAAGCGATAGTGACACAGAATCTTTGATCAACCCAGATGAAGACTCTGAGGGACTCGACACATCGGTTCTATGTAAGATGTTTTTTTATCATACTTTCTGCTGTTGAGCCAATTGTTTTCTAACTTGATTGTTGATTTATTTTTAGCCATGGCTCGTTTGTTTCTTTTATGATTCACCTCCATGGAGGTCTTAGTCTATCAAAGTGTCAAACTGCCCGTCAACTTTTACTTTATCTATTGACCAATGTCAGTCGTAGGCCTGGAAACAACTTTCTGGATTACATCCTTCCAACAAATATTTGCTCCATTCTCAAGAATCAGTATAGCATTCCCCTCCGCCAAATGCCATGCTGCCCTTCCTTCTTTTCACTCTACAGACCTCCAAAGATACCCAATCATTGTGCCTATCAAGAAACCCCCAAAGCCCGGCCATGCGGTACTGCATTATTCAAGAAAAAAAAACTATTTGTTGGAAAATTTCATCAAGGAAAATTTCAGTCTCAGCGCTCTCGTTTAAAAGCCAATCAATTTTCATTGATTCGCCATCCCCAATGTTCTTTCTTCATTCAACTGTTTCAGCCCTGGATCTCCTGGTTTCTCTCTTGTCACGGCGTTGAAGATGGCATTGATGAATGGTCTGGGAAGTTAGAACAAGAAGATCCTCAATTTCTGATTGATATTCAGCAAGGAGATGCATGGAAACAGTTAACTTGGGACAGCCACCCGAAGGAAGACCATCAACTCAACCTTGTATTCTGATTATTTGTCGATTGGTCTAATCCAAGAGGCAATAAACTTGCTGGAAAACAACAGTCTGTTGGCCTTATCAAGTTGTCCTGCATGAACCTCCCGCCCAAAACCAGGAATGAATTGCAATACATTTTCATTTCAGGCTTAACTCCAGGACCGCAGGCACCCAACATGAATACAATTGGGCATCTGCTACAGCCCTTGGTTGATGAACTTATTGAACTTTCATCTACAATTTCAATCCCAACTTACAAATACCCCAACGGTCGCAAGGTCCAAATATGCCTCCTCCCACTTATTGGCAACACTGGTGCCACCCACAAGGTAGCTGGTTTTGCATTGCACTCAGCCAATTATTTTTGTTTCTGGGGCCATGTATCAAAAGATGAGCAACAAGATCTCACCCTAAGATTACCAAGAGTTGGTGAATAAGTCTGAGCAACTTCAAACAAGTGGTACCAAACTAAAACCGTCAAGGGACGTGAGGATCTAGTTCGAAAAACTGGTGTTTGCTATTCAGAGCTCAATCGACTGCCCTATCGAGATCCCACAGCTCATACTACATTAGGAATGATGCACAACTGGATGGAGGGTGTTTTGGCACATCATTTTTGTGAACATTGGGGTTTTCAATCACTTTCATTCAAAGAGAAGAGGCGCCGAGGGTATGAACACATGGATTCAACAAAGCGTTCACGTGTTGACACAAAAGAAGAAGATTGGTCTGATTCCAATGAAGCCATAAGCGAGGATGATGGTGATTTTGAGCTCAATCAAGGGGCTAGGGGGGGGCTTCTAACTGAAATCAAAATGGACTTCTTTTGGAAACAATCGCTGGAGGTCAAACTACCTTCAATTGTGGGTTGTCTGCCCAGCGAGCTTGGGAAGGCCAAGTGTGGGAAACTCAAAGCAAGTCAATGGTACATACTCTTCACATATGTTATTCCTCTAATTGTGGGCAAAATTTTCATTAAAAACATAAAAGACATCAAAGCTGGATCAAATTACAAGTTAATCATGGATAACATTGGAAGCCTTGTGCAATGTACTCACATTATAGCCTCAAGAAAAGTGCATCCAACGCACATTACACAATTTGCTTGTGCCTACAACATTTATGGCTCAAGCTCATTGAACATTTTTGAAAATGCAACTGTGCAACCAAACCACCACTATGCCTTGCATGTGCCCAAAATGCTGAGGAGATGGGGACCTCTGGAAGGAGTAGCTGAATTCACAGGTGAAAGGCTCATCGGGAGCTTGCAGAAGTTGAAAACAAATCATCATCTTGGTGAGTTTGTTCTTCCACTAGGTTAAATCAATGTAGGAACTATGTCTGACTTATTTCATGAAATGTCAAATGGAAGGAAAAATGTTGAGAAAGATGTACACCATTCAGAGACTTCAAGCCAATTTGCAAATGAACAATTTTTGCAAAAACACGGAAAATTTGTTTCAAAAGGAAGTTTGGCAGGGTCGAGTAGTGCTATTAGATGATCCTTTGTACAATCGCTTACTACTATATACACAGAGCAAGTTTCCAGATGGGTCTGATTATTGTCAACTCCCCCATCCAATCAATTTGGCCGTTTTGCGGGGCAAAGTCCCGGTTCTTCAGTCTTATTGTTGTGGTCCAAAAACTAAAGTGTCGGTTATGGAGCCCAACAACTGTGTAGCATTCAAAGTTAAGGGATAGATAGGTTATGGATTTGTAAAGGACATTCTGGAGTATGAAGTGCCCCTGCAGGGCACCCGGGTGGCCCTCAATCTCCAATACATCACCAACCAATACTGTAAAGAAACCTTGACTCCAACTAGCACTTTTCGCTTTTGGCTTTATCTAATGAAAACTGTTGTAGGTACCTGGCATGAAAACAATGTCTGCCTCATTTCGCCTCAAGATGTCCAATATTCTGTTTTGTACTGGCATTTGCCTCGAGATACATATGACATATCCGACCATGGGATCATTCTGACCCCCATCAACCATTGTAGCCTTTTGGAAATCAACAACCCCACAACTATCCCGCCACCCTTCTTTTAAATTTGTTCCTAATTATTCAATTTACTGTCTAGTTGTTTTTTGTGTTTGGATACTAGGTACCTTCCTTGTAGTCTTTGATTGCAATCTATTTCCTTCAAAATTTGAAATATTGTTCCCTTGCATTTGTTTCTGTGCTCTCAAGCAATTGTGCAACATTTGCAAGATGGAATTCAATCCAAAACTTATGCAAAAACTTTGCATTGCAAAATTTCACATCCAAATCAATGGCCATAACGGTAAAGGCAGACAAAAGGGATAACATAGACAAAAGTTGAAGCAAAAGAAAGTGTGACTCCATCCTTTGACACCTTGATACATGGGTATTTACCCATCACCTAAATCTCTTCTTCCATGTGGTCATTCTCCTCATTCACATTTCCAAATTCATCATACTTGTCACTGACCTTGTCAGCCTCATCATCCTCATTGTCCTCATTGTAATCCTCATCTTCTTCCGAACAATATTGATTGTCCCACACGCCATCATCTACAAACCCATTAGAATTTTCTGGGCTCTCTCCCTCCAAGTTGATTACACCACCTTCAACATCTTCCTCTTCATCTAATCCCTCCTCATCTTCATCTTCACTCACCTCTTGCGCAATTTTGTTCACTCAGTAATCTTCAAGATCTTGCTGCAGAAACTTTTTGTTGAATTGGCGGTCACTCAACTTCTTGTCCTTGTCAAAGCTTGGATGGTTCCTAGGGAACAAAGATTTTGATGCATTGGGCAAGAACGCAACACTGAAAGGTCGGGAATCAATTTTTTCTGTCCTGTGTGTAAGTTCCACAACCATTGGCAGCAATAAAAATCAACAGGAAGCCCCTTTGGAACTTTAGTAAATTTTGAGTCAATGGGCTTAGTTGGCAACTTGCAAACCCTCATGCGCGATGTCTTCCCAGCAACATTTGCAGAGTCTTTCATGACCAAATCCAAGCGTCGAAAGAATATGTTTGCTCTCTTGGAGCAATATCCAAGGGTTTTGATGGCAAAGCAATTTCCGTGGGCATCCCATTCATCGTCACTGTGTGCAGCAGCTTCCTGGATGACTCTCTTGTAACGTTCAGGAAATTTGTTCATAACAGCAAACTTTAGGCGAGCAGAACGCAACTATGTTTTGATTAAATTCAGGTGAGATAGGGATTGTCAAAGGGGGAGGTAGCAAAGTAAAATTCTACTTACACAACTACAATTTTTTTGACAATTCTTCAAGTCAGAAGAATCTTGATTTTTGCTGGCTTGCTTGCATTCAACTTGATACTTTTGGGCCATTACATGATGTACATAATTATTATATGCTCAAACAAATATCAAGAAGTCGTCTTGGTATTTGTGGTTGAAATTCATAAAATCGTAAAAGCCGGAAACGGCAATTTGTCAAAATATATTGATTGACGCAATCCAACAGGCTGCATTGAAGAGGCTTTTGGAGCCTTCTTCCAAGTTTGGACCCCAGCAGCGGATTCCTACCTTTGCAAGGTAACCATGAATATAGCCAATGAAGTCTTCCTGGATGTGGATAATGTTCCCACCAACTTTAATGCTACCCGCACTTGCCCCTCTCAAGGTCTCAACATCTTGCTCAGAGATCAATTGAGCGGAGCTGGAATCCTCTGAAAAGCGCTCAAATTTGTTGATCAACTTGAAATTGGTACAGAATTTGCGGATGAACTCTTGGTTTGCAGGAGGTGGAGTTGAACCGGTCTCAAGTAATCCCCAGAGAAGAAAAATATGGACAAACATGAATTCCTAGGTGAAGATCATTTGTCAGTGCTAAAAAACCCCCAAAAAAATGAATAATATGAGAAACAAACTTTGGTTTGCTTAAAATCTGGCGGAAAGTCATTGGTAACCATCTGGTTGGGTTTCTTCTTGCTTGAATACCCGGAGTACTATTCAAGTTTTGTAGAGACTTTGCAGCTTTGGCAATTGGAGTGGATGGAGAAGCATGAGAACTGGAAAAAGGTTCAGACTGAGCACGACGAAAGTCCTTTTGTGCATTGCGAGTGATTATACTTTCTCGTTTGTTGACAGATTTTTTCACGGCTTTTGAAGGTGCAGTTGAGGATTGAGAGGTTTTTTTGATGGTCTTGCAATTCACAACGGAAGTGTTCTTGACTTGGGTGTTTTGAACAACTGAAATGGTCTTGGGCTGCGAGGAGATTCCAGATGCAATAACTTGGTTTAACTCCTGATTGGTGAGTTTGAGGTCTTTCACTGCTTGGTTAAGGGATTCAAGGTCTTTCTGATAAGTAGAGGCTTGCTGAGATAGGGCCATTTGAATCATACCATTAAACTGATCAAGGGTAATGGTGGAAGATGCAGTATCAACGGGTAGGCACATTTGTTGAGGTACAAAAGTTGACTCCCCGTTTACAATTGGAGAGGGATTCATAGACATATTGGGAAACAATAGATGAAGAATATTGAAGTTGAATGGGTTTTTTTTTGTTCTTAAGTAGTTCCAGAGCAGACAGATGAGATGGTTGGGTGTGGGAGTCAATGAACACTAGGCACAAGGGGTAGGTGAATTCATGAAGACCTGTCCCAGGAGAGTGGTGCTTGACCTGACAATTTTGGGTACTGAGGGCGCTTGAGGTGTTGCGCGAGTTTCATAGTGAATATTGCATGGAGACACCTCAAGCGCGCGGATGACTATTATGCATAATTGTCATCAAATTGCATGTAGTGTGAGCTAAGTGCACTGTTGAGTAAGAAGAGGTTGATTCATACCTATTTGGCTGATCACCCTGGAAGAGGTGTACTTATCCCAGCATTCTATGATGTGGGTGGCACATACCAGTCAATGAACATGCTCATTTCAATTATGTAATCTAACAGTTGGCCCCCTGCCTTTAAGCAATGGAGGTGAGGGGATAGGGGAGCAATCTTCCCCCCCCGCCACCATGAACAAACTTCCCGTAGGTGGGAGGGTGATTGGGTCCCCCCCCACCACTGGTCACTTCAATGAAAATTGCCTGGTTGCAGTCAGCCCCCTCCCTTGTGGAAATGGAGGTGAGGGAATGGGGGAGAAATCTTTGCGCCCCTCCCTGCCGCTGCAACCCAACTCCCTGTAGGTAAGAGGGTGATCAGGTATCCCCCACTTCCAGTTCCTTCAATGAAAATGGCCTAGTGGCAGTTGGCCCCCTCCCTTGCAGCAATGGAGGTGAGGGGATAGGGGGAGAAATCTTCAAGCCCCCCCCACTGCAACCACCATAGTTGTGGCAGCTACCACGCTGTTGCAACAACTGGCCAAGGTGGAGGGACTCCCAATGAGTCCCTCTGCCCCCTATGATAGTCCTGTGCGGGCCTTTGGGCCCCAACGTGGGCCAAAGACAAGGAATAGCAGGCCCAGCTGGATCTCAACACAGGCAATGGCCCCAATGGGCTTTCCTAGCCACAAGGTGGAAAATAACAAATGTGGCAGGCCAGGACAGCTCTCCAAGTGTGTCAATAATACAGCAGGGGTCCATAATTGGCCCCTACAGCCCAATTGGCTTGGGAGGCCCATAAAAACAAGTAAAAACATGAGGGCCCATGTCCCAACTGATTTATTTCACGTGTTTTGAGGCCAGTTTCCTCAAATCAGTAACATCCACACAGGCCCGAATGGTCCATGCAATTTTCCAATGGGCTTTAGAGGCCCATATTGGCATCCCATTTGGATTACTATCATATGTGGCCCCACGTAAGTGCTTATGTATCTTAAAAACCTGGTGTTAAACAGGTCTATCAATGCCTTATGCTTCAAGATGATTTTCATCAAGTTTTGTGATTGAAATTTTAGTAAAAAGAAACTAAATTGGTGAGGAAACTACTGGGGTCTTTGACATATTTTCAATTTGTTTATTATGGGTAACTTCAAAGAAGATGGGATTTACAATATTCATGAACGCTTTAAGTAGTATTTAAATGATTGGAAACAAGCTCACCACTAGGAGGGCATGTCCCTGAGTAGAAAGCTTCTTGGAGGTCTTTGCATTCAACTATGTTGAGCCCTGCCTGGAATTATCTATTTCTCAGTGTTTTTTGTCCTTTCTGTGGTTATGGTGGCTTTGAAATACTAGGAGAGCAGACCCTCTAGCCAGAGGAATGAACAAAAGGGTGATCCTCACCAATCAGTGCAGAAAGGTAGCAACTGATATGCACCTTTCTGCAAGGATTTTGTCACTTTAATTCACTGGTCAGCCAGTGATCCCATTTTTTCCCTGGTGGTAAATCAGTTTGAATTTAATTTCCACAAAGGTGAAACCAGACTGACTTAAATTTTCAACCAAGGTGAAAAAAAGTTGAATTTTATTATTTATAAAAGTGAAATCCACAATGAAACCTGTATATTTTATGGTGAATCAAATAATAAATCATTTTATTTTAATGGTAAAACTTTTGATACTTATTTGAGACAGCATTGGCCACATATAGTGACTTCATGTCACTTGTCAGCCAGAGACCACAATTTGGCCCTGAGTAAAACTATGAAATCCAGATGAAGAGCCTTCCTTGCACTACAGAAATCATTTTCCCATCTGTTTCTTAAACTGAAAAAATGGACATTTCACAAAAGAAAAGACTTAAAATCTTTTTTATTTTCTTATTTGGTGCCCTTCTAACTCTCTTTTGCCGCTTAAGTTGCTTGTCAGAATTTTCAAATCAAGTAGGATCTCTCTGGGTATCTGGAAATTTTTTTTGGCCTTTGCTTTATTGCAAGACTTTAGGTTCAAGTCTTGGATTTGATTGATATTTTTCCGCCTTCTGAATCAAGTAAAGCAACAGACCACAATTATCTTGTTCAGGATATCCCAAGATCATTGAATTTATCTTTGCATGTAACTGAGAATTGGTGAGCATTTCATCAACATCAATGTTTCAAAATTCAAAAGGACCAAATATTATTAAATTAGGAATCATCATTCAAAAAGCATCTATAATAAAGCATTAATCACAAATTGATTTGAAAAATCTAACTTAAACCAACCTACAGAACTAAAAATTCAAGGGTCATAATTCAACCTCAACTGAGTATGAACATCCTCAGGCACCAAAGACCTTCTTGAAACTATTAGTTCACCTATCTGGTGGGAACAGGGAAAACCAAAAGTTTTGGAGTATGACTTGGTGCACACTTCCCCATCATGGTTCTGCTTTAACCTCTATAATTGTTCCACAGCAGGTTTAATTGCCTATAAAAACCGCTTTTATCCCAAATTTAACAGTTCAGTGAAAATAAATATTCCTTTCTTTATTTGAGAGTTTTAAAGGGCAGCCTGAACCAATTTAATTTTATTGGAAACTTTTACATCTAGGTTCCTACAAACATCCAACATGTTTCCCAAAGAATTTGCAAGGAATTTTTGTGACAGTGGCATGGGCCCCTTCCACCCAAGACGTGGTTTTATTTCCAAAGTTGGGGTTTTTGAAATTCCAAGCCATTAAAAATGTCTCTTTGATATGGAAGTTTTTATTATCCTTATACTCAAGTACATCCTCATTGTCTGCCAAGAAATAATTTATACTAGTCATAATTTAATCAACCCAAAACTAGGAATATTAACAGTAGAGGTAGTGATGTGGCACTTACTCTAAGTTTGGAATCATGAACACCTGCCTCCTCTTTGGTTTTTGAGGCCAGATAATTAGCCCACAAAGACATAAAGCTTTACCAACCTTCAAAATCATTATTAAAGCAAAATTTACATTTTTCTTGTATTTTTCTTGTATAATTTCCACTGACAAAACTGTCTTTTTGACTCAGGGAAACTATGTTATGTAGCACAAATAAGAGCTTTTTCACGGTCTGTCACAAACTTGAAAGAAGTGACTGAATAATGTGGCAAACCAGGACCACTGCTTGATTTCAAAGGCAAACAGATATGAGTGAATGAAGCAAAATGTTGTATGGTGATCTGAGGTAAGAGGAGATTGAACCGACAGAAGGGCTAAGAGATTTAGGCTCTATAGCTCCAAACACAATTCTCAACTACTAATATTGGGAAACATTTTCAGACACTATGAAGAAGATGTTTTGCATTGAGGATCATGAAAGACAGAAAGAAAACATGATGAGAATTGGGCAGCAGTATACTGATCAGTGCAGTCTGATGTGTTGAGGAATCAATATGGAGACCTTCTGGTAAGCCTGAGTAGACCTGGATGATTGAGGTTGTTTGATCAGTATGAGGAACCAGATAAGAGTGTTGAGTTAGTGTACGGAATTACCAGAATAGAAAGTTTTTCAGACTGGGTTGTGATGGATTCAATGAATGACAAGGGATAATTCACAAATTGAGGAGGGGTGAAGAAAGGATATTTTAGTTGGGTGAGATAATGAGTAGAATGATCAAAATAATCTCCTTTGAGTACTGAAGAGCCAGAGGTGGTTGACTTGAGTAGACTCAAGAGTTCCTCGATTTGGAGTGTCTACATCAGTCCAATGAGCGCAAGTGAGAGAATCAGAGGTGAAATTTAACATCTCCTCATAATTCAGCGCAGAGATTTCAAAAAATAAGATGATTTAAAAGTATTAAGATTGAAATTCAATTGGCACTTTTGGTGAGAGAGTCAGCAACCATTAAGTTGGCTGTCACAAGATTAATCTTGATCCGCTCTTCCTTAAGGTTGCAGGGAAGAATTTTTGTTTTTAAGTCAATAAATTTTGTTTTAGAGTTTGATCCAAAATGCATGATCTTTTCAAGCACTCCTTTTTTGTCTACAAGTTGACAGCTTGAAACTTGTTCAATGTTCCACAGCTTGCCTATCATGTGATTGATCCATCTTGATTTGAGTTTTCCATTGCTTAAAGCATTTAACTTGGCCTTGGTAGAAAAGTGAGTTATGTTTTGCTGAAGTTGGCTGGTCCAATAAATAGGAGCTCCTCTGGAGAAGCAAATGAAACCGGTCTGAGACTTCCTGGTGTTGGGATTGCTGCCCAGGTTGCATTACTGTAGACAGTTAAACTATCCCCATAATGGTTCTTTGATATTTTGAGGCACTGGTCTTTTTTCCCTGCAAGGTATTTCCAGACCTTTACTACTTTCCAATGTTTGATTCCTTTTTTTTCAGCAAAGCGGGCCACAGAGGAAACAGTAAAACTTAAATTGGGTTGAGCTAGTTGAGAAATGAAGTTGAGCCTCCTAATCAGAGAGCAGTATTCAACATTCAGGCAGTTCAGCTCATCTATTTCTTCTTCATTGATGGGAGTTAGCTGAAGACCAGGAGTGCACAGAGTGTTTGAAAATTGGCAATTTGTCATTTTAATTTATTCAAAACCCTTCTATTTGTGTAGAGGAAGTGAGAGTTTAATGCAATTCTGGTATTGTTCCACTTTCATTCCAAGTAGGGTGTTGTGAGGATGAGCTGAGGAGTTGGGAAATTTATAGAGAAAATTATTTTTGAAAGTCTCAACATTGCCCTCCATCAGAAGGTCATCCACATTCAAAAAGATGGCAGATTTTTTGTTGTTTCCTATGTATATTGCTTGACTTATGGAGTTGAGTACTGGAATACGTAATAGATTGATGGATGATTGATGAAAGGAAATGTAGGTAGAGTATCAATGAAGCAGGCTAACTGTAGTCCAATCCTCCCAGTACAAAATGATGCAATTTTGAGGCTGATGGTGATCAGGGCAAGTCGTTGGACAGTAGACCAATCCTTGCAAGTCAATTCAATAGTCATATTCAAGAGTTCTTGGTTTTGGGGTTGCAATACTGTTTTGCCATTCCAAAATCAATGACGTGAAGGAAGTTGGGGTCCTTAGTACTGGGTTGACCAAGCAAGAAGTTATCGGGTTTGATATCACAATAGATCAAGTTCTTCTTGTGAATTGTTTGAACCCTGGTGAGCATCTGTTTGGCGTTCATGACGACGGTCTTGACGCTTAACTTGCAACCACACATGTCAAACAAGTCTTTGAGGCTAGGACCGAGTAAATTGATGAAAAAAAATGTTGTGAAGACATTCTTGGCCAAAGTAATAAACCTGAGGGACACCGGGAGATCCGGCCAAGATCTTGTAGGTACGGTACTCATTGAAAAGTTGAGGGGCATTGGACTTGCGGGGTTCAAACTTGATTGCAACGGTTCAAGAGTTGAGGAGGTTGGTACCTTCAAAGATCAAGCCGAAGGGAGTAAATCAATGAAAAAAATGTTGTGAAGACCTTCCTGGCCAAAGTAATAAACCTGAGGGACCTTGGGAGATCCGGCCAAGATCTTGTAGGTACGGTACTCATCGCAAAGTTGAGGAGTGTCGGACTTGCGGGGTTCAAACTTGATTGCAACGGTTTGAGAGTTGAGGAGGTTGGTACCTTCAAAGATGAAGCCAAAGGAGCCTTTTCCAATCTTTTTTCCAGCCCAATAGTCAACCCCAACAACGTTGCTACTCGAGTTGTTTTGATTCAATTTGGCGGCCGTCATCATGAGCTAGATAGATAGAGGGAGCAAGGGAGTGATGCTTGGCGGCTTGTCAAAGTTTTTCTTCCTGATACTCCGCATTGTCTTTGAGAGTGACTAATTCAAGTACTTCAATGATAATTGATAACTCCTTCAATAACTCATCATTGGTATTTTGAGTTCCAACTCAATTGGGTTGAGATTGAGTTGTCCCAGCTGGTCCTGATGGATTTCCGGTAGTGATAAAAATTTCCTGAGTATTGGGAACCTGTTGGAACATGCTGACGTTGAGGATCTTCTTGGGTAATTGAATCTTGATTGCTCCCCCATAGAGATTGACTTGGTTGGTGTGCTGATGATGGTGCATTAAGTTTGAACTAGGTGGGCCCAGGCCTTGTTGATGTCATTCTTCAATATTGTGATGGGTGTGATTGCTTCCTTGATCATAGACACTGCCCTCTGCTTCTTCTAGTTGCTGGGTTATCTGAATTGTTCAATCAGAGTTGATGGCGTCAAAGTGGATGGATAGAATGAGCATGAATGAATGAAAAGGCTCTTCCCCATCTATCTCACCCCCTTGCCAAAAGAGTTGAAGACCAATTCTGGATGAGACTATTGAAGGAAAAAAAGTGAAAGAGAGACCATTGGCTCAGGTCGAGCATAGGCTTTTAAACGTGTGAAAATAAAGAGAGCTAGAGCTCTGATGAAGTAAAAGTCAAATGAGAAAAGAATGAAAGGAGCTTATAATGTCAAGCGTAACGGACCTGAGGACAGGAGGAAAAGGACACTCCAGTTGATGTGATTGGCTGAACAGATGATAAATTCCACTTGAGAGCACCATGGTTTATATAGAATAAACACATGATTGGCCAACAAGTGGTTGAGTACAAAATGAATGAGGCTAAATTAACATAAGCAGTTTAAGTGACATGATAAGTGAAATGTTATGCTTGGACAGTCTGAAAATCACTACTAAAAACACATCCTAGTTCTATTTTAACCATTATTTTAATACTTCAATAACAACAATAATATAAATCAAATCAATCCAATCAATGATACTTCAAACTCTAGTGAAAGTCACATTTATATAAACTCAAATTCCAACACCTTTCTCTTCAAATTCATTTGGTTTGCGGTTAGTGAGATTTAGATAGGTCAGATCTGCACAAATGGGTTTGAGATAATTTCTGGGAATTCAGGATCCATGCATGCATTCCCAAGGCCTTAATCCTGAGTTTTTAGGAATCCGGTTGAGTGATAGAGCACAGCTTCTGATTGTCTCATTCCAGTACAACTGAGGAAGTTTTCACAAGGCATGCTTCAAGCGCACCAATTTGGCTATCATTTTATTTTCTTGTTGCACACGTTGATTGTATTGAGGATGGTAGGTTTCTGAGATGACCCATCGAATTGATTTGTCTTCTGCAAATGTGGTGAGTTTGTGGTTTATGAACTCACCTCCTCCATTGCTACACAGTTCCATAGGGAAATAGCCCAGTTGATGTTGTTTGTTCTCAATCACAAGCTGAATAACTTGACTGGCCTCAATTTTGCTTTTTAAAGGAAAGAAGCCTATGTACCCGCTGAAATTTTCCACAAGGGTTAGGAAAAATCTGTAGACCCCTATTGCTGTTGAATTGCTGCTACCAATGAGATCAAAATGAAGACGCTGTAATACTTTAGATGCTTGAGTTGAGGCTTCTTTGAAAGGGGATTGCGTGATTTTGGACCTGTTGCAACTCTTGCATTGAAAGTACCACATTATCTGATTGGTAATTGACAAACCCAGTTAATTCTTCATTCTTGAAACGCTTGAGGTTCCTAGTATGAGGTGAATCTCTGAAATATCTTAGGAAGACACAAGTTAAGCATGGTCTTTGGGACCATTAATCATAAGGAAATTGTGGATAATTTGGCCTTTTAGAATGATCAGTCCTTCTTTGGTCAGCTTGAATTGAGGAGGTTATCAAGTGTGATTGCATTTCAAGACAGCTCCCTGACCAAGGAATGAGCTCATTGATAAAATATTCACATTTTCTTTGGGAGTCCAAGCAGCTTCTTTCAGTTTGAGGTCTGATCTTTAAAACTTGAGTCTAGCAATTCCTTGTCCCATTACGGGGAGTCCAGCCCAGGCTTGCCAGTTCTGATCATATCTGTGCCATCCTTGTATGAAAATTGAGAGAACCTTTCTTTATTATTGATCATGTTTATTGAGCAGCCAGAATCAAGAATAAATTGGTTGACATTATTTTGCTGGCTGTTTTTGAGGCAGTGAAAGTACAAGAAGAAATTGGCCAATTCATTTTTCTTTTTCTCTTTTTTTCTGGGTTTGAATTCCTTGGGCTTAAGCTCTGGAAATTCTATCCAACAGTTTTTTCTGGCGTTGTTCTTCACTAGGGGGTTGTGGATGCCGTTGGTGAACCACAGATAGTCTTTGTAGAGGCTGATGTTGGCTTTTGAGGATGAGGAGGTATCAATCACTTTGGCAACATTTTTTATTTAATTGTATGAGACGATTCAGGACTAGGTCAACAGTAATCCCCCTTTTGGCATGAGTAATTTGGAAGGAGATGGCCTTGAGATTAGAGGGAAATTTGAAAAGAAGTAGATAAGCCAGGATGATTGACAGAAGGTCAATTACAACCTCCTTTAGCTTTTTAAGATGCAATTGAGTGTTTGTGACAAAATTTTCTATTTTTTCTTTGCCAAATGGAAGATACAGAAATGAATTGAAAACTCTTTCCCTGTTTTCTGTTTGCAAGGATGAAAAATGATCATTAGGGGCACGGCAGATACTTTTAGCATTGCAAACATTTTTCCAGTTGATAATGTTGTAATGAGTGGATGGTTCTAATTTGTCAAGAATGAATGGAGAAATGTTGCAGTTGATTTCAGTGTCAAGTTGAGGGCTTTCATCTGGATCCCCCATGATTTTCAGAATTCCCCTCAGGTCAAACAGACTCTCCATTTTGATTTTCCAAATGGAGTAGATGTCCTAATTGAGTAGTGGGAGAAATTTGATGAAGGTTTTTGTGGTTATAGCCCTCATGGAGCTGCTATCCCCCCCTAGTCCTGGTGTGGATTCCTTTGCGCTGGTTGTAAAAAGAAAAGGCCTTGAACTGTGTGAAAGAATTGACTGGATAATGTGGAAAACCAGGACCACTTTTTGATTTCAAAGGCAAACAGATATGAGTGAATGAAACAAAAGGTTGTATGGTGATCTAAGGTAAGAGGAGATTGAACCAACAGAAGGGATAAGATATTTAGGCTCTATAGCTCCACACAAAATTCTCAACTACTAATATTGGGACACATTTGCAGACACTATGAAGAAGATTTTTTTCATTGAGGATCATGAAAGACAGAAAGAAAACATGATGAGAATTGGGAAGAGGCTTACTGATCAGTGCGGTCTGAGGTTTTGAGGAATCAATATTGATTCCTTCTGGGAAGCATGAGCAGAACTGGATGATTGAGGTTGTTTGATCATTATGAGGAACCAGATCAGAGTGTTGAATTAGTGTACGGCATTACCAGCGTAGAGATTTTTCCAGACTGGGTTCTGATGGATTCAATGAATGACAAGGGATAATTCAAGAATTGAGAAGGGGTGAAGAAAGGATATTTGAGTTGGGTGAGATGATGAGTAAAATGATCATGACAGTCTACTTTGATTACTGGAGAGCCAGATGTGGTTGAATTGAGGAGAATCAAGAGGTCCTGGATTTGGAGTATTTAGATCAGTCCCATGAGGGCAAGTGAGAGATTCAGAGGTGAATTTTAACAAAAGACACTTTGGGAAGTCTCTCATGATGATAAGCTAGCTCCTTTAGTGCATCTACAGACCAACTGTAGAGCTCAAAAATTTCTTTTTTTATAAAAACAAGAGATTTTGTGAAAGTTTTATGGTTGGAAGTAATTCCTTCAACATGCAATAGGGGGATGTTGTACTTATTTTTTTATAAGTACAATACAACATAGAACTTGATGGAATTATTTGAAAAGCTTTAATTACTCAGGTTGGACCAAGAATAGTGCCTCCAAGTGACCCTCTCCATTGAGTTTTGGTTGATGAACCCATCCTGGTTTACCAATTTTTTCAAAAAGGAAATCCATTACACTTTCTCCCTTTAGTTCTCCAGAGCTACCTTACGCTTAGTGTTATGAATTGTTGGTCATTAAAATTCTTGCTGCCTTCAATCCTGATCAATCTTATTTTCAGTTTAATAGTATTCAGCCTATCATTCATTCCTTCTTTTGAATCCAATCAGGCTACACAAGAGATTCTCCTGAGCTGAGGATGCACTGAGGGGTGGGGACATGGTTGATTGTTATATTGATCATGTTTGTAGGAGATTTGCCACAAGGGCTCTGCCTTTGTATTAATTGCACGGATTGAAAACATGCAACCAACCTGCCTTGTGTGAGTTTGCCTTGAATTTCTGATCATCAATTTCCCAGAGAAGGAACTATGTCTATCACAGCCTAAATCAACATATTTATCACACTTTGAGTCAAAAACAGTCAAATATTAACCATTCTTCATTGCCTATGTTTGAAAATAGTTTTGTGCCTCTTCTTTAGTAGGACAAGCTCTCACAGGAGGTGGTTCAAGTGGATCTGTCATAGTTACATAGTCATAGTCCAGTTTCCATCAAATTAAATCAACTAGAGGCCAGATTAAAAGAAAAAGTTACTCATAACCAAAGTTCATTTCAACTTCTGAAACATTTTGTTCCTCCATTGTAACCCTAGATGAGGATGCAATTGTGGCTTCCAATTTTTCATTACCCAAATCCTTCTTTTCCGCAGGTTTGTTAATGGAAATATCAATGTAGTCCTTCAACGCAGCCATTTCACAAACAGGAGGGCTTGCCACTGTTCCATAATGAAAAAAATGTAATAGTACTCTGGTATTCAATCCAAATATCAATTGAAAAACTAAAAATTTTGCTCACTTTTGAGTTGAGAAAGATCAAGTTCTTTGGGATGTTTGTTTGAATTTTCAATCTAGTTCCACTTGAGTTTCAATGGGTTGGTTTGCCATTTCACTTGATTTTACTGTAGATTAACTTTGCTTTCACTTTGAAATTTATGGGTGTGGCACAAAAGTGCCACATAGTATGCGTTGATACCAAATTTTGATTGATTCAACCCAAATATGGTCCAGGGGGTCCCAAAACATTCTGGCACAACCCCATGGGGTTTTATACGCCCAAACATGTGTTGAAATTTCTGTGTACGGGGGTACAAAGAAAATAAAATAAAATAAAATAAAATAAAATAAAATAAAATAAAATAAAATAAAATAAAATAAAATAAAATAAAATAAAATAAAATAAAATAAAATAAAATAAAATAACATAAAATAAAATAAAATAAAATAAAATAAAATAAAATAAAATAAAATAAAATAAAATAAAATAAAATAAAATAAAATAAAATAAAATAAAATAAAATAAAATAAAATAAAATAAAATAAAATAAAATAAAATAAAATAGAGTAAAATCCAAAAATTAAGAAAAAAAGAAAAAAAATCAATAAAATCACAAAAAAAATCAAAAAAAAATCAAAAAGAATCATAAAGAATACTGGGTCGCATTTGGGTTCTGCAAGCTGAAATTCTTGTCCTAAATTACTATATGGGAGTGAAAACCAGTGCATCAAGTATTAAAAATTGAATGTTTGATGGTGTTTTGCAAACATGGTTTGTAGAAAAGATGATTAGTGTTTGAGCAGCAGCATCATCATTCAAAACATTTTTCACTTTTGACCACAATGAAACTTCAAAATAAAAAACCTCTATCATTTTTGTTACAAGAAATTGATGATTAAAAGAAAAATAAAAAATTATTGAAAGGAATCTTAAGAACTAAAACAAAAATCAAAGCCACACAAGCTAACCATTGATAGAAAAAGAAAGCATAAAAGAATGGTAATTATTTTTAAGACCCTGTGGCCAGTTTCAAAAATTATTTTGGTACCGGGGATGGTTGAATATTCTTTTTATCCTTGTCTTTTGATGTTTCCAAGAAGGAAAAATACAAGAAAATTTATAAAAGCAGTTTCAATACCAATCTATTTGTAAGAGAAAGCCCTTTGAGGATTTTTGTTGAAAAATTTATTATGTCAACTACAGTCATGTGGGAGTTGTGTAGGGCCACACACAACCTGTGGAATTTGTGTAGGGCCCCACACGACCTTTGTGAGCTGTGTAGGGCCCCTCAACGCGTGAAGGCCAATACACTACTCGAAAGGGTTGTTCCAAACACGCGCAACCCCTGGGGGGGCATATACCCCCATAATGGGCATTTTTGATTTTTGTATCCTTGTACACAACCATATTATTTATTATGTATTATTTATGACTTATTACTTAATACTTATTATTTATTATTTATTATTTATTATTTATTATTTATTATTTATTATTTATTATTTATTATTTATTATTTATTATTTATTATTTATTATTTATTATTTATTATTTATTATTTATTATTTATTATTTATTATTTATTATTTATTATTTATTATTTATTATTTATTATTTATTATTTATTATTTATTATTTATTATTTATTATTTATTATTTATTATTTATTATTTATTATTTATTATTTATTATTTATTATTTATTATTTATTATTTATTATTTATTATTTATTATTTATTATTTATTATTTATTATTTATTATTTATTATTTATTATTTATTATTTATTATTTATTATTTATTATTTATTATTTATTATTTATTATTTATTATTTATTATTTATTATTTATTATTTATTATTTATTATTTATTATTTATTATTTATTATTTATTATTTATTATTTATTATTTATTATTTATTATTTATTATTTATTATTTATTATTTATTATTTATTATTTATTATTTATTATTTATTATTTATTATTTATTATTTATTATTTATTATTTATTATTTATTATTTATTATTTATTATTTATTATTTATTATTTATTATTTATTATTTATTATTTATTATTTATCATTTATTTATTTATTTATTTTATTTATTTTTTTTTTTTTATTATTTATTATTTATTATTTATTATTTATTATTTATTATTTATTATTTATTATTTATTATTTATTATTTATTATTTATTATTTATTATTTATTATTTATTATTTATTATTTATTATTTATTATTTATTATTTATTATTTATTATTTATTATTTATTATTTATTATTTATTATTTATTATTTATTATTTATTATTTATTATTTATTATTTATTATTTATTATTTATTATTTATTATTTATTATTTATTATTTATTATTTATTATTTATTATTTATTATTTATTATTTATTATTTATTATTTATTATTTATTATTTATTATTTATTATTTATTATTTATTATTTATTATTTATTATTTATTATTTATTATTTATTATTTATTATTTATTATTTATTACTTATTATTTATTATTTATTATTTATTATTTATTATTTATTATTTATTATTTATTATTCATTATTTATTATTTATTATTTATTATTTATTATTTATTATTTATTATTTATTATTTATTATTTATTATTTATTATTTATTATTTATTATTTATTATTTATTATTTATTATTTATTATTTATTATTTATTATTTATTATTTATTATTTATTATTTATTATTTATTATTTATTATTTATTATTTATTATTTATTATTTATTATTTATTATTTATTATTTATTATTTATTATTTATTATTTATTATTTATTATTTATTATTTATTATTTATTATTTATTATTTATTATTTATTATTTATTATTTATTTTTTTTTTATTATTTATTATTTATTATTTATTATTTATTATTTATTTTTTTTTTATTATTTATTATTTATTATTTATTATTTATTATTTATTATTTTTACCAAACCTGCCATTTTTAATGGCGGTTTTCTGAAATTCACATACCCCCTAACTGGTTTAATCCAAAACAGCAGGCTTCATGAAAATGGCGTATTTCAAACATCCAAACAACCATTAAACCAGCCATTTATGCATCTTCATCCATTAACCATCCATCACATCTAAAACACCCATCCACATCAGAAATTCCATACCAATCCCATCTCCATTTCTTCAGGCACATCTCATCTCCATTTCTTCAAATCTCCATCCCTTCACATCTCTATCAATTCACATCTCCATTGCTTCACATATCTATTGCATCACATCTCTATTGCATCACATCTCCATCTTCACACAAACCCAATCATCATCTCATGACCCCACATCAAATCACCATCTTTCTCAACATTTCCAATCAGACTTCCTGCCAGCAATTTGAAAATGCAAAAAAGCTGACTGAACTTTTGTTAGTCTTTGACACCAATTCACACTACAGTTCAGATTCCAATTTGCAATCAACTTTCTTGGCTTTGAATGCTCCATTACAAAAGCAATACATGGTTCCAAGAAGAAAAACTCTCCAAAACATGAAATATTTGAAGATGATATTACTGGTCCGCCTCAAGTCATCCCTGTATCATCTTTTCCCTCATCTTCTTCTATGAGAGAGCAGATTTTACCCCTCAACCTTTCCCACTTTAATGAGTAAGTTTTTTTTTGAAATAGTTAAATTTTTTTTTTGTTTTGGTTGTTCAACCAAGAATCATAGGCTGACTCACTCTGTTTTTTTTTTTTTTCTTTTTTTTTCTACAAAAAAACTGACCCAACACACACCCCACCCCATCACCCACCTCACCCCACCAAACCACCAGTCCACTCTCCTGCTCACCCACCACATCCACCTCACCCACCACCTTTTGCACCCCTGGTAAGCTCTCCTCATCCTCCTCCTCATCCTCCCCATCATCAAAAGCTAACCAATTGTCCCATCCCCCTCCAGGGACCTTCAGTTCCTCAGGTAAGATCCCCCCCCCTCCTGCTCATCCTCCTCTTCCCCCCATCATAGCTGACTCCTCCCTCTTGCTTTCTCCTTCACCCCCCCTCCTTGCTTGCTCACCAGCCCCTTCTTGCTTGCTCACTGGCCCCTCCTTGCTTGCTTGCCAGCCCCTCCTTTCTTGCTTGCCGGCCCCTCCTTTCTTGCTTGCCAGCCCCTCCTTGCTTGCTTTCCGGCCCCACCGCCTTTCTTGCCAGGCCCACCACTGCCCCCCCTCCTCTCTTGCGGGCCCCACCACCGCCCCCCCCTCCTTGCTTGCTTTCCAGCCCCACCACCGCCCCCTCCTTGCTTGCTTTCCAGCCCCAACACGGCCCCCCACCTTGCTTGCCGGCCCCCCCACCTAGCTTGCCGGCCCCACCACTTCCCCCCCCACCTAGCTTGCCGGCCCCACCACTTCCCCCCCCTCCATGCTTGCCCGCCCCACTTGCCCCACTGGCCCCACCTCTGCCCCCGCCTCCTTGCTGGCCCACCAGTCCCAACTTGGCCCCCCCCCTCAGACCCCCCCCGTTGATGCCTGCCCACCAACGCCTGCCTGGCTGGCCAACCAACCTCTCCCCTCCCTTGTTCCCGGGACCTCCCTACCTGGCCCCAGGCCCAACCAAACCCAAACCCAACACAAAGTCCCAGCCTGATTCCCTCACAAGTTTTTTTTTATTTTTTTAATTTTAATTTTTTTTTTTCTTTTTTTTTTCTTTTCTTTTTTTTAATTTTTCTTTTCTTTTTCTTTTTTATTGGGTGCTGATGTGATTTTTTTTTTATTGGTGATAAGGTATCTGGTGAACTTGGGATCAAGTCCAGATTTTGTTTCATTTTTTTTGATCAAATCTTGTTTCACCAATGATGTCCATTTTACTGAATGTTTTTTTTTGGTTTTTTTTTAATCCCTCAACCACTATTGGTGAATGTAAAATTCTTCTACCACCCCCCTCAAAACGTTACATAAAAAATCAAATCCCCTCTTGTTCCTCACACTAATCTAAGTATAGGATTGGGAGGGAACAAGATGGAAGGAGATGGCTTGAAAAACACACAGAGAGGTGGGAAGAGTAGGGCTGCTTGCAAAAATAGGCTTCAATACCCCTCAAAATTTTACACAAACAATCAAATCCTGTCTTGTGCTTCACCCCAATCTAATTATAGCATTGGGGGGGAAAAGATGGAAGGAGATGGCTTGAAAAATTCATAGAGAGGTGGAAGAGTAGGGCTGCTCACCAAAAGAGGATCTCTGAGTATTCCTTTTTACTTGCAGTTCCAACCAGGAAATAAAATGGACAAATTATTGAAAACATGGATGAATATCAAGTTTATGATGGCCAGTTTGTTTTTCCTGACCTGGGCTTTGGAATTGACTTCAAGCAAAAAGGTGTGGTCAAAACGGTTTGGGCAGCAAATAAGTTCAAGCATTGTAATTTTGCTGCTTTGGAGACTGCCTCTCATACAAGAATGGCAATTTCAATGCAAATAAACAAAAAAACTAGAAAATCTTTCAGGGACTTGGGGAATGGGAAAATATACTCCAGGAAAAAAATTTAAATAAAAAGAAAAAATATTTTTTTGGTTGGTGGGGTTAAAGATAGTCTTAAGAATTGTTGTAATCAAAAATGATTTATTTTTTTTTTTGAGTTTTTCATCAAATCAAATATATTAAAAAGCCCAGAATTTGAGTAATCTGCTTTAAGTCATCTACTTTTCTGCTGCTACCAATTTATGCTGCAGCCGTTGACCACTTATCCTTTTTTTCTGTTGCCAGTTTTTCCCTCTTCATTTGGGGTTGCGCTTGCTGTTGATCCTTCTCCTTTTCCTCTTTTTGAAATTCTACCTCAGCCTGTTTCAACTTCCACTCACCATCCCATTTTTGCTGATGAGCCAAACTTTTGGCTTTCTGCTTTTAAAAATCAATAGCCATTTGACAATCCCAACTCTCCTTTTCAAACTGAATTTTTTCAGATTAAATTTGCAATTTCACTGTTTTTCAGAGGGCAATAGGAATGAGCTTGATGTTGAAAGAAAGGGGAATCCAATGGGCTTACTTGAATCTTTCTTCTCAATTTTCTCCTCAAGCCCAAAAAATTTGAAGTGTTTCTCCTCTTTTGAATGCTATTGAGTTTGATGTTGATGGAATTGGAGGCCTTTTGCTTTCCCTTTGCAGAGGAGGTTTGTGTGGGAACATAATTGCTCTCATTTGAAGGAGATGTTGGAGGCCCCATTGTCCTGAGTTTTTGGCCATTGTCATGCTTCAAGCTTAAGGATTATTGTGCTCCCACTTTGACATCCCATTTTCCTCAGTACCATCTACCTCAGTCCATAAGCGTGACAAAATACAAGCACAACATCAATGGTGCCTTCTGCTTACCAAATCTGGCTTGCATAAAAACCTTCCATCCTTGGAGACTGACTCAGCACCCACTTTTAAACCTCACAGTCAACTCTACCTCAGTCAACCATCTATTTGGGCTTCACCTTTTCACCCTGGGTATCAATAACCCTTGGGTTCCCATTCCAGGTCACATGCTCTTGCTGGTTTGTACCCATGCTAGTCAAGCAATCTCAACTGTATAGTTTCCAAATGGACTAGTCCCTTACCCTGCATAAAGTACACCTTCATATTTGCATTTCTTCTCACGTCACTCCCTCATGTCTCAACCGTTTCACTCCAATAAATTCATCCTATATGGTCTTGCACTTACGTTAAGACCTTGGAAACCTTCATACTGTTATTACATTTTGTACCCCATGAATGTCACTCATTGCCTCATTGCTTGTAACTGTAGTTGCCTGTTCATAATGTTGTATCTAGTCATTTTGGATTACCTTATAAAGGCTACGCCGCTCACCTGGGGATTGTTTCCTCAGTTAGTTAATTTCATATGCTCTTGCATTTTCTAAATACAGTAATCACATTGGGCTTGGGTTTCATTCCCTTCCATTTGAAAATTCATCCCTCTTTCTGTGTTTCAAGTTACTCCATCAAAAGTTTGCACTTTACAGTTAGCCCTCACTACCTTGCACTTGCCCTTGCACTCAGGCTCTCTTTTGGGCTCACAATCATCTAAAGATTTCCCTATAGTACGTGGGGTGGTTCTGTGACATTAAATTGACTAACTCAACTTGTCAATGGTAGATTGCCAACCTATATAGATTTCTTTTACAATTTCACATACTCGCTCAACTGGGAATGCTTCCCTTACCCCTTAAAATGATGATATCCATTGGGTAGGGAGATCCAGAGTTTCTTGGGCCAGAAAACCTTTAGATCCTGTCACTTCTTGTTAAACTGCTTTGGTCAAACCTCTTGATGATCTTCTTCCTCCCTCACGGGAAGAAGTGGACCCTCTCAAAGAAATAGAAGACTCTTCCAATGAAACCTCAACTAATTGTAGATCGCAGGCTTGCACTAATTCTCCCAAACCTGTCCCTTTGACCTTACTCTTGACTCTGATCCAGGCGCTTAATCAAAATGCCTTGCAATCTGATCCAAGTGGTCCTAGTTTTTGTACCCCAGGCATGAAGCAGCCTGATCAATTTATGGGGGAACACCCTCATAAGCTTAGATCCTACCTACAGTCCTGAAAAATCATCTTCTCAAATGATTCTCATAATTTCCCTACTGATAGACCTAGAGTTATTTATGCATCTTCTTTCCTTGGGGGAAGAGCCTTGCAGTGGTTTGAACCCTACCTCAAACTACTAGACAACAATAGTCCCACTTGTATTCTCAAAAATTGGGAAAATTTTGAGCAACAGCTGTTCTCCCTGTTTGGCAACCCTAATGAAGTTTGAAATGCTGAATACACACTCAATAATCTATTCATGAAGGGGAAAATTAGAGCTTCCGTTTATATTTCCAATTTTTGAACTCTGCAGTCTCTTATCAAATGGAACAAGGTCGCTCTTCTATTTCATTTTTTTAAAAGGTTTACTGGCACGCCCAATTGAACAACTTGCAGTTGGGGGACATAATAAAACCTTCCTTTGGAAGTTAATCAACAGGGTGATTGAGATTGATAATGGTTATCACAACAAGAACCGCTCTTGAAAAAAGAACCATGGACCGTGAACCTTGGCTCCAAAGGCAGACAGCTCCTCAAAAAAATCCTCAAAGAATCCAAAGAAATCCAGACCAAATACAACCTTGCACTCAAACCCAAAAGGAAAGCCCATCACCAAAACTCCAAAATTCCTGGAAAAAGAAACTGGGATGCTCTGGAATGAGGAATGGTTAAGGAGGGAAAAGAATGGTTTATGCATGTATGTGGAGGTAAAAATTATGTCAATAGTTGTGCAAAGCTGCTAGCGCATGAAGCGGCTAAACAATCAAAAAATTATCTTTTAGTTTTCCTGACACTTGCAAGGAAGACTACAGATCAACTAATTAACAGCAATTCAATGTTTGCACTTGCAAGTCACTATGTGCTCCAAGTTTGAGATTTGTCCTTTTTCATTCTGACAACTCCCCTTATTGAGTTTTACTCAATTCTGGCGCTGATTTTTCTTTTATAAGTGAATCTTTTGCCACTTCCAAAACCTCAGTTTTTCCAAGATAGATAGATTCCCTATTTATTTAGTAAGTAGTGCGACTGAGCTGTCTCATTGGGTTTTCCACAAGGAAAAATGGACCTTTTCATTTTGTCATTTCCCCAGCTTCAAATGGGATTTATTTGTCTTGGATATTCCCAGAATGGATGATACCATTCTAGGTCATGATTTTCTAGTCCACCGGAATCCATATTTAAATTGGCAAGAAGGAGTAATTAACCTTCAAACCTTGCAACCCCAGGAAACTAACCCTTCTTTCAAGCATGAATTAAACAGCCTACCAGAAACTGTGATTGAGTTGGATGAAATTTTTCCGCCAGGAGATTTGCAATATCCTGACCTTCATTCCCAAGTTCACTCTTCAGATTTAGGAGTTATTGCTTATTTGCCTGACTTACCTCTTCCTTGTTTCTTCAAAGAAAAACAGGCACAAACCAAACAGTATATTTTGAGCTCTCCAATCCTCTTGCATCATGCAAGCAATTTGAATCCCGTGCTCAAAGATGACAAGATTGAAGATTGAGAAAACATTCAAGACTATTTACCTATGGTGTATCATGACTCTGCTGATGTTTTTCAGCTGTAAAGGCAGATAATCATCCTCCATTCTGTTATTGCAATCATAAGATTGAACCTACTGGCCCACCCCCTGCACCCAGACCAGTCTACTCTCTCTTGAAGCAGGAATTTACCACGCTTCAAGAATACATTGCAGAAAATTTATTGAAAGGATTTATTTGACCAAGAAATTCAAAAACTGCTTCACCTGTCTTATTTTTCCCAAAGAAAGACAGCAGACTTTGCCTTTGTGTCAGCTATAGGAAACTGAACCAGGTAACTTGGAAGAATGCCTATCCAGTACCGCCTATGTTGCACCTCCTCACTCTCTTTGATGGAGGTGCTTATTTCTCAAAGTTAGACCTTTGAGCCACCTGTAACCTAGTTTGCATTGCAAAAGGTCATGAGTATTTGACTTAAATGAGGACATGGTTTGGAAGTTCTGAGTATACCGTCATGCTTTTTGGCCTCTGCAATGCTCCTTCCACTTTTCAACATTTTGTCAATGAAATTTTTTCTGACCTTTTAGAGAAATACCATGCGGTTTATCTTGAAGATATACTAGTCTACTCAAAAACTCTTGAGGATCACATTGCAAATGTGCTTGACATGCTGCAGCGACTTTGCAAGAATGACTTGTTTGCAAAAGTCTCTAATCACAAATTTCATACTCCTTCTCTTCAATTTTTAGGTGTCATATTCTTGCAGAAAGGACTATTGATGGATCCAGCCAAGAGCCAGCGCATACTGGACTGGCCCCCACCTTCCTCTGTAAAATCCCTTCAAGTTTTCCTTGGTTTCAGTAATTTTTAAAGAAGGTTTATTGAGCATTATGCCAAGAAAACTTTAAAAATTACTAACCTTCTTCAAAAAGACACTCATTTTGTTTTCAAAGAACAAGCTGGTTTGGAATTCAAAGATCTTCAAAAATAATTTACCACTGTTCTGATACTTGCTCACTTTAATGAGCTAGCTTGCACTATTTTAGAAACAGATGCCAGCAACTATTCCATTGCAGGAGTAATCTTGCAGTTTTCCTCCTCTTCTTCTCTCTTCCATCCCATAGCTTTCAAGTCTTGAAAATTGCTTGCTGCAGAGCTCAATTACAAGATTCATGACATGGAACTTCTGGCAATCGTTTATTGCTTGAAAAAATGGTGTTCATACCTTTTGAGTCTTATGGAACATTTTGAGGTCTTAACTGATCACAATTCTTTAAAATATTTCATGAGATCATAATTCCTTACACGCAGACAGGAAAGATGGGCCAAATATCTATGAGTTCAACTTTACAATCACGTAACATCCTGGGAAAAAAGCCGTAGTCCCTGATAATTTTTCATGTTGGGATGACATTTACCCAGGAGGGGGGAGCACCTTTTCCAATAAAAACCCTGGAAACCTTAGGAAACTTTTTGCAACCCAATCTGCCGGACTCAGTTTGATAATCACTCAGCTTTGAGATCTAGTTTCAAACTACAACAAGCTCAACTCAACAACCCCAAGTGTAGAAAACTTTGCAAGAATGCAAACTTATTAGATAGTGATGATATTATTGAAAAAAATGATTATTTAGTTTATAAAAATTGTATAGTAGTACCAGATAATCCTTGCATTAAGTTAGATATCTTTGATTCAAGGCATGATTCTTGGCTTTCTGGTCATTATGGGCAGGATAAAACCTACCAATTTATTGCACGAGACTTCTTTTGGCCTGGTATGACCATTGAAGGAAAAGACTATGTTAACGCGTGCTATAATTGCAATTGGAACAAGTCCTCAAAACATTGGAAGTATGGGCTGCTCTAGCCACTTCCAATTCTGCTGATTCCTTGGCACTTGATTTCTCTGTATTTCATTTGCAATTACCTATTTCTAGTGGTTATGATGCTATTTTAGTAGTTGTAGATTGCTTCTCAAAGATAGATTCATTTCTTTGCAGTAATGTGATGGCCTCTTCTGAAGACTAAGCTTAATTATTCATAAAATATGTATTATCAAAGAATGGTCTCCCTGATAACATAATAAGTGATTGTGGATCTTTGTTTTTATCTAGCTTTTGGACCTTGCTGTGCCAACATTTGAAGATCACTCGCAATTTATCAACAGCTTACCACCCAGAAATGAATGAGCAAACCCAGCAAGTCAATCAGATCCTTGAACAGTATCTCAAAATGTATTTCTCCTAACAACAGGACAACTGGTCGCAATGGATCCCATTAGCCAAATTTGCCTAAAACATCTCCACTTATTCCTCCACCAAAAATTTGCACTTCAAGACTCTTTATGGTAGAAATCCATCTTTCTCTTCCCTTCACATATCACCTTCTCAACCTGCTAAAAATTACCTTAATCAAATCCAATCCCTTCAAATGCAAATTTGAACCAACCTCAAAGCAGCAAACCAGCACCACAAGGAACAAGCAGATTGATTTTGCACCTTGGCCCCACCTTTGCAGTAGGAGACTGGGTATGGCTTGATGCTTGCAATATTTGAAGTACTTTCCCAACTTGTAAACTATCTGAAAGAAAGCTTGGCCCCTTCAAAGTCAAATCAATTGTTGCCCCAATGCCTTTAAACTCACCTTACCTTTGAAATGGAAAGGTATCCACCTGGTCTTTCACGTGTCTCTCCTAGAGCCAGCTTGAGTCCTATACCCAGGCAAGACTCATCCTCCTCCTGAACGGGTCAGCGTCCAAGATCAGTCAGAGTGGGAAGTAAGCCGTTTCCTGGATTCCAGGTTACGCAAAGGAAAGCTTCAATACCTTGTCAAATGGACTGGCTTCCAGCCCAACAAAGATTTCACTTTGTGGGAACCAGCCCATCACCTTTGAAACTCTCCCAATTTGGTTCAAGACTTCCATGCAAGTCAACCTTGCAAACCTTGCCAATTTTAGCTCCCATTAAATTTCATTTCTCCACACTTCCATCCCATTCCACATTTCCATCCAATTCCTTCCTATCAATCTCATCCCATTTCCTTATTTTATTTCCATCCCCTTTCTCAGAACTATCCCCTTTTTCTTTTCACAATTTTATCCCTTCATGTTTTATTTCAAACAAAGAATTCTATTTTCCTTAAAAAAAAATTATAATAAAAATGATAAAAATAATATATATATATAAGATCACAAAATGAATTTCTACAAATTATCCTTCATTTCTCTCTCCGCTTCCTCCCAATTCTTATTTAATTCCTCTACCATAAACCTAAATTCTTCCAAATCTTTGTCATCCACCAAAGAAGAAAGCCTTTGCAAGATCATCACTTGCCTCACCAGGTGTCTCTTGAAGATCTCCTTGCACTTTGAAGTCCAAACTCTCTTTGGTTGGGTATCCCATTCACCTTCCTCCATGAGTTCTTTTGGACTGAGGAAAGTCAGAGTAAGAGGCAAGTAGAAGGATTAGTTTCAAATAGAAAGAGTCAAAGGAAAAATAGTAGAGACACAAAATACTCACCTGAGGAAAGTCAGAGTAAGAGGCAAGTAGAAGGATGAGGAGAGGAAATCCTTCTACCAGTCTCGAGTTCTGTCCTCAGGTGGACACAGTGATAGAAGTGTCACAGTAGGCGTGACATGGTTTGTGAACATCAAAGAACTGGAAATGGAGCCCGCGTGTGTGACAGACAGTAGAGGAAACCAGAGTAGAGAGTTTCACACTAGTTTGATGACAGAGAAGACAGACTGAGAAAGAAATGGAGAAATATAGAGAAAGAAAATTAAGAGAATGAAATAAAGAATAAAGACAGATAGGAAATGATGAAGAAACTGAGAAGGAACCAAATGGGATTTATGATAGGGATAGACTAATCCCAACACCCCCCCTTGCTAACAAACCGCTGTGAGGCCAAATAGAGCTTCATGTATCCCAAGGAGCACTCGAGATAGCAGTTTGGTTAGCATAGCAGCAATCATTTTCTTTGTTCCCACATGATGAACAGTGAAGACCCCTTGAGCTACGCATTTGCATATGAAATGGTGACGGGCGTTGATATGCTTCGTGCGTGAGTGGTGCTCAGGGTTCTTTTCCAAGGCTTTGGCGCCTTCATTTTTGACATAGAGCGGAACTGGACCGGGTTCATGGATGTGGAGTTAGACCATTACATTCCGTAGCCATAGACCCTCCTTGCAGCAGTCCGACATGGCCTTATACTCTGCTTCCAAGCTCCACAGAGAAACCGTAGGCTGCTTCTTGGATCTCCAGGAGATAGAGCCAACCCCTACCCGGAAAAAGTAACCCAACACGGAGCAACAATTGTCACGGTCTTCAGCCCAGTCGGAGTCCGCAAAACCAGTCAGATTCAGATGCGAGCCACCAAGAGTCAGATTCATGTTCTTGGTGGCGTAGAGATATTGAAGTACTCAAAGGGCTGCATCCCAGTGCTCGACGGAGGGGTCTTGAAGGAATTGAGACAGTTTGTTAACTGCAAAAGAGACTTCCGGCCAAGTACACTGTGAGACCCAGAGCAGAGAGCCTATCAGTTGGTTGTATTGAGGTGGTGAAGGGGGTACATCAACCTTGCGTTTTACCAACGACTTGAAATTTGAACTTGTGGGTGAGACAATGGATGAGGGAAGGAATGGCAGGAATGTGGAGGCGAGGGAAGTGATGTAGTGCTCCTGCCCTATAGAGACTGTTCCAGATTTCCGGTCACGCTGAATGGAAATGGAAAGAAAAAGGGACAGGTCCTTGTCAGATCCAATTGTGAAACGCTTTCCAATGTCCGCGATGAATGGTGAGACAAAATCCAAAGTCCCCACAATGGATAGATCATCCACGTGAGCCGTGACAGCACCTACCAGGTGACCGGCGCGTAGTTTGAAATATAAAGATGGATTGTAGGATGACCTGGTGAGTCCGAGGGAGAGAAGGGCTGAGTTGAGTTCAACATTCCACTGACAAGGCGACTGTTTCAACCTGTAGATGGCTCTTGATACCTTGCACACCCAGTCTGGGTGGACTGGATCTTTGAAACTGGGTGGTTGAGACATATAGACTGGTTTGTCGAGGTGGCCGTTGAGGAACGCGGTCTTAAATTCCACTTGAAAACCAATCCATTCCTTGTTTCCAAGGAGGCTGAGCAGAAGCCTGAGCATCTCAAGGCGGAGGGTTGGAGCAAAGACTTTGAAAAAATCTAGCCCATGAACCTGGGTGAATCCCATTTCCACAAGGCGGGCCTTGAGTTTGATTATCAAACCGTCTGCTTTTTGTTTGACTTTGAAGATCCATTTGCAGCGGATGATCTTCCGCCCTTTTGGGGGAGGAACCAGGACCCAAGTGTTCATCCCACGTAGGGATGAGATTTCCTCATGGGCCGAGAGAATCCAACGTGAGCGGTGCGGATTCTTCATCAGCTGCTTCCATGTCTTTGGAGCCAGGATGTTGTCCTTGATTGAAGAGGAGCGCGAGTAGTTGCAAAAACGGCAGGGAGCCTGGGAGGTCCTTGACGAACGGCATGGGGCGGAGGGAGCAGGTGTGGACATCGCCAAGGAAGGATTCACTGGAGGGGGCAAGGGTGAAGGAATAGGAACAGAGAGGGGAGAATGCAGGGGAGAAGAAGGAGCAACGGAGGGAGGGGAAGGTGGAAGAGGCGGAGAGGAAAGAGGGGGGGGGAGGGTCAAGATGATGGGACAGAAGGGGGGGAAAGAGGCAGGGGGAAAATAGAGCTTTTGGAGGTGGAAGAGGATCTAGATCTTGGCACAGAGGAAGAAGGAACAAAACGGACCGGGGGAGAGGAGGAAGTCCCAAAGGGGGGGGGAGATGGAGAAGAGAGGAGAGGAGAAGCGGGAAGGATAGGAGATAGAGGATTCGAAGGGGGGAGGTTTGCAGGAAGGGTCACCGGGTTGGGGTTTTCAGCGGGAGAGGACTTAGAGGTTGGAGAATTGACCGGCCAGGAGATCTCAACGGGGGGGCAGAGCAGTAGGATCAAGGGGCGTTTGTCGGGGTCCTTTGTAGGGAAAAATAGTGTTGTTAAAGACAACGTCCCTGGAATTTGATGATTTTTTGACTCTCGAGGTCAAGAATAAAATAGCCATTTCCGTCCGCAAGGTATGACAGAAGAACCTCCCTGCAACCTTTTGCGTCCAGCTTGGACCGGTTGGGCTCGGGTACCTTGTACCATACAAGGCACCCAAAGGGATGAAGATAAGAGGGAGGAATATCAACATGCTTGAGAATGGAGTTTGGCAACACAAAACCTTGCGGCGTCTTACTTGGGTAAGAATTGAATGCGAAGAGAGCATGGTGTAGCGCATTGGCCCAGTATGACTTAGGTAAGTGCGAGGATGAGAGAGAGCAGCATATTAGGTTAAGGATAGTTCTGTTTGAGCGTTCAGCCACTCCGTTCAGTTGAGGGGAGTGAGGTGGACCAGGTTCGTGGGAGATACCTTTTGATAGGAGAAATTCTTGCAGACTGGCGTTGACGTATTCTCCGCCGTTGTCTGTGCACAGAGATAGAACCGGATGGTGGAAATGAGCTTTGAAAAAGGAAAAAAAGGATTTGATTGAGCTGGTGGCATCGGACTTGGATCGTAAAGGATAGGCAAAGAGGGCCTTGGAGCAATTGTCTATGAATGTAATAAAATATTTAAGACCTTCTCTAGAGTTTGTCTCAAAGCTGCACAGGTCGGAGTGAATGATTTTGCCTGGAGTGTTGGATCAATAACTTAATCTTGAATGGAAAGGACTTTGCAACATCTTGGATTGTATACAGGTGGTGCACTGCTGGACGGCCAGCTTGTTGTTGAGGCTGGGAGTGATTCCTTTTAACTTGAGCAAATTCCTAAGCGACTTTAGGTTTAGATGAGAAAACCTACAGTTGTAGCCAAAAAGGCTGTTGTCAGGGAAGTTTGAACAAGTTGAGAGGGCTGTCTCCCGGGAGCTCACATGTTTACAAGGGAGGTAGTAGAGATTGCCTTTCCAATATACTCAAAGGATGGTTGGGAAATCATTGTCGGATGATTGATGTTGACAAAGTTTGCATCCTGAGGAGGTGAAAACAACCTTGTGACCTGCGTCGCAGATGCTCGAGATCAAAAGTAAAGGTTCATGTAGATTTGGAACCAGTAGCGCCCTGACTGTTCCAACAGGCAGGGATATGGATCCCTCTTTGATTGAGGTGATGACCAATCCATCGGCCAGTTTGATAGAGATAGACTTCTCCTTCTTAGAATTGAGTTTCCACGCGTGAGGGGTCATAGAAAGAGAACATCTGGAGTTGAGATTGAAATTGGAATTTCTGCATCCGTCCATGTCCGTCTGAGCAAGGTTACATGAGGCATATCCGGCGTGGATTACTATTTCAGAATCGGAAAAATTGTCCTCTTTGATAGCGTTGGTGTTTTGATCTACTTTTGTTAGGTTCGCTTTGTGAGTGTTGGAGGACGTTGGTTTAGGTTGGGCACATTGTTTGTTTCTTTTTGAGATGGCGAGAGCTTCAAGGACCTCTGGGCATCTAGAAAAGGAATGTTCCTCTGTCTTACAGTTGGTACAGTAGTAAGTTTTGGGTTGGTTTTGAGTATTATTGTCTTGCTTATTTAGAGACCTATGATAGTTGGACGATGTTTGTTTTGCCAGGTTTGCAGCTTGGAGATCTTTGCTTTGGGTTTGTCTTCTTAGGTGTTCCTGTTTGAGTGCGTTAATAAGCTTGGATGACGGGACCGATTCCTCATTCATCATACTGGAGACGCATCCTAACCAGTTGTCCGGGAGAGACAGTAGAATAGCGGTCGACTGGAGGTCATCTGCAGTAAGGGGGTTTTCCGCGGTGATTAGAGAGGCAAGTTTCTCACCGTACAAAGTAATTTCCAAGAGATGAGTTGTCATCTCCTTATTGTTAAGTCTTGTAAGGAGCAGTTTTCTTAACCAGTACATTTGACCTCTGGAGGAGTTATCTTGGTGCACATTGCGTAGGGCGTTCCACATCCCTAAGGCGCTTTCTTTGTGTTTTTGTATAAACTGAAAGTTTGCGGGGCTGATCAATATTGATATGACTGAGCATACAGCCAGGTTATCCTTAGTCCAGGTCTCAGAGGTGGGCTTGGAAGTATTGTTGGTTATCAAATATCCTACGCCAGTAGCTCGGAAGTGGATTCGTAGGATCATGCACCAGTCGAGGTAGTTTGAGTCTGATCCAGGTGAGCTAAGAGGGAGGAAAGAGGGAGTCCTGAGCACTGGATGTCCATGTTGTCCGTCTTCCATGTTCAACTGTTTGTTTCGACACGATCTGTGCCGGATCCTTCTATAGAGAGCAATTTGTTTTGTAAGCTGGGTTAACTGGCAAATCTGGGCTCATAACCTTTTGGAATGAGGAAAGTCAGAGTAAGAGGCAAGTAGAAGGATGAGTTTCAAATAGAAAGAGTCAAATGAAAAATAGTAGAGACACAAAATACTCACCTGAGGAAAGTCAGAGTAAGAGGCAAGTAGAAGGATGAGGAGAGGAAATCCTTCTACCAGTCTCGAGCTCTGTCCTCAGGTGGACACAGTGATAGAAGTGTCACAGTAGGCGTGACATGGTTTGTGAAAATCAAAGAACTGGAAATGGAGCCTGCGTGTGTGAAAGACAGTAGAGGAAACCAGAGTAGAGAGTTTCACACTAGTATGATGACAGAGAAGACAGACTGAGAAAGAAATGGAGAAATATAGAGAAAGAAAATTAAGAGAATGAAATAAAGAATAAAGAAAGATAGGAAATGATGAAGAAACTGAGAAGGAACCAAATGGGATTTATGATAGGGATAGAGTAATCCCAACAAGTTCCTTGTGAGCTCTCTTCCTTCTGCCCCTTGACAAACCTTCCCCAACATTACCAGTCAATTTCCTTGCATCAGTTTCAATTGGCCCTTTGACTTGCACCCGTTTCTCCTCATTTTGGCTCTCCATCTCATCCCTATCCATTCCATTCTGTTCCTCCACCTCCCATTCCATTCCACTCCTTCCTTCTATCCCGTTTCCTTCCTCTTCATTCTCTTCCCTTTGATCCATTTCCACCTCCCTTTCAGTCATTTTTCCTTCTTCTCTTGCCTCTTCAACTTTCTGCGTTTCCTTTGTTTGCACTTCGCTTCGCACTTCAAACCCAATTGAGCCAGTAAATGGCAGGGGCAGAGGTTTATTAGTGGTATATTGCCAACATTGTTGCAGCACTTCAAACAAAAAAGATTATATTAGTTCCATTTCCTTTCTTTTATTTTTTTTAGTCTCTAAGCCTTGACTTACCAGGGTTCCAAATATCTAAGAACTCAATCTCCGGCACTAGCAGTATACATTAGTTGACTTACGGCGTGGACCTTTGAATTTGCTCCTTCCTTCCAGACACTGCTGGGACATCCACAACCGGCTTTCTACCTATGGGGAACGTGCAAGCAACCTTGCACAAACAGCATTGTTTGCAATTGACTTGGATACCTTGTGTGGCGGTACTAGGGATTCATTGCTTGTTTTGTAGGATGCAGTTTTTGCAACGGCGCAATGACAATGACCACAAAATTAATTATAAATCTATTTAAAATCAAAGAAGTAATGATAATGGGTATAGATTATTTCTAATAACTTTGGAATCAATGGGAAAATTGTCTGAATGCTTGCAGGAGCTTGCATTTTTATACCCAGGAAACTTTCATTCTTTGAGCTTAAGGATAATTGTCCTCCCACTTCAACATACCCTTTTCCTCAGTACCATCTAAATCAGTACATAAGCGTGAAAAAAAAGAAGAAAAAGATCAATGGTTCCTTCTGCTTACCAACTCTGGCTTATATAACAACCTTCCATCCTTGGGGACTGACTCAGCACCCACTTGCAAACCTTGCAGTCAACTCTACCTCCGTCAACCATCCATTTGGGATCCGCTTTTTCACCCTGGGTATCAATAAACCTTGGGTTTCCATTCCCAGTCATGTGCTCCTGCTAGTTTGTACCCACGCTAGTCAATCCATCTCAAATGTATAGTTTCCAAATGGACTAGTCCCTTACCCTGCATAAACTACACCTTCATATTTGCATTGCTTCTGACGTCACTCCCTCATGTCTCAACCATTACACTCCAATACATTTTTCCTCTATTGTCTCACACTTACACTAACCTTGGAAACCTTCATACTGTTATTTCATTTTGTACTGTGTTCATATCACTTGTTGCCTCATTGCTTCTAACTGTAGTTGACTGTCCATCAGGTTGTATCTAGTCATTTTGGATTAACTTATAAAGTCTACGCCACTTGCCTGGGGATTGTTTCCTCAGTTAGTTAATTTTGCAAGTTCTGGCATTTGCTAAATCCAGTCATAACCTTGGGCTTGGGTTTGGTTCCCTTCCATTGAAAAATTTATCCCTCTTTCTGTGTGTTGAGTTACTCCATCATAATTTTGCACTTTGCAGTTAGCTCTCACTACCTTGCAACTGCCCTTGCACTCAGCCTATCCTTTTTGCTCATGCTAATCTAAAGTTTCCCTATAGTACGTGGGGTGGTTGTGTGACAGCCATTCAGGAATGAATAAGACTGTTTCTTTCAAATCTAAATCTGTCAAGATAAACTGGAAAGAAGGGAAAAGAACTTGGTTCCTTACTTGAGCAGATGTTTATGGCAATGGTTAAACGGCAATGAAATCCTCCTCATTGGCCAAGTTCTCCAGTTCTTCCACCCCAGGAAGAGGGCAATCCAAAGAACGCAGGGAGGGGTCCAAGGTTGTTTTTGACTCCTCAATCAAGGCGGAAGTAGACATCATTGGAGCTGATTTCTTTTCAATATCCTCCTTGGCATCAGATGGAGGCCACTCATAGGTTTCTTTGGGATCACCATTGCTAGGCTAAGCATCCCCAGCCAAGTCCTCAGTGTCAACTGAATTGGACTTTTGCCCATCAAAAGCAGCTAGGGGGGTGATATTGGCCTTCTTTACAAAGATTTCATCCATTTGAATAAAAAGAACAAATGGAGTCCAACTTACCAACCACCAAGTTGTTTTCCTTGGCTTTGGAAAAGTTGGTGCTACAAAATCCGGTGGAGATTGACATGGAGCGGGCCTTTTTGTACTTGGCTCAATAATTCTTGAATTTCTCCCTCATTGTTTTGGATGACAGATCCAGCCAAACTTTTGTTTTATTCTTTAGTTAATTGGCCATCAGGGGATAACCATTTACCTTAGAGGATGGAGGTTGGCCAACGCTTGTTTCATTGTTGGATCCAAAGCAAGCATTGTAGTTGGACGGAATTTTGAGCAAGTTTACAAGGATGATGGTATCAGCTTTCTTGAGCTGACTTAAGCCTTTGGAAGCTGATGGGGGAGGATTGTTGGATGTTGAGATCCTGGGGGATGTTTTCTTTGGTCCATTGGATTGTTTAGTTGACTGGCAGGGGGAGGATTGCTGAGGGGCCATTTAAAAATAGTAGGAGGGATGAAGGGATGAAGGGCTATGAGAATGTTTAAGTGGTGAGAGTAATGATTTGATGAGAGGATGAGAGTGATGAAGCAAAGAGAATAGGAAGAGATGACAGTGATGAATTGACAAGAGGTATAAAGCAATGGGAGCTAGGATGTGATGAAAGCAATAAAGTTATGAGATTGATGAAGTGATGAGGATAGTAATCCAATGAGAGTAAGCTGGATGTGATGAAAGCAATAAACGGATGAGAGAAATGAAGTGATAAGGGTAGTGATCCAATTAATGGTTGGAAACTGGGGGATGCAGGAGAAGAGGCTTTTGGAGTCAGTTCTGGAATCACAATGAAAGATGAATGCTGCACCTTCCTGAAGGTGTAGCCACTGGAACTCATTTTGGTTTGGTTTTGACTCTGTGAACATTTTGTTTCTTACATGAGTAGGAACCTGAGGAAAGTTTTTTGTAGAATTTATGGATTATTCCAAGTAATTCTACTTCTGTCATGCAATAAAAAAGATTTGGAATTATGGGGAATTAAATTTATAAATAAATTTCTGTATACCATCAAGAAAATCATATTTATTGAAGTTTTTTTGGAATTTAATTAAATGTGAATTTTTTCCAGAAAATTTTCCCAATAATTGAGGGTTCCATCACTTTAATTTTTGAAAAGAAAATTGAAACACTGTGGAAATAAGATATTTTATTCATTATTTTAGATACATATTTCCTTTTGGAAGTTTCAATGCTTTGGTAAATTTTCAGTGAAATCATTAAATTCCCTATATCATTTTTCTGTCTTTTTTTTATTCATGCTTTTTCCTGTTAATAATGATATTGTTGATTGATGATTTTTTTATTGATTTAATATTGGATGGTTTGATTTAATTGGAGTTCAGGGAAAAAAATTGATTTTATTATTAATTTATTAATTTTGATTTTTAGTTTGTTGAATTCTTTCAGGTTTTTTATTGACATTTTTTTATTTTTATTTATTTTTTTATTTTTTTATTTTGATATTTTAATATTTTAATATTTTATTATTTTATTATTTCATTATTTCATTATTTTATTATTTTATTATTTTATTATTTTATTATTTTATTATTTTATTATTTTATTATTTTATTATTTTATTATTTTATTATTTTATTATTTTATTATTTTATTATTTTATTATTTTATTATTTTATTATTTTATTATTTTATTATTTTATTATTTTATTATTTTATTATTTTATTATTTTATTATTTTATTATTTTATTATTTTATTATTTTATTATTTTATTATTTTATTATTTTATTATTTTATTATTTTATTATTTTATTATTTTATTATTTTATTATTTTATTATTTTATTATTTTATTATTTTATTATTTTATTATTTTATTATTTTATTATTTTATTATTTTATTATTTTATTATTTTATTATTTTATTATTTTATTATTTTATTATTTTATTATTTTATTATTTTATTATTTTATTATTTTATTATTTTATTATTTTATTATTTTATTATTTTATTATTTTATTATTTTATTATTTTATTATTTTATTATTTTATTATTTTATTATTTTATTATTTTATTATTTTATTATTTTATTATTTTATTATTTTATTATTTTATTATTTTATTATTTTATTATTTTATTATTTTATTATTTTATTATTTTATTATTTTATTATTTTATTATTTTATTATTTTATTATTTTATTATTTTATTATTTTATTATTTTATTATTTTATTATTTTATTATTTTATTATTTTATTATTTTATTATTTTATTATTTTATTATTTTATTATTTTATTATTTTATTATTTTATTATTTTATTATTTTATTATTTTATTATTTTATTATTTTATTATTTTATTATTTTATTATTTTATTATTTTATTATTTTATTAGTTTATTATTTTATTATTTTATTATTTTATTATTTTATTATTTTATTATTTTATTATTTTATTATTTTATTATTTTATTATTTTATTATTTTATTATTTTATTATTTTATTATTTTATTATTTTATTATTTTATTATTTTATTATTTTATTATTTTATTATTTTATTATTTTATTATTTTATTATTTTATTATTTTATTATTTTATTATTTAATTATTTTATTATTTTATTATTTTATTATTTTATTATTTTATTATTTTATTATTTTATTATTTTATTATTTTATTATTTTATTATTTTATTATTTTATTATTTTATTATTTTATTATTTTATTATTTTATTATTTTATTATTTTATTATTTTATTATTTTATTATTTTATTATTTGATTATTCTATTATTTGATTATTTGATTATTTGATTATTTGATTATTTTATTATTTTATTATTTTATCTTTTTATTATTTTATCTTTTTTTTATTTTAGAATTTTTTTTATTTTTTGATTTTTTGATTGGTTTAGTGCATTAATTTTTTTTAAAAGAGCCTTACCCTTAAATAAATGCTTGGGTATTATACATCCCTTTTAATTTATGTACACACCAGAGTTTTCGTGAAGACACAGGTATTTCACTCAAGTTTTTTTTTTTGAAATATTGGAAACCAAATATTTGTGAATTTGATTTCAAAAAAGTTACAAAAAGTTGGAGGCAATTTGAGGACTTCAAAAACTCATTGAAAAAAAAATTAAAAATGAAAAAACAAAATAAAACTCAATGCATCTTTCTAACTATTCCTTTGCATTTTCAATGAATTATTTCTTGGTATTAAATTTTTGACACGTTTAATAAGACATTAGATCTCTTTTAAATTTGTTTTTTGGGATTTTTGGTTGTATTCTTGACCAAAAGAAATTGGATCCAAAATGAAACAAATTTATAATAACATATCCTCTTGAACAGTTATGAGGAATGAAATTTTCTTTCTTTTCAGGTACTTAAGATATCAGAAAAAGATTGAAAAAAAAATGATTTTTCATTTTGATTGAAGTTGTTATCCCATAAAATATTGATCACCATTGAAAAAACTGAATATAAGAGGGGTGGTCTACATTTTGAGATATTGTTTCTTTTACATTAAAATAAAAAAATAAAAAATATTAAAGAAAAAGATAATACATTTTTTATCAAAATCCTTAAAGGGATGTATCATACAAACAGATTCCCCTTGAAACTTTTTTTATGATTTTTTTTTATTTTTTCTTTCTTGAAAACATCAATACAAAATTATAAAAATAATGTGCTAGCAGCCCCAGTACCCAAATGATTTTTTGAAACTGGCCAGGGGTCTTAAACATTAATTCCCAATATTTTATGCTTGTTTTTTTTCTCAATTTACATTTAACTAATCTTATTTTGATTATTTTTGTAGTTCTTAAATTTTCTTTCAAGCCTATTTTTTTTAAATGTTCATTTTATTTTAAAAAAATGAAAGTTTTTTTTGAATTTTAAAGTTTTATTTTGGGGAGGCCAAAACATTTCCTATAATTTTTATGTTTCCCCTCAAAATCTAGCTTTTCTTCACTAATAACTGTGTTTGTGAAGCATCATCAAAAATTCAATTTGAGGTTAATCACTGCACTGGTGTGCAATCCTATATATTAGGGTGGGACAAAAAATTTCAGCTGGCAGAACCAAATGTGGTCCAGTGGCATTACTCCTCCAACTTGGTTAAATTCACAAAACCAGTATAGGTAACCCACACAGAGAGAGGACATGCCCATGTGCACAAAATGCCATGGGGGAATAAAATACTCATGTGTTTAAGATTAAAGGTCCTGGGAAAAATAATGCTGTTGATATTTTTTAATTTTGATTTATTTTTGATTTTTGACTTTTTTTTGTAAAAAGTAAAGAGATATTGAGCTCTAGTGAGAAGAAAGGATTAAAGAATGAGTGAAAGGAGCTTATAACGTCAAGCGTAACGGACCTGAGATCAGGAGGAAAAGGACACTCCGGTTAATGTGTTGGCTGAACAGATGCTTAATTCCACTTGAGAGCAGTCATGTTTATATAGACTAAATACAAATCAGGCTGACAAGTGGTTGAGTACAAAATGAATAAGGTAAAATCAACATAAGCAATTTAAGTGACATGGTAAGTGAAATGCTATGACTAAATAGTCTGATAGCTATGACTAAACTGTCTGATGATCACAATACTACAACACAGCCTAGTTACATTTTACCCATTGTTTTAGTACTTTGAGGTTGACAATAATAACTTCAAATCAATCCAATCAATTTTACTTTAAACTCCAGTGAAAGTCAAATATATGAAACTCAAATTCTAACACACCTGCTTGACTTGCACTGGAGGAAGTTACTGTCCTAAATAGGAATCTAACTCTTTTTCTTCAATTAACATGATGTTCTACTAACTGTTTGAATAATTCTACATGCAGGTTAGTGACGGATTAATAAGATGAGCTGAATTACTTTGTAATCTTCCTGGGGCATATTTGAATTCAACTGCTATCTTAAAGTATAATTTCTACTTTTTGCTGGAAAATTCTTCAGTTCAAATTGTGAATGACTTATAAGATGCAATGAATTTGTTCAAGGCTGGGTTTGATGGCATAGAATTCATAAAAATGATTGAGTTTTGTTCGCTTTCGGGGTTGAGTAGTGAAACAAGTGTTAGATTGATGGATGATTAAAAAAAAGTGTAGGTAGAGTGTTAACGCAGCAGGCAAACTACAGTCCGATCCTCCCAGGACAAATTGACAAGATATTGAGATTGATGGTGACCAGGTTGAGTCGTTGGACTGTAGACCGATCCCCTCAAGTCAACTCGATAGAGAGATATCAAGTTGTTGGTGATCAGGACGAGTATGCAAATTGAAGAGTGCTGGTGATGATGATGAAGGAGATTGGTCCTATCAAAGCAAAAAATCTCTGGCGTAAGTTGTAGAGGATCGGAGATTGATTTGATGGACTGATAGGTGGGTTCAAAGCGTGAGTAGCGTCTTGTTTGGTTGGGACGGTTGATTCAGTGATGTCCGAACAAGATTGGAAGATGCAATTGCCATGGTGGTGATGAAGAAGATGGTTGATGCTCATTGTGGTCCAACAAGTCTTAAAACAATCAATCGACCAGTCCGTGCAACTTGTCAAGTCCATCAATTTGATATGGCCACTGTTCTGAGCTTGTCGTGGTTGGTCAATAGAAAGATTTAAACATTTTCCCTCAGGGTTTGCTAACTTCGCTCAGTCGCTTCACTCGATCCTTCTCGCTCCTTCTTTGATGATTGGCGATTTGGTTCAATAGCCAGACCGGCTCTAACTTGACCGATTTGAAGTTGAGGAGAAGGTGAGGGATCTTGAGGATCAAGCTCAATTAACCGCCAGGATCCTTTCTGGTTCTCATCGGGTCTTCTACTCTCACTCGGTTAGTTTGTCACTCAGACAAAGCGCGAGTAGCTTGTCTGTTGACGGAACGATTGAGCTGATAGCTCATGAGACGGACTGAACGATCTTGTTATCATGATTATGATCATTACCGATGGACTGATGGCCGAAATGAGGAGGGGTAATCGCGTCCAAACTCAAGCCAAGATTCAATGAAGAGATCCAAATCGAGCTTGACACTGATTCCAACCGTCAGAGCGGCATAAAATTGTTGACCAATCAAGGCGAGTTTGGCGGCACGTTCATAACCAGGGCTTACGCTCCAGAGATTGTAACCTAGACTCCAGGCGGTTGAAGTAAATGGATCCAAATCAAGATTCCTAGGCCTTGAACTGAAAATTTGAGGATTTATTGAAAAACGTGATCAGCAAGATCCAATTCCAATTTAAGCCTTTCCCGAACGTAAGATTGGAAGTCTTTCCATTTGTATCAGCAACATGAACAACTTGGAATCTTTAGGCGCGGATGATCCAGATAACAAAGTAATTGTTGGATTTGGCCTAGTCAAAGCTTGATGTTTGTCCTATGACATAGCGTCCCTGTGTTGCTGGTGTCGCCGGATTGTTCAATTGAAGTCAATAGCTGATGTCTAGCGTCGAAGTGGATGGATAGGATGAGCATGATTGCTAATGACAAGGCTCATCCCCATCTCACCCCCTTGCCAAAAGAGTCAAAGACCAGTTCCGTATGAGACTATTGAAGGCAAACCAGTTGAATGAGAGACCGTTGGCTCAGGTTGAGCAAAGGCTTTTAACCGTGTAAAAAGTAAAGAGAGCTTGAGCTCTAGTGAGAAGAAAGGATTAAAGAATGAGTGAAAGGAGCTTATAACGTCAAGCGTAACGGACCTGAGATCAGGAGGAAAAGGACACTCCGGTTAATGTGTTGGCTGAACAGATGCTTAATTCCACTTGAGAGCAGTCATGTTTATATAGACTAAATACAAATCAGGCTGACAAGTGGTTGAGTACAAAATGAATAAGGTAAAATCAACATAAGCAATTTAAGTGACATGGTAAGTGAAATGCTATGACTAAATAGTCTGATAGCTATGACTAAACTGTCTGATGATCACAATACTACAACACAGCCTATTTACATTTTACCCATTGTTTTAGTACTTTGAGGTTGACAATAATAACTTCAAATCAATCCAATCAATTTTACTTTAAACTCCAGTGAAAGTCAAATATATGAAACTCAAATTCTAACATTTTTTAATTTTTTAAATTGAATTTTTTGATTTTGGTGAGAAACTTAAAAAAATACTGTTAGAATGTTGATGTTGCTCCTCAAACACAGGCTCATCCTCCCTACAAAGCACGTTGGTGGGTCACCATTAAACATTAATTTTTTTGATTTTCAGTGCAATGATGTGCACTGCCATACAACAGGGCAGGAGCACTAATTTCAGCTCAAAGAACCCAAACATGTTTCAGGATTTTTTTGATTTTTTTGGAATTTTATTTTTGGTGGTTTTTTTGTGATTTTTGTAATTTTTTCCAATTTTTTGGATTTTTTTTTTAAATTTCAAATTGAATTTTTTTTTCTCCTCATTAACATGGCAGAAAACTTAGACTAAGTCATCCACCTCCCCAAAGGCAATAAGATTTTTTTAATTTTTCTTTAGTTTTTTTTCTTCATTTTTGTGAATCCCCTTATTTCTAGCAAAATAAACAACTTGAGAAAATTTTTTCATAAAACTGACAGTTTTTCATTGCTAGAATGACCCCTGTCCGACCCCCCCTTGCCATAAGGGAGGCATTCAGGGAATGCCTGAAGGAAGGTGGACAACATAGCCTATGTTTCCACCCTGTTGATACAGAGAGAAAAATCAAATTGCAACTAAATAAAAACAATATTCAAAAAAATCCCCCAAAAAATAAATAAAATAAATAAAATAAATAAAATAAAAATATAAAAATATAAAAAAAATAAAAAAAATAAAAAAAAAATAAAAAAAATAAAAAAATAAAAATAATAAAAAGGAAATCAAAAAGCAAATCAAAAAAAACATCAAAAAAAAAATCATAAAAAAAATCATAAAAAAAAAATCATAAAAATATCATAAAAATCTCAATGCCATCTGGCACGGTGGAGCCATTAGAATAAGTGGTCCTCCATGCCAGAACAGAAAATAAAATAAAATAAAATAAAACAACTGAAAATTGAAATAAAACCAAAAATAAATAAAATAAAAAACAAAAAAATTGAAAAAAATCCCAGATGACATTTGGTTTCTGCCAGCTGGAATTTGTGGTCCTTCCGTACTATATGGGAGTGCACACCAGTAGACTGAGTATCAAAAATTTAAATTTTTGATGGTGTTGAACAAACACAGTTTTTATTCAATGTGAGCTAGTGTTTGGGAAGCAACATCAAAAATCTAAAAAAGATTTCTTAAGTCATCCACCAACATCAACAAAATCAAAAAATTAAATAAATTAAATTAAAAAAATTAAAATTAAAATAAAAAAATTAAAAATAAAAAAATCTTAATGCCACCCCATCTGGAACAAGGGACAATTTAGGCTTAGTTGTCCATGTGCCAGACCAAAAGAAAAAAAATCAAGAATCAAAAAAATCAAAAAAAAAAAAAATTGAAAAAAATCCTGGACAAAATTTGGGTTCTGGCAGCTGAAATTCTTGGTCCTTCCCTACTATATGGGAGTGGGCACCAGTGCACTGAGTATCAAAAAATGGAATGTTTGATGGTTTTTCACAAAAATAGTTTGTAGTGAAGATGGGCTATTGTTTCAGAAGAATCATCAACAATCTAGAAAGGGTTTCTGAAGTCATCCACCAAAATAAATTTAAAAATTTCAAAATTTAACAAAATAAAATAAGAAATTCTCAACGCTGTCTGGAAGAATGGACAACCTTGGCTAAGTTTTCCATCATTCCTTACCAAAAAAAAAATCAAAAAAATCAAAAAGAATAAAAAAGAATCCTGTTCTGCATTTAGGTTCTGCAAGCTGAAGTTTTGGGTCCCGCCAGACTATACGTGAGTGCACATCAGTGAACTGATTATTGAAAAATTGAATGTTTTATGGTGTTTAACAAACATGGTTTGTATTAAAGATGAGCTGGTGTTTGAGCAGAAAATTCAATAATCTGCAAATTATTCCTGATTCATCCACCAAAATCAAAAAATAGATATAAATATAAAAAAATTCAAATAAAAGAAGGGCATCATTTTTCTCACTCATCCAACCCTTTATTTCACGCATTTCAATGTTGGTGCGGGGTTATGCCCCTTTGGTATTTCACACAATCATACTTTATTTCACACAACTTTCAAGAATTCATTTTTTTGAATTCTGAATGGGCAGGCCTATATCAGGGGTTCTCAAACCCCTAACCAAAATCTTTGGCAATTTTGGAGCCATTAGAACCCCTTCAAAAATGCAATCAAAAAAATGAAAACATTCCATGAAAAAAAAAATTTCCACGGGTTTTTTGATCATAATTTTGGCTATTTTTATCTTTTTTTTTATTTCAGCTGCCATAAATTTTGACCAACCTTTATAGATTCTTCAAATATCTTTTCATATTTTTTAGATGTATATTCCTTCCAAAAACCAAAAAATTAAAAAAATTAAATTTCTCTTTGGACATTTGAATTCTTTTATTTTCCTTTTTATTTCATTTTTTTGGGTAATTCAAGCTATAAAAAATCTAAAATATCAATTCAATAGCATTAAAATATTTCTTTCAGATTTTTTGGATGTATTATTTTACCTTAAAAAATTCCTTCAAAAAAGCAAAAAATTCAAAAAATTCAATTTTCTTATTTGACTTTTGGATCCTTATGTTTGCCATTTTGAATTATTTTTTTTGGTTTTTAAAGCTTTGAGAATTTTAAGAGAACTATTAAAGAGCTTTTCCAAAAAATTTCAGGATTTTTGGATGTCATTTTTGACCTTTAAAAATTTCCATCAAAAAACCAATAAATTTGAAAAATTCACTCTTCTTTGAGCCCTTCACATACATATATTCAATATGACTTAAATGGTTTTTCTGGGACCACAATCCATCTTGGAGCGCCCCAATTATCTCATAAACCACCCCCTTGACCTGTTCACCCTCCCATCACCCACCACAACACCATCCCACTACCACAAGATACCACACCACACCACACCACACCACACCACACCATACCACACCACACCATACCACACCATACCACACCACAAGACACAAAACCACACCACATAAAACCACACAACACCACACCAAAATATTTCAACCCACACCACCAAACACTCATCAAAACAACTTAACACTCCAGATACTTCCAAACAATAACATTGCGTTTTTCCAATTGCTCAAGAAAACATCCACCCAATTTTCAGAACTGTTTCAACTGTTTCACAAGGCGCATCCTTCATTATCTCATCTAATCAAACTGGTTATTCAAATCCTCTTTCTCCTTATTAATCTGCTCAAAATTTTGATTCCACTCCTCTGGCCCCTCCTCCTGAGCTATCATATAATCAAAAGGAGGAGCTGCTTCAGGCTATCAAATCATGGGCAAAGTCCCATGGATATTCCATACCTACCAGAGTATTGAATTGCAAGAATCAGGCCTACACTTACCAACATGGTAAATCTGGGGAATATAAACCCAGAAAATATAACTCCAAATTAAAAAAATCAAGAAAGACCAATTGTCCTTTCAGGTCATCAGGGAATTTTTCAAAAAGATTGGGTGTTTGAGTGGTGAAGGTTATATGTCCAGAGCACAACCATCCACCGTCCATTGATTCTTCCACTCATGCCATCCACAGAAGAATCCAAGAAGAGGAAAATGAGGTGGTTGAAAATCTATCCAAAGCATGAGTTCACCCTTTAAAAATTCTCAACTCTCTTATACAAAACTCATCATTACCTATCTATACAAATCTCCCTACAATTTACAACAAAAGATCCCAAATACAAAAAAATTCCCTTGATGGCAAAAATCCTGTGGAATCACTTATACTGGAGCTCAGGAATCCTTCTTTTTACTAAAGAATGAAAAATTTGGATTGTCAAATTACTTCATTATTTATTTCATACCCTGATTCCATGAAACTTCTCAACCTTTTCCCAATTCTCATTATGATGTATTGTACATATAAAACCAACAAATTTGGAATTCCCCTTCTGCATATTCTTGGGATAAACAATTATGATAGAAGATTCTCAGTTGAATTCTGTTTCTTATCTCAAGAGAAAAAACAAAACTACCATTGGGCCCTGACTACACTTCAAGAAATATTTGAAGATAAAGAATATAGTGTGATTTTGGCAGAAAAGGAACAAGAACTTATTAGCTCAATTGAATCATTTTTCACTTCCTCTCATCATCTTCTCTTTGTCTGGCGCATTTTCAAGAATATTCAAGAATATTCAAACTCATTGTAGGAAGCAATTTAAATCTGAAAATGAATGGAAGCTATTCCAGAAACAATGGCATCCTTTGTTATTTTCAAAATATGAATCAAGCTATCACAAAAGATTCACAAAACTTTCTCCTGTCTGGAATCTTCCCACTTCTGACTAACTTCTTGAAAGCTGGATACCTCTCCAAATAAAATTTGTCTCCTATTTGGAAAATAAATACTTTCACTTTGGAAACACAAGTACATCAAGAATAGAAGGTTCTCACTCCTACATTAAAAGATTCATCAATTCTTCTATTGGCTATTTCTATAATGTAGTTCAAATAATTTACAGTTCCATCACCATCCAAACCTGTGAGAGAGCCATTGAAGCCTCTCAACAAGAATTCAAGTATCTCATTGGCTTTCCTCACTTTTTGGATCATCATTCTGGAAAGATCAGCAACTTTTCCCTCAAAATCATTCATTCATCTCATCAAGTTCCTGATTCTTTCACCAATTGCAACAAATTTCATCAATCTTCTTACATGGGTAGACCATGTGTTCACAAAGTCAAATTTGCCATCAAAAAGGGTAAAACTTTCCAACTTGATGATTTTCATTCTCAACGGCATGTCAAAGCTCCCATATCAGTAAGTTTTTCTCTTTTTTGTTTGGGATTCAAGCTCAGATGAATAATTTCCTGATTGATTTTGATTACCCTTTCTCCAGTTAACTGTGAACCCTGAATCAACTGAAGACTCAGAAAAACTTGAAGTTCCAACCAAAGACATTGATGAAAACTTATATTTAACTAATATGTTTGAATCATTCAGCAGGTTGACACCTGGAGAACAGATTTATTATCTGGGTGAAAGCATGAAGATGTAAAGTGGAAGATATCAACTGACCCTTATTGAAGATCCAAATTCCACTCAAAGATGCAAAGTTAGAGGAAGACCCAAAGGAGCAGCCAATAGGTTCAAGAAGATCTCTCAGTCCTCAAGCTAAATAGAGCCATCTGGTTATGAATATTTAGAAGAACCCTAGAGGAAAGGAAGTCCAAAGAGGAAATTCATAGCAAATTTGAAGGTCAGTCACCAATTTTTCGGAAAAAAAAAATATATCAAAATTCATAATCATTTTTTTTTCTTATGTGTTCAGGTTTCAAGAAGGTGATGCACATTATCGTATTCTTCCTCTGGAATATTTGACCAAGTATCAATTGAAGAAGTGAGTATTATCTTTATTCCAATTTTTTTGTCATAAAAAAATTCTGATTTTAGGGTCTAGTTCCAATACAAAGATCACATTTCCCTAAAAAAAGCCATTCCACATATCTCCCATGTTAAAGATGTCATAGGGGATGGGAACTGTGGCTTCAGAGCAGCAGCCATTTGCTTGGGGAGGATCTCAGAATACTGGATTGAAGTTAGGAAATAAATTGTGAAAGAGCTTGATTCAAGCCCAATCTTCAAGGAGACAAGATTACTGCTTGAAAGCTGGGGTGAATCTTTCCAAGAAGCAAGAAGTTACCTGAACCAACTTTATTTCCCAGCTCCCATATATATGTGAATGAAGTTTCCATGCCATCATTTCCTTCTGGCTGAAAAATAAAAGTGTCCAGTGGCTCTGTTTTCTTCATTAATGCCTTGCACTTATGTTCCTCTGAATTCCCCTCCCACTCCAAATTCCAAAAATTCTCACATTTGCTCCATTCTTTCAGAAGAATCCAAAAATTTAATCTCATTCAAGTTCAAGACTGATCATTGGCCAGCTCCCAGGTTAGATCCACTTTGAAAAAAACTTGTGACAAAAGATTTCAAATCTTGGAAAACCATTTATCAGAGATATTTGGATCTTGGTAATGAGGTTTTGTTCCCTCCACAAAAATCAAGTAGAAAAATAAAACAAATTATAGTTGAATAAATTTTAATATTTGTATCCATATTTGTTCTTTATTTTTGATTTTTTATACAAAGCTTGTAAGTTGTATGCAAGAATTTAGATGATCTTCAAAGATTATTAATGCATTTTTTTTTGTTTTTCTAAAATTAAAAATTCTGAAAACTTGGATCACCCAAAAAAAATATATAGGCCAACAAAAGGATTCAAAAATTCAGTGAGAAAAGTGAATTTTTCAAATTTTTTGGTCTTTTGATGGAATTTTTAAAGGTCAAAAATGACATCCAAAAATCCTGAATGAAATTTTGGAAAGCTCTTGAATTTTCTTGGAAAACTATTTATCAGGGATATTTTGATGTTGATATGAGGTTTTTTTCCCTCCACAAAAATAAAGTAGAAAAATAAAACAAATCATAATTGAATAAATTTTAATATTTATATCCATATTTGTTCTTTATTTTTGATTTTTTATATGAAGCTTGTAAGTTTTATGCAAGAATTTAAATGATCTTCAAAGATTATTAATGAATTTTTTTTGATTTTCTAAAATTAAAAGTTCTGAAAACTTTGATCACCAAAAAAAAATATATAGACCAACAAAAGGATTCAAAAATCCAGTGAGAAAAGTGAATTTTTTAAATTTTTTGGTTTTTTGATGGATTTTTAAAGGTCAAAAATGACATCCAAAAATCCTGAAAGAAATTTTGGAAACCTCTTGAATTTTTTTTTACAATTTTCAAAGCTTGAAACACAAAAAAAAAAACTCAAAATGGCAAAAATAAGGATCCAATAGTCAAATTATAAAATTGAATTTTTTGGATTTTTTGCCTTTTTGAAGGAATATTTTGAGGCAAAATAATTCTTCCAAAAAATCTGAAAAAAAATATTTTAATGCTTTTTGAATGTTTTTTTAACTTTTTGATAGCTTGAATTACCCAAAAAAATGAAATAAAAACAAAAATAAAAGGATTGAAACTCCAAAGAGAAATTCAATTTTTTTGATTTTTTGTGTTTTTTGAAGGAATTTTTTTAAGCCAAAAGGATACATCCAAAAAATATGAAAAAAATTGGAAGAATTTTGGAATATTTTTCAAAATTTATGGCAGCTGAAATAACCAAACAAAGAAAATAGCTAAAATGATGATTCAAAGACCCATGCAAAGATTTTTTTTTGTGGAATTTTTTTTTGATTGCATTTTTGAAGAGGTTCTAATGGCTCAAAAATTACCATAAATTTTGGTTAGGGCTTTCAGAATCCGGGCTACAGGGCTGCGCAGTAAGCATTTAAAAAAAATGAATTCTTGAAAGTTGAAGGAAATAAACTATTTTTGCCCAAAATAGTGAAGGGGCGCAACTGCGCACCAATGTCAAAAGGCGTGAAATAAAGGGTTGGATGCGTGAGAAAAATTTTACCCTAAAAATAAAAATAAAAATAAAAATAAAAATAAAAATAAAAATAAAAATAAAAATAAAAATAAAAATAAAAATAAAAATAAAAATAACAATAAAAATAAAAATAAAAATAAAAATAAAAATAAAAATAAAAATAAAAATAAAAATAAAAATAAAAATAAAAATAAAAATAAAAATAAAAATAAAAATAAAAATAAAAATAAAAATAAAAATAAAAATAAAAATAAAAATAAAAATAAAAATAAAAATAAATAAAAATAAAAATAAAAATAAAAATAAAAATAAAAATAAAAATAAAAATAAAAATAAAAATAAAAATAAAAATAAAAATAAAAATAAAAATAAAAATAAAAATAAAAATAAAAATAAAAATAAAAATAAAAATAAAAATAAAAATAAAAATAAAAATAAAAATAAAAATAAAAATAAAAATAAAAATAAAAATAAAAATAAAAATAAAAATAAAAATAAAAATAAAAATAAAAATAAAAGTAAAAATAAAAATAAAAATAAAAATAAAAATAAAAATAAAAATAAAAATAAAAATAAAAATAAAAATAAAAATAAAAATAAAAATAAAAATAAAAATAAAAATAAAAATAAAAATAAAAATAAAAATAAAAATAAAAATAAAAATAAAAATAAAAATAAAAATAAAAATAAAAATAAAAATAAAAATAAAAATAAAAATAAAAATAAAAATAAAAATAAAAATAAAAATAAAAATAAAAATAAAAATAAAAATAAAAATAAAAATAAAAATAAAAATAAAAATAAAAATAAAAATAAAAATAAAAATAAAAATAAAAATAAAAATAAAAATAAAAATAAAAATAAAAATAAAAATAAAAATAAAAATAAAAATAAAAATAAAAATAAAAATAAAAATAAAAATAAAAATAAAAATAAAAATAAAAATAAAAATAAAAATAAAAATAAAAATAAAAATAAAAATAAAAATAAAAATAAAAATAAAAATAAAAATAAAAATAAAAATAAAAATAAAAATAAAAATAAAAATAAAAATAAAAATAAACATAAAAATAAACATAAAAATAAAAATAAAGATCAATGAAAAAATTCTCAATGCTGATTGGAAAAATGGAAAACTTTCAATAAGCTGCCCATCATGCCAGACCAAACAAAAATGAAAAAAATGAAAAAAAATCAATAAAATCACAAAATAAAAATAAAAAATCATAAAAAATCATAAAAAAATAAAAGAAATCAAAAAAAGGTCAATGTTAAATTTGCAACCCTGGTGTTGCAAACAGAGGCAAAACGCTGTTTGCAACCCATCTGGGTTTCCAATGGCCCCTTGGAACCCATGTGAGTCGCAAATGGCCATTTGCAAGGCATACAAGTGGCGAATGGATATATATATATATATTTTCAAAAAAATTACTTTATTTTATCTTATTTTTTTATTTTAATAAAGAATAAAAGATAAACAAAAATAAATAAATAAAAAATAAATTAATGAATTCAATTAAAAATTTGAATAAAATAAAAAAATGAAACAATATATTATTTCAATATTTGTGTAGTTTTTGTTATCTTATGTTTTTGTTTAATTTTAATCAATAATAAAAATAAAAATAAAATTAATGCATTAAATTAAAAAAATGATAATTGAAAAAAACAGAAAAATTAAAAATGACATAAATAAATAAAGAAAAAATTAATTAATTAATTAAATCAAAAATATAGATAAATAAAAATAGGGTGATTTTAAATTCACGGCTCCAACTGTGTGGTAGTTGTGTAGGGCCCTACGCAACTCAAATGAGCCTTTGGGGCCCATAGACGACTACAAAGGGCTGTTTAAAACACGTGCAACCCTGGCGGGGTTGTGTAGGAGCTGTGTAACCCCCCAAAATGGCAAATTCAAGCCGTTTACCCCTGTACATGGCTCAAAACCACTGTGTTTTGGGGTGCACAACCCCCCATAAGTCGTGCAAGAATTGTGGACACCCCCTTGACCACACTTGGGTTCTGTCAACCCAAATTTTGGATCAAGGCATACTTTGTGGGACTGTTGTTCCACACCTAGCAATCCCACAGAGACATTGAATTTAAACCAAAGTGAAATTAAAGTGAAAACTGAAATCATATAAAAATCTGCAAGCAATTCTTTCTCAACTCAAAAGTGAGCAAACTTTGTTTGTTCACTTGAAATTTGGATTGAATACTGAAGTATACCATTGCATTTTTTTGAGTGGTAACAGTTGCAAGCCCTCCTTCTTCTGAAATGGCTGCGTGGAAGGTCTACATTGATAGTGCCATCCACAAAGATTTTGGAAAAGATAAAAAAGGATTTGGTTAATGAAACATTGGAAGCCCCAATTGCATCCTCATTAAGGTTGACAATTTATGAACAAAATGTTTCATAGTGGGATTTGACCTCTGGTTGTGAGTAACATTTTGTGTTACTGGTCTTTTCCGGATTTAATTTGATTTAAACTGATGGAGTGCAAGCCATCAATATTAATATGTAACTATAGAAGATCAACTTTACCCACCTCCCTTGAGAGCTTTTCCTACTGGGGAAGAGGCACAAAACTCTTGTCAAACATTGGAAATGAAGCATGGTTACGCATCAACAGTTTTCAACTGAAAGCATCACCAATATATGGATTTATCCTGTGATAGACATGGTTCCTATTCAGGAAATCTTCTTACCAAATGGTATAGACAAACTCATACAAGGAAGGTTGGGTGCAAGTTTTTAATCCATGCAAGTTGCACAAAGGCAGACCCCTTGTGGCAAATCTCCTTTAAAGAAACGCAATATAACCATCAACCATCTGAAAATATCTCTGTACATCCTCAACTGAGGATAATCTCTGGGCAAGCCTTGGATATCCTTAAGGAAGGCATGAAAGATGGGCTCAATACGTTACAAATTAACAGAAAATTGAGCAATTTTGATGGGTGGGATTATGTTGACGACCAAACAATCTATAAAACTAAGCAGAAGGTAACGCTTTCAGGACTAAAGGGGAAAAGTGTTATGGAGGTACTCTATGAACAGCTTGAAGAAAAAAGTTGGATTCACCGGTCAAAGTTCAGTGGAGAGGGTCACTTGGAGGCCCTGTACTTAGCAAATCCAGAGGCAGTAAAGCTTTCAAAACAATTCCATCATATTGCTATGTTGGATTGTACTTATAAAAAAAATAAGTACAAACCCCACTATTGAATGTTGTAGGAATGACAGGAAATCAAAAAACTTTCACAAAAGCTCTTGTGCTCATAACAAAAGAAACATTTGAGTTCTACAGTTGGTCTGTAAATGCATTAAAGGAGTTGGCTTATGATCCTGAGAGACTTCCAAAATTCTTTTTTATGGACCGTGAAAAAGATCTGATTCATGCTATTTAATCTAGCTTCCCTGATTCATCAAGACAATGTTTCCTTGGCAGTTGTCTAAAAACATACAATTAAACTTTAAAGTGCGCTTTGTTCATGACGTTGAAGGATGGAAAAGCCTTATGGCTCTGAGGGAAAACTATGGGGCCTCAAAGACCAAGGAGAAGGCGGAGGTCAATGATGGGGAACTCAGAGTAGGTCCAAATCACTGCTTCTTATTTTTCCTAGTTTTGTGTTCTGACCTTTTGACTTGTAAAGTGTCTCTTGAAAGACTATGAGGATTCACTTGAGTATATGGAAAATAAAATTTTCCCTATCAAAAAAATGTTTGTAAAAGTGTGGACTTGTATAAACCCAGATTTTGGAAACAAAAAACCATCTTGGGTTGAAGGGGCCCATTCTACTCTCAAACAATTCCTTGCAAACTCTTTGGGAAACCTGTTGGATGTTTGTAAAAGCCTTGAAGGAACAGTTTTGAATCAAATTAAATCAGTTCATGCATCACTTTATAACTCTTGAATTAAGTTAGGGACAGTTCTTCCTCCTGAACCGTTACCATTGGGTTAGAAATGGTCTTTAGAGGCAATTCCTCTTATGAGGGAACAATTAGAGAAGTTCAAACGTGATCATGATGGAAAAGTGTGCGCCAAGTTATACTCCAAGACTATGGGTATGCGCTGTTCCCACCAAATAGGTGACCGTCTAGCATTCAGAGGATCTGTGGTACCCAAAGATGTTCATCCTCAGTGGAGGTTGGACTATGACCCTCGAAGTTCTAGTTCTGTAAGTTGGCTTAAGTTGGATTGTTCAAGTTGTATTGTTCAAATGACTATGTGATCAATGCTTTTTGATTAATGATTCCTAATTCACTAATGGTTGATCCTTTTGAATTTTTCAAGTGCAATTTCAATTAAATTCTAAGCATTCTTCAGTTACGTTAAAAAGTGAATGCAATAATCTTGGAATCTCCAGATCATGAGAAAAGAGGAATATTGAATTATATCATTCAGAAGATTACAAAATATCAAGTGGAGCCAAGACTTGAACCTAAAGTCTTGCGATCAAATAGGGGAAGGCGAAATTGACAGATACACGGAAAGAACAATTTTGGTTTGAGCTTGTTAAAAAAAACTCAAGGGGGGAAAAAAACGACTAGAAGGACTCCAAACAAGAAAAGAATAAATATTGTAAGTCTTTTCTTTTTGTATATGTTCATTTTTTTGGTTTAATCAACTTAGTTAATAACTAGTGATGAATTTTCAGTTAAAGTTGGCAGAATCTGAATCTGCATTTCATAGTTCAGAGGAAGAGACTGAAAGTGAACCAGGATCACTTAATCATTAATCACAATCCTCTTCAGAGGAAGAGAACGTTCATCAAAGCTCAACCAGAAGCTCATCTTTGGTGAGTATTCATTTAATTGATCTAATTTAAGAAATGAATACTAAGTAATTTTTCATGATAGGAACCAAGCCTGAAATACCTCAATCAAATACACTAAAAATTCCATAAGTTCTTGGGTGAAGTTTGGGATTCAATTGGAGATGGGATTTGCAGATTTAGAGTCATTTCTAAATCTCTTGGTTATGAAGAACATTGTTGGTTTAAAGTTAGGAATGAAATGATTGAAACATCAGAGAACATAAAGCATGTTACATTAGATGCTTGGTGGTGCAAAGGAGGTTGAAAAGATTAAAAACAGACTTGATGTTGAAGACATCAATGAAAATATTCCCTCCTCAAAATGGCTGGCTAAATTAAACATGGTTCAAATCATAGCAGACACATATTCCAAACCTATATGTTTCATTTCATTAGATTCATGTGATACTTATACTCCAATGAAAAATGATGTTACTGATCAATCAGATAAAATTTTAACTTCCTTTGTAAACAATAACCACTGGTTGCTATTAGTACTTGAGGGAGAAATTATTCCAATCTGGCCCATTGTAGCAAAACCCAATTCCTTGATTTCTAAAAAAGCCTCTGGTTGGGTTGCTCATCTCAAAGATCAGTTGCAAATTTATTCTAGATTGTAATAGAATTTGACTTCATTTCATCATTGGGTTTCATATAAATTGTGATTCTAATGCAGCTAATGAGCTCTATTAATATAAAGGGTTGTCACATTTTGAACATCATTATGTTGATTGTTTTGATTTAAAATCATTATATTGAGTTTTTTGAATGAGATTTTAATGCTAAGTCAGTTCAACTTGTGTTGGGATGATTCAATCACAAGCTTTACTTATGTTAAGCTTGGGATGGGAACATGGGTGTTCTTGGGCCCGCCAGGATGGATGGGCCCCCTTAGCCAGATGGGGTTATTTGGGCATAACTGGGTCCAAATTTTATTTTGGACACACTTGGCCAGACGGGCTGTCCAACAAAAGTGTAGTTTTTATGCCTTTGGGCCTTGGAGGCCCATTGGGGCTGCTGCCCATGTTGCGACCCGCTTGGGGCCACTTGTTTCCTGCCTGGGCCTGTTTCTGGGCCTGAAGGCCTGCGCCGGGAAGGGGACTCTGTTTGGATTCCTCCCACAGCTGTGTGCAAGGCCGCGGCCCTGGTTGCCCCACTCAACTGGTTGGGGCCGCCGGGGTGGGTCGCGGCCACGGTGGCTGGCAGCCCCTGCCTCCCTCCCTCCCCTCGCTTGGTTGTGAGGGGGAGGGAGGATGGATGTTCCTCCCTCCCATCCAGAAAAGCAAGGAATGGCCCCAACAAAGCAACCAGCAAGGTGGGGTGGAATATGACAACCCACCCACCTCAAGCGTAGCAACAACAAGTTGAAGGGGCCATCTCCCCCCCCCTGTTACCAAGGGGGAGGTGACCTTGGGCTGGGTGGGCTTGAAAAACACCCAGCCCACTCATTTTTTGAATTGCTCTGGGGGGTATCAACCTCCAGGGCTCCCTGGGGGGGATTTGACTGCTCCTTCCAGGGATTGAGAGATTGAGGGGGGGGGGGGGGAAACACATGTCTGCTGGTAACACCTCCCCTCCTGTAAGTTTGACCAGACCAAGAGTGTTTCTGGGTCCACCCTTGACAACTTGAGGGCCAGGGGCTGGTTGGGGGAGGCAACCAGCCATGTGAGTTGGTAATCAGGAACAATAGGGTCAAGAGGGAATTGCAACTGGGTAACAGGGATGATTGTAATAGACAACCAGCCAGGGTGTGAACAGCAACAAGGGCTGGTTCAGCCCAGTAAGGGTGGAAACATCAAACTCAACCGGTAAATGCTGGTCATAAGGGTCATGGACTAATACCAAGTGGACTGAGTAAGCCCAAACCAAGTAGCAAGGCTTGTAGAGCCTGTAGAGCCCATTTAGGGCGGGATTTTTGCCTTTTTCTTGTCATTCCATGATCTCCACATGATCACCGTCTTTTTTATTCAAGGATGTCTTCTCCCTGCTGTTTTCCATCCATTCATTCACCAATTCAATCACAATCACCACTGCACCATTGCTTTGTCCTCATATTTAGGATCAATCAAAAGACATTATTGTCTCAGAATTTCTTTTGCTTTAAGTACTGCTCTTTTACTAAGCTTGTGGGCAAATAATTCTCACACAAACAAATACAAAAAAAAATTCAAACAGATTTTGAAGTGATTATCAAACATTCAAATTTTTTGAAGCACCAAAAAAATTAATTGAGAAGTAAACAGAAAATTTTCACAAATGAATTGAGACTGTTTTTTTTTTCTTTGATTTTCTTGGTTTTTAAGCATATTTCTGAAGGTCTTGAAATAATTTGGAAATTCTGAAATTTTATTTATAGGAGATTTGCATGCCAATATACATTGCTGCAGTGTTATAAATTTTGCAAAAAAAAGACTTTAAATGCCTGTTTCCAAGCAAATTTCTGTGTGCAGAAAATCAGGGAAATGCATAATATCTGTGCATTTCAGTGTACAGTTCTTGAAAAAGATTGAGGTCAGAATCAAAAATAAAATCAAAATTAAAATCATTAAATAGAATAAAAATTAAAAAACAACAAGAATAAAAGAATAAAAGAATCAAAAAAGGGATAAACCAAAAATGCAAAAATTAAAATTCAAAATGAAAATCAAAATGAAAACAGGAAAAAAAATTGAATTTTCATTTATTGATGAAAAACTCAATTAAAAAAAATAAAAAGCAAAGAAAAGAAAAGAAATTAAAAGTAACTTTGTTTTAAGGTTGTAATTATTCTTCACAGCATTGATTTGTTTCCAAATTTGTGTTATGAATCTAAGGGTATCCAGCACATGGTTTTGCAATTTGTTAAACATTATGTTCTCAATTTTAATTTTTGAAAATCAGATTAGTAAGGCCACCAGCATGAAATTTATTCTTGAAGGAGAAATCAAAAAAAGAAACACAAATTTAGTTTAAAAATAAGAATTAAATTTGCTTTCTTTCCTAAAAATTCATAAAAAATTTTTTGAGGCTGGACACAAAACAAATAAAGTTTTAATGAAAGACAGGTCTGAAAAAAATTTCTCAAAATATTTCAAAGAAATATGAAATTAAGAATATATACATAAATTTCCAATTCTTCCTGTTATGTAGAAATTTTCAATTCAATTCATGCATTACATAAATATGGTGCAGTGATTTTCTGGGATCATCCAGGCATCAATTTCATGTTTGAATCCAAAACAAAAACAGATTCAATACAGGTTTCACTCACCATCCCAGGTGCTACACCTTCCAGCAGGTGCAGCAATTTCTTTCATGGTGAATGGCTGAAAGTTTAGAAGGCCAGAGCAGGGTACTCTGTTAAAATACTTACACACTCATGTGTGTGCTACATATAAGTTTAATCCAAATGGGATGCACATATGGGCCTCTGCTTCCCATTGGAAATTCACATGGACCATTTGGGCCTGTTTGGATTTCATGGATTTGGGGAAACTTGCCTCAAAACACGTGAAACAAGCCTATTGGTACACGGGCCCTAATGGGCCTGGTGGGGTGTATGGGCAAATACAGCCAGATGGGCTTGTATGGGCATTATTGGGCCCAAGGTTCATTTTGGAAATACTTAGCCAGAAGGGCTGGGCCCCAAAAGTATGATTAATTTTTATTTTGGTCTTGGGGACGCTGCCCATCTTGCAGCCAGTTTAAGGCTTCCACCTGGGTCACCAACTGCTTGGGGCCACTTGTTTCTCTTGGTAGGACCCACGTGGGGCCTGAAAACTTTTTTGGGGCTTCTGCGGTGGTCAAGGGACCTGGCGCGGCGCAAAGCCGCGCTGGGCTTTTTGCCGCGGCCAACAGTTGAAGCCGCAGGATCTGGGGACAATGGCCCTGGGTCCTTCCCCTCCCCTTGCTTGTATTGCAGGGGGGAAGGGGATGGCTGGCTGGGTTGAACCAGCCAGCAACCGGTCAGGTTGGGGGGGACTTCATCACCCTCCCACCCATATGGAGTGGCTAGGCTGGTTGCAACAAGGCAACCGGTGGTTGGGGGACCTGATTTCCCTCCCAACAGAAAAGCGCAAGGGCCCCTATACCAAGGGGGCGGAGCGACAGACTGAGGGGGATCTGACCACCCCGCAGCCCACCTACCTTTGAGAAAACCCCAGGGGTATTGACCTCCAGGGCCCTGGTTGGGGGATTTGACCACCCCCTCCAGGGATTTGTGAGAGAGGGGGGGGGCGGCATGTCTGCCAGTTACACCCCCCCCCCTCAAGTTTTTCTGAGACCAAACCAAGGTGTATCCTTGGTCCCAACTGTCCATTTTTATGACCAGGGTCTGGTTGCATGAGGCAATCAGCCAGCTTGTGAGGTAACAGGGCTGTTTGTAACAGAAAACCGGCCAGGGGATTGAACCCCGTTGTGGTGCCCCATCCTGGACACCCTGGCCGCCTTAAGACCTCAATACATAAACTGTTGCGCAAACGTACCGCCCGGCTGAACAACTTATCCTCAGGCTCATCCAAACCATTCTTTACCCGCGCGCGCGCGCCGCGCCGCGCGCGCTGCGCTTCCATTATCCGCGTCGCGCGCCGCGCCGCGCCGCGCCGCGCTCCTTTCATCCGCGCGCGTCGCGCGTCCTTTATCCGTGTTTCTTGTCATCTCCGCCGTTGTCATAGCACGTCCTCATCTTTGTCGTTGCGTGTCTTCATCTTTGTCGTTGCGTGTCTTCATCTTTGTCGTTGCGCCTCCCAATCTCCTCATTGCTACCGTTGCGCGGCGCTCATCCATGATTTACTGAATCCATCCCGACCGCACCCGCAAGCATTTGGCAAATCCTTGGATCCGTCAAACCTCCCACCCACTTGATCTATCAGTCGTGGATCTCAAGGCCGTCAGGATTTACTCAACTTTCTCAAACCAATCTCCTATCCACCCATCCGCGCTCTCATGGACTTCATCCGACACCTTTCCTGGGACTCTCCCACCCGCTTCCGCCTTTGGAAAAGGGGTGGGTGACTCTGGTATTGTTACGCGCGCCCATCCACAGACCGACGCGAGTGACCACATGGTTGCCTTCCCTTTTCCGCTCTATTTGTAGAATCCGTTGTATATAGTCTAACAGGGCCTCCTGCCCATATAAGGAGGGGCTCTCCCCTGCCTTTTGGCCCAGCATCCCATCATGGGAGCATCAGAGAATCCCATCATTCTATGAGACCATCATCATAAGCAATTTATCCGTGGGCATCCTTCCCCACTTATCTGAGCAAATTATCTGGGTATATCTATGATTGCCCCTTGATCCTTTGAGCCTGCATACTCAAACTCAGTCCTTTGTGACCTTGATCCTTATCACCAACCAATAGCCTTGCTGGTTGAAGAAGAATTCCTGTCTGCCTGAATTCTTGAGTGTGTTATACCACTCTGATCCCTTTTTCCGACCATACTGGTCTTGATCTCTCCTTGATCATCTTTCTGGAGCCAATCACGTTTGATTGAAGAGGTTTTATTAAGCTTAAAACCTGGAGTGTTATACCTCCCTTCTTCTTTGAGGTTGAATTTTGCCACGCTATTCTTGAGTTCCTTGAGAAGTGTTGAGATATTCTTGCTCAAATTCGTTATTGATTTGCTTCTAGAGCTTCATAAACAAATTGCTTTTGTTTTGTTCAGCCTCCCACAGTTATCTGGTACCCTTCAAGCGCTTGATTGCGGAGAGTTGGACAGGTTCATTGAGAACCTGGAGGTTGGTTGGGATTGAGTTGATCATTCCTAATCAGCTGCTGACGACCAGAGTTATTAGCTTGTGGGCGTTGTTACTTAAAACTGCCTTGTTCTATTGAACTCTGAACAAACCTTGACTTATTTGTTCAAGTCTTTCCCTGCACCATCTTGTCTCAGATAGTGTTGTTTCCATTGCTACCAACAACTCTTATCCTCTTCTCTTAGTTTGATTTCTCATCCATAAGGTTCTGGACCTTGATTCCGGTTACATTTAAATATTATTGTAACTCCTAGGAGGGCAGCCTAAACAGCACCTTTCCCCTCCACAGAACTGCCACGGCTTAGCACCGTTTGGAGTCTTACACCGTAATGATGGAAACACTAGAAATGAACGGAATAGGCTGGTCATAAGGGTACAGGAACTGATGCCATGTGGGCTTATGTAGCCCAAACCAAGTAGCAAGGCCTTTAGAGCCTGTAGAGATCTTTCAGGGCTTAAAATTTGACTTTTGTCATGTTGTGTCATGGGCACAAAAGAGGCCAATCTTTTTTACTTAAGGAGCTCTTCTCCCTGCTATTTTCCATCACTCATTCACATCCAATCAAATTCATCAACAATATCATCCAACATATTGCCCCATTTTGAGAGCCCATTACCAATTATTGACACAAGTTTTCCAGAATTTTTTTTTTAATTATTCATGATTTGCCTAAGCTAATTGCTGGCCTTAATTATAACAGACTCACTGCAAGGAAATTTGTTTGTGTGTACTTCTTGTTGTTTGATACAATTCTGGAATAACTCTCCCTCTAAAAAACTTTAGTGGAGCACACCAATTTGGTATAGAGGAAATTTTTTGCCAGGGTTGAGCATGGACCTCCGCAGAAAAGTACATTAAAATCTCAAAAATGGAGGTCTAATCAAACAATCAAAGGACAGAAGAGTATTTCTCTTACAAGAAATGAAAGAGATCCAAGAGGGGGCTCTTACAAGAAATGAAAGAGATCCAAGAGGGGTTTATAGGCAAGTTGGAACTTGCAGAACTACTGGAGCAGGATCCCAAGAAGCCACAATGAGAGGAGACCCCGTTCAAGCAGGTTCAGGCTCCCATCATTTCAAAGGAAAAAGCAGATGTAAATGAGATTCTTATAAAGCTCTAAATTTCTTTTCAGAAGGACACCAAGAAATGGGTAGAAGCCATGGCTCAATCAACTTGTATTGGAAGTGAGACTTGTGCCATCCGGTGCTATTATTGCCAGGTGGATGGGCCCATTAAATGGGGATGTAAGTTCCTTTGCAAAGACATAGCCAATTTGTCAGCTCTCTGATACCAGGAACCTTGCAGTCCTTTAGCTACAGAGAGTGATAAAAGAACTTGGAGCAATAATATTCCAAAGAATAAACACTTTAAAGCTCCAATAATGGTATGGTAAGAGCAAGTGCAAGGTTTATTTGTTTTGGTTATAAATATTTTAAATATAATATAAAAAGAGGGGCCACAGTATTATACTACTGGGGATCTTTACAGACTAGAAACCTCTCTTCAAGGGGCCTCCTTAGGCAGTTTAAGAACCTTGGAATAAATATGGGTGCCTTAGAAAGGACTTATTCCACTAATGGCCGGGCTTAACAGCACAAGTGGCCTAGACAGGAAGGGAAACACTCACTCTGAGAACTTGACCACGAAAATCCTGGAATAATTGGAAGGGTTTCAGAGCAGATGGGGTTGATTGCTTGACTAAACTTCAATGGTTGATTGGTTAATAAAGGTAAATAATACTACTACAGACTAAGTCATAAATCACTTGCTTATCTTCATATAAGCACTTGATTAACCATGAAACCGTGTCTGATTGATAATAAATAATTCCTGATAACTGATAAACTGATTCAAAACAGAAGGGCAAAAAGTGCCTGTTTAAATATTCTTTTTTGGGTGCTTGAGTGCCTCTAGAAGGAGTACTAGCCATGGGCTGAGGCTAGGGGGGCAATCAGGGCAGGATTGGCACGTCCTCAAGGTGCTGTTAGCCTGCTGGCCTTAGATCTGTCAAGGAACAGCTCCTTTTTAGCTGCAGGATCTGTTAATCAATAGATTAGTCATTTTTCTGATCCTGCACTGATCCTCAATTTGTACAGTAAGTACTGGTCCAAAGTGAGCAGACGTGGATGTTTATTGATTTTCCATCCTCTGCTGATCCTGTATGTAATTTTTAATAATTTTTAAGACCACTCCTTATGTAGTTTCGTGGTCTTTGAAGGTTCTGATCAACTTATTTCGTGGTGAGTCTGGATCTTTATTTAATTAATAAAAAATACTAAAAATTAGTTACGAACTAATTTTAATTGATTTTTAAGGTTTTTGAACTATAATCTATGCTTGTGTGGTAGCTTTACATAAGTAGTGTAGATCATACTATATTGTAGCTCCTCTGAGCGGTACCTGGATGTCAAACTGGTCACTGCAGGAGGCGCGGGGATCAGTCCATTCAAATGCGCGCGGGGACTGATCCGCTGCTCAGATGCGCACGGGGGACTGTACCGCTGCGCGCGTGACTAGGTCACGGGATTACCTGCGCGGGAGTCCAGCGCTGTAGGGACGCGGGGCTGCGTGCGGGAGTTGGCGTACGCGGGAGTCCAACGCTGTAGGGACGCGGGGCTGCGTGCGGGAGTTTGCGTACGCAGGAGACCAGCGCTGTAGGAACGCGGGGCTGCGTGCGGGAATTGTGACAAAACACAATTTCCCATGTAACTCCTAAACTACACACAACACCTGGATTTCGACTGAAATTTAGGTGTGAAACCTATACATGACATATCATGTGAAATATTAAAATGGCTAAAAGGTGCCATACTGGTGCCGTGGTCATTTACCATTTTGTATTAAATTAATTAAAAAATATAAGGAGTAAGAATTCAAGGGTGGGGTCAGTGAGTGACCCTACCTTATTTTGGGTGGGGAATCCATTTCTGCAATAATATTTATGAATTTCCTACTCCTTTATTTTATAATAATTTTATTTATTCATTTAACTTTGTTCCTTTTAATTTTGTTAATATTATTATTGTTGTTGCTTTGTCAGGTTGCTCTGTGCTAAGTAGCAGGCTTACACAATTGAAGAGTTTAAAATGATGAGCATGATGATTTTGAGGATTGAGGAAAATGATAAGGCTGCAAAGAGCCAATGGAGACAGGATAATACTTGTATATTCAAGTGGAAATGATCTGAAGGGGAGGAAGGGACACTCTGGTTTTAATTTTGGGTAATAAGATGAGTTCTCATTCCAGGTACAAGGAAGGACAAATATTTAAAGACAACTAGAGAACCCAAAAGGATGCCTAAGGAAGCAGGGTTAAGTACAACTAGAGGGCCCCCAGAGGGGGCCTGCTACAGGAAAAATAGGGTAATGAAAAAATTAAGATGGAAATAAAGGTAAATAAATTTTTTAGTTACAAAATATGAACATCAAAAACACAACACACCACTTTAACTGAAAAATTGAGGAAACAATTTAAAAACATTCAACATTCCAGAGATTCATGAGAAATGAGAGGATAATATGAGATTTGAGGAATGAATGACAAGGCACCACCTTGTGAGGATATGAGATGGGGAATGAAAGCCTATTTTAAGATGATAAACAAGGACCTCAGGCATAGTTGCCTGGCATGATATGGGAGAATGATATTTCAATTTTGAGAGGAGAAACAAGGACCTCAGGCATAGTTGCCTAGCTTAATGGGGAGAATGATATTTAGGTTAATGGGGAGGAATGATATGATGATGATGATGATGATGATGATGATGATGATGATGATGATGATGATGATGATGATGATGATGATGATGATGATGATGATGATGATGATGATGATGATGATGATGATGATGATGATGATGATGATGATGATGATGATGATGATGATGATGATGATGATGATGATGATGATGATGATGATGATGATGATGATGATGATGATGATGATGATGATGATGATGATGATGATGATGATGATGATGATGATGATGATGATGATGATGATGATGATGATGATGATGATGATGATGATGATGATGATGATGATGATGATGATGATGATGATGATGAGGGTAATGGTAATGGTGAAGCTAATGATGATATGGATGGTGATGGTGATGGTGATGGTGATGGTGATGGTGATGGTGATGGTGATGGTGATGGTGATAGAGGTGAATTTGGAATGGAGTGATGACAGTTATTTGATGATGGTGGATGATGACAGTGATGAAATTATTGAATTTTAATGAATTTGGTGATGGTAATGAAAGAGGTTGGAAGGTAGGGAGATATGAAGATAGTATTGAGCAAAAAATATGGAAGGATTTCAACACAAATAAATTGGTACAAACAGATGGAATAGACTGTATTATACCTTCAGGAGATAAGGTATGGAAACTTCTGCATTCTCTTTTTCAAAGAGAGCATGTTCATTTGGCAGCATGAGGTAGGAAGGAAGCACCAGCCTCTGCAGGGTATGCGTTCCCACTATCTTCTTGGGAACCCTGCAGGTTTGAGCAGAGTTGAGGGCCATTTGTTTGAAAGAGATAAAGATGTGAATAATGAAAAAAAACAAAGACAATCCCAGAAAAAAGCGGTAGTATTCAAGGCAGGAGAATTATCCCAGGGAGGATCTGCAGAACAGATCACCTGGTTTATTTAAGGCTTAAGGATTTGGCGTCTATCACTCAGATTATGGCGGAGAAAATGGTGGCATATTTTTGGCAGTACACAGGGAATAAGGAGGAAACTCCAAGGGCCAAGGATGAGGAATGGTTTGTATCCCTTAATGCAGGCTTTGGATATTTAGGTATGGGGACGTCCATGATGTGCCCTCTGGGGTATTTTGAGATGTTGATTGGAGGTGAGAGATGCCAGGAAAAGGTAGATAGAGGCTTGATGGGGAAATTCCTCCCATCTCAATTAGCAAAGGATGCAGGCTTGGTCTGAAATAAGGTAGATATTGGATTATGGACCTTGGGGGGATTTGAATGTGTATAAGAAGAAGTTGTAGAGTGGTAATTAATGGAGGTGGTAAAGTTATTGGCTCTGCTATAGTGGTGAGGTGGTCCAAGTTCATGCTGTGTAGGTCATTCCTGTTTTCATTACATGCTTCTCTTGGGTTTTGACAAGACACAAGGGAAGAACTCCTCATGGTAGTAAAAACATGGGGAAACAGTACATAACAACCATCTGTTATCCTGAGAGCAGAATTTGAGAAAACTGGATTGGTTTTCTGCATGTGGGAAATTGACATGAGGATCCCCCTCTGGAATATTTTTAGAATTTGGCCAAGGAATCTGTGCAGAGATATCACCGTTTTTGTGCAGAATGATGAAAATCAAGCAGCAAGGGTGAAAGAAGACCACTGAATGCAGGGACATTTGGGAAGAATGGAAAATAGTAGGTATTTTTGGGGAAATTTGGAACATGGGCATAGGAAAAAAATTTATTCCTTCCCTTTATGTGCCTCCAATGGATCTTAGAATAAGCATCCACCATTTTCCACAGTTGGGAACAACCTGAAGTTTGTTGCAGGTTGAAAATTGCAGATAGTGGAGAAGGATGTGGGAGCGCAGCTAGTGGAAGCCAGATTTTTCAGGTGGAAGTACAAAACAGTGGCAAAGAAAGTGCCTCCTCAGGAAAATCCCATGCGTCAGGGTTTGAAACACCCACTAAGGACTATTCTGTGGTTGGGGGATCTGTATGAATTGCTACTGTTGCCAAAATCCTTGGAAATCAATCTCACAATAATAACAGGGGAGAAGATTGCAGATCCCAAATTTGGCCCAGAGGGGTGGCTGATTGTGGAAGAGATCAGGTTGCTAAAGGTGTTTATTTTTATGCAGAGGGAAAAACTAGAATTTTTTCTGGAGTAGCGGGGTTTTCTGAAACACAAGATAGTGGACCCCTACCAGATTCCAATGGTACTTCACAAGCCATGGCAGATCAAACCAATATCAATTCCAGAGGGGATTTGGAATATGTTTACAGAATTGGTGTGGGAGAAATTGCGGACTTGGTTGTAAAATCCTTCTTTTTCAGGTTATTCTAGCACAATTTATTTCAATGCTAAAGCAGGATGGGAAAAGTTTGCCAATTGCTTATTACTTTCAAAAGCTTAATTCAGTAACTATTTGAGTTGCGGGGATACCTCCAGGGGTGAATGGAGTTGTGGATAATTTGACAGGGAGAGTCTTCTTTGGTTTAGTGAAAGTGATGGGAGGATAAAATCAGCAGGAGGTTCATCCGGAGTTTCATTCAATGGCAGCTTTCAAAATTTGTTTGGGGAAGCTTTAGCTCATGCTGCTTGCGCAAGGGGAAACGTGTTTCAGGAACAGATGAAGTGGATTCTTCAGTATAATTTTCTGTGAAAAGTTGGGATATTCATTGAAAATGCAGAGACAAAGGGTCCAAGGAGTGACTATGAAAGGGAGAACATTGCGGGTTACCCTGGTATAAGACAAGTATTTTTGGAATGTGTGCAAAATTTTGAGATGATTCTCTTATGTGTTGATGAAGCAGGATTGACAGTCTTGGTGAAGGATTTTGCAGTATTCATTCCAGCCTTAGACGCCCTTGGGCATGAGGTGTCTGTAAGGGGTCAATGGATAAAAAAGACCAAAGTCAAAAAGGTCCTGGAGTTGCCTAATCTGCAGAATCCTACTCATTTATCTCAGTTTTTAGGTATGTGAAGATGGGTACCAATATTCCTCAAGAATTTTGTGGAAATATTAATTCCATTATGGAAGTTGATTCTCAAGGGAGCCAAATGGAACTGGACCAAAGACTTCAATTGCGCCTTTTTTGAGTCAAAGGAGATACTTGGAAGGCAGATCTTTCTTAAGGACTTGGATTACCAAAAAGGCACAATTCAATGGGCAGTAGATTCAAGTGAGTTTAGAGTGGGGGATTTCTGACCCAAGAGGACCCAGGGAAGGATTGGCTCATACTCTAAAAATTGGTAACCTTTTCAGAAGGTGTGTAAGTGAGTCTTGGTATTCACAACCAAACTTGGATTTTTTGAGTGACCTGGATTTTACAGAGATTACAGTATGTTCTGTGGAGGTTGCATTAGAACTTTTGTTAGATGCAGCGGCAGTAGCCAGAATTATCCATTCCCAAAGCTTTCCTAATTCTCCCATGAATAGGTGTATTGCATACTTACAGCTGTTCAAACTTATCATTAGGAATGTTCTTTGGAAGTCCTGCACAATTGCAGATTCCCTGTCCCAATATCCGGAAGTTTGAAGAGTGGGTGAAGAGGATTTGGACATGGAGCAGAGGCTCTTGACAGTGATGGTGACAACTGGGGGAGTTGGAAAGTTACCCCTGAAGAATTTTGGTTTGTTCCAGATATTAGAGTAGTACCCTGGAATGCTTAAGTTTCCAACTGGTTTAACAGGAACCTTAGTCCAATTTGCTTGAAGGAAGGCTTTGTGGTTCTTTTTCCAGGAATGAAAGTTGTGGAAGTAGGCCTCACCAATACCTGTGATTTTAATCACAAGGCAAGAAGACCAAGAAGACTTGTTGTTGGGTGTTCAAATTAATTGGGCCACCAGGGAGAGGCAAAAACCATGCAGAGGGTAAGAACCAGTTTCTGGTGGCCAGGGCTTGCTTGTTTAGTGCGTGATAGGGTACAGAGTTTCAAGGTGTGTCAATGGAGTATTTCCATCTTAACTTGAGAGGTAGGTACTCAGACAGGGAAGGAAACACTCTTTTTAAATGTCTAGCTGGACATGGTCCATATTAAAGCAGGTAGGTTTGAGTACCTGATTTTTTCCCACGTTGACTTTTCTTGCCGGGTACACGCCCAGCCTTTTATAAAGCAGTCTGCGGAGGAGGATTATTTTTTTGATTACTTTGGTTTCTTGTTTCTAATCAAATTAAATAGAGGTGCAGAGTTTAGGGGAAACTTCAGGAAGTTTTTTGAGTCCTGTGGAGCCATTTTTGGGCGGGTAATGGAGTCCTACCCAGAAGGAGCTAGTGCTGTTGAGCAAGGTGACCATGGTAAAAATATGTGGAAACAGTGTTAAGAAGTGGCAATAATTCTTACTGGTAGTACTCTTGTTTGAAGATAAGATCTCAATTCATCACAAAAAAGGGTATTTGCCACACAAGCTTCTTTACCTATGGCAGCCAGTGCTTCCAGTGGAAATTGAAACTCATACCTCATTGGCCATTGATTGGTTGAAGTTGAAGAAAGAAGAAGACTTTTTTTGGATGGAAAGCCCCTTGCAGAAGAAGGAAAAAATTGCAAGGGGGCAAAGCAACTTAAGGAGATTTGGGAAAGGTCTCTCAGGTACTGGGACAGATGTTGGGTAATTTTTTGTGGGACCCATTGCCAAAAGGTGATCTGGTCTTAATTTATAACCAAATTTTTGAGATGCAGTGGGGTAAGATTTTTGCAGACCAATGGAACAGTCCTTACCGCGTGGTAAGCCAGTTCCTAGGTGGGAGTTTCCAGCTAGATGAAATAGATGGCACTATTCTTAAAAGTAAGGCAGTCGCTGTAAATATGAAGAAGTTCCACATGCAGGGTATGATTGAATTTGACCAGACTGCATTTTCCTCTGGAAGAGAACGGGATATGGAAAATTCAAGATTTGCAGACTAAAATTGGAGCCTTTTTCTGGAGAAGAGTCTTTAAGGGAATGAAAATTGGGTACAACATTCAATTTTTGTGGGCAAAAAGGGGTGGGGAAGCTTTTATCACCAAGAGCTGCGTGGAAGTTCTAGGCTATTTGTAAACCTTATCTGGGGTTTTCCAGGTCCCTTAGGTGATGTTTTATTGCTGGTTTTTTGTTTTGTCTCATTTTTTTTTTAGTCTGTGTAGTAGTAACTTTGTCTCACATTCTTGGGTCTGGGCTCAAGTTTCTCATTTATCCCAAGGGAAGAAGGGGCTTTCCTCAGAATAAGGTTTGTGAATTTTTTATTTTTTTTTTCTGTCTCTCTGTAGGATGGTGTGGTGAATAAAGCTGATTTGTTCTGGGTAGGTCAAGAAGGCATAAATTTCAAAGTTTTACAAGGATTATTGGAGAAAAGAATAACAAATCTTTGTAGGTACAATTTTATGGTTATGTTTTATTGTAGGAATAATTCAAGAAGAAAGGAAAAACAAGAATACTAGGAGGAGAACAAAATGGCACATAAGAGCTCTCCACCAGTGCATTGGTGTACAAAGAGGAGGTTCAGGTTCTCTGAAACCAGAATTCCAATTGACCTTTGAATGATTTCCAGGATTGGCTTGTGAGAAGCCCAGAGCTTACAATTGAGTTTTCCCTCCTTGAATGCATGGCTGAAAGGTTTTTTTTATGTATTTCCTTATGTTATGGAAACACCAATCATGGGCAAGAAGAGCTGTTTTGAGGAGATCTGGTGGTCCAAGTTGAAGGACAAGGTGATGGGTTCTGCAGAGGCATCAAGTGGAAAGCAGAAGAGACCTGGATTGAGGATAGAGGCAACAGCAACTTTTCCTTGGATCCAGGGGCTGTTGAAAATGTAAGTATCAGTAAGGGGCCTTCAAAAAAATAAATAATAAGCTTATGGGGTACCTGTGGCAAGTTGAAAATAATTAAAATTGCCAATTGTGGGTAATCCTCCTCCGCAGGGGCAGAAGCAACCAGTGTGGAAATAAGAGGAGTCAAATTCCTCATTTGTCCCAAAGATTTGAAATTTTTTGGCGCCTTGCCTCTGTAAGGAGCTGAGAGGGCTGTTCAACCAGCAACCAGAGAGCAAGAGAGAGTAAGAGAATTAGAAAAAGATATTGGGGGATTTTCTTCCTTCCTACCAAGTGTCATGGGAATTGGTCCCCTATGAGCCCTATCCTATCTAAACCCCTAGTTCATGGTGATTTACTAGTACACCTCTCTCAACCTTAAAGTAGGTAAACAAAAAAATGAAACAAGCAACCCTAAGCTTCCACCCCATCAACCCTAAAACTCCACCTGCCATTACATCCATCGGGGTTTTTCCTTCTCATGATGCAGCCTTGCCCATTCCCTACTCCAAGCTCCCCTGCGTCTTTCTGCATCATCCCAATGCTCCTCCTTTTGGGTTTCTTTACCCAAGATAGCCCAGAAAAATTTTCCTGCTCCTATTTCCCCAAACTAGAAATACCTGCAAACTCAAATGGATACGGTTTTTTTCTTGATCCACTTCCTCTTAGCAGATAATGCATCCTCAGCACATGCCAGATGGTGAGCTTTTCTGTGTAAGTGTTCTGAGCCCACGGAGGCCAATGCTGAGCTCATCTTCATCCAATGCTGAGAACGCAAACTGCCATGCAGTTCTCAATCCCAAGGCTATAAAATCCCACCACATCACCCCCATTTTGAGTTATTTCCCAAAATTTCTTCCCACAAAATTGCCCACATCCTTCCCACTCTTGAAAAAACTGTCCATTCATCCATGCAAAACCACTCCACATCAATCTGCCACCCATCATGTCCCCTTTCTCTAGCTACTGTGCCTTAAATGGTCTTGTATAGACCTTATTCCCCAGTAATTGTGTTTGAAGCACCTTCTGCGCTTTTCATCAAAGTCGCTTGCTTGGAAAGGGTATGCGTATTCCCTGCAAAATTCCTCAACTGCAATCTCACCCTTGCAAGCCGGCTTATTGCAAGTTTTTTTTGGTTTCCAGAAACAATATAAATCCCCAAGGAATTGTTGAATACTCCTCCCAGATCATCCCCTTCTGGTAAAACTTGTGTCCACCCTCTTCCCTCATCTTACAAGAGCCAAGACTCCTCCCGTCACCTCCATCAAGCTGGACCATTATGGAGGGAGGACTTTGCAACCTTGGAGGAATGGCGCGCCACACGCATCCAGGTCAATCAGGCAGCCTTGGATCTTCTTTTCAAGGATCTATTTGGAGAACAACCACCTCCTGCTCCGCCTTTTCTGGCCCCTGTGGTGGCCCCATCCCCATTACCCTTCCCAAGTTCTTCACTGGAACCAGATGACTGTGCAGGCAGCCCACCAGCCAACAACCAAGGTGTGCCATCTCCCATGTGCATGGTTATCTCATCCTTGCATCTGGCCAAACCTGTCCCTAATGAGCCACAGAACTATGCGCCTTGCAGCCCAACTCCTGAAATTTATGTCATGCCATCCAGGCTGGCCCTTATGGAAGTGCACTTCAACCACTTCATTTATTGGTCAACCTGGCTGCTCCAAGGATTCCTTTCCATCCCTTGCGCGCATGACACCCTTTATTGGCAATAAATGATGGTGTTGTTCTTCAACTTTGCCAAGGAAACATGGGAGGAAATGGTGGAGATTATTGAGTAAAAGTAGGTGTCCCCCCCTCTTTTCTTTTCCTAGCTTAAGTTGTCTGCGCCATTCATTAATCCACAGAAATATAATTTTTCTTCCATGCCCCTTCAAGCAAGATGAGCAATCATTGTGAAAACAGCCTCTGGCCTAAGTGAGTGAGAGATAAATAGGGTCCCATCCCCACTCTGGAGGTCTGAACATCTGTGAGAAATCCATAAGGTTCCCCAGCTTTCAGTCTGTTCCTTTGAGGAATCCCCAGGTTTGAGAGAGTTTTGAGCTTCCTTGAACCTCATTTTCCTGAGTTCCTGGAGAGATACCTGGACCCCCCCCCTGGGAAAAACTGCAACACAGTTTCCTGTAACCCTTTCTACAAAAACAAAATGGACCACCAAAGCGTGTGCAAAACAAGAGATAGAACAGAGATCAAGAGATGGACACTATGGTTTTCCAGTTGTTCTGGCTGTTTATTCCGGCTTGTGGACCCCCCGCCAAAGAAATTGTTAACCCCATAAAGCACTAAACTTACCATCCTGCGCAAACTATTCTTACATTTATTTATTTATTTTATTATGTTTCTCTCTTTTCTTTGCTTTATGACACCTCTCTTTTTCCTGCCTTGTTTTCATGGTGCTTGACCTTGCGTTTACATCTCTGGCATTGAGGCTGTGACTACAATTTCTAAACACAACCAAAACCCAATGCCATCAATAATCCAAGGAGCTAGATCAACTTAAAATAAATAATCAAACAAACATTCTGAGGTGTCCAGTTGTTCTGGCTGCTAGACCAGCTAGAGAAACCCCTCACCAGTTCAAGATTTAGCCCCAAGAATTATCCCCCTGCAGCTTGGAAGCTGTCCCCACAGGCCTGTAACCTCTTAATTTTCACCCAAAATACTCCAAGGACAGCCCTTCACAATCATCCCCTTTTTCAGAATTCAGAATTACCTTTGTTGCTGCCGCCATTGCCTGCACCCATTTCCATGGCCTAAAATCACAGATTGTGGTCTCAAACCACCCACCAGAAAATTCTTCCACTTCCAACTCCTCAGTGCACACCTTTTAGTTGAAGACCATTTGTGCCCAAAACCCAAAAATGAAGAGCTTCCCCAATATAAAATCCCCACATTCCACCCAGAGGAAATACAAGGGTCTCCAGACCCTTGAAACCTCAACCTTCTCCCCCTCAAAAAGTCCCTCCATGCAACTTTGCGTGCCATTCAAAACTCAGATTCCCATTTTGCAATTCCACCAAACCAAACCCATAGTATCCACAAGCTTTGACAGCAGCAGGCTCACTTTTGAAACACTATCTGCCATCACCCGAAAATTCCCTCCCACTACTTTCATTGAGATTTAATCAAGCAGTATAAAGACTGAATTAAACCGGCAAAGCTTGCAATCCACCTTTTCCAGTGCCATTTTCACCCGCCACATTTTTGAATTGATCCCCCCCTTATTGAATTACCGCAGAGCCTGAACCATTGCTTCAATAGCAACTGAAAAACTGCCGTTGATTCCTGCAAGGTCAAGGGTATTGGGGATTTTTTGGCCATCACCTTCCACACAATATCCGCGGACTTCTTTGTCCCTGAAGAATTTTTGGGTTTCCCCTCCGCAACTGGGCCACGCACGACTGATTTTGGGGCCAAAGGCAATGATTGTTCCTTTGCATCCACATCCATCTTATCTGAAAAAACACGTTTTTCTTTTGCCAATTCACTTAATTCAACTTCCACTTGCTGCGCATGCCATGACCCAGGCCCTGTGACAGTTCCCAGTGATACATGCACAGTGCCTGTTGTCCCTTGACCACATGCTTGTACCTGCTAAATGGGGGTGGACTGATCCCCTTCCAACAAGATATGCTCACCCATTGGGAACATGAACCCTTTCCCTGCTGGGAAAACCAATCCCACATTCAAATTTTTTTTCAACTTGCCAAAACCCAACCACTGGTGTCTATTGTCATTGCAATAATTACAGAACTGGGCCAAGAATGCATTCCAAGGCGTTTTAGGATGCTGAGTACCTTCCACAATGTGGAGTGGTGGGCTGCAGGGAAATTCTTTAATGTGATTCAGATAGATCCTCAGGTACTTCAGGAGTTCAGTGATCTTGCTCACCAGCAGAGCCAGAATGCATTCAGTTGTGGGTGGGACCGCAGCTGCCACTTGCAACTGGGCCAGTGGAGGGTGAGAGGCAAACTTCTTTGCAGCCACATTAAACAACTTTGAAGTGTCCTCAATGAGTTCATTCAAATCAATTTCTCTCTCAACAGCCTTGCAAATGATTTCAAAGTCAGGGAGGAGTACAAAGCTCCCATCCAACCACTTTTAGACCAAGTCATGATTTTACAGATGCCATTGAACCTGCACATGAACTTGAGCTCCAAGATCAACCAAGAACACCTTCTTCACTGCACACTTTTGAACCACAACTACTTCATTCTTTGACAGACACCAGTAGATTTGATCAAAGGTTTCCATGTACTGCATAAACTATGCTTGCATCTTAACTCCACTGCAGGTGCTTGCCTCCAATTCCAGTTTCTCAAATTTTCTTTCCCAGAACCATGGTTTTTACCTTCCCCAACGTGGCAAGCCCTTGGAATTCATCTTTGGCGAGTCAAGACTCTTTTACACCTCCATTTCTTCCATGTACAGGATGAAGAGAACAACAAGTTAAGCTTTTTCTGAGTCCAAAGCGCCCTTGGATTCTTTAATTCCTTTGTAACACAAAATCAATTGTTCCATATTGGTTGTGTTGAACCAAATATTTGGGTATTTTTGGATTGCTAAGATTGAAGAATCCTCACAAGAAAATAAGATTTTAAGAGGGCTAGAAAGAACAACAATCAGTAGGTGAGAAAGACATGAAGAAAAAGTAGACAAAAGAGAAGTTGAGATTGAGTAAACAAACATCAAGATGGCCTAGGTAGATCGCGTAAGTGGAGCATGTTTCGGTAGAGATAGAGAGGGGATGGAAGGGTTCAATGACAGAATGATGATTGATTATGAGCAGTCAACCTAAATACGCATTCAAGTGGAACTTTGGAAGTGTTGCATTTAGTCTTACCAGACCAGCTTGTTTGGATTACAAGGCCAAGGTTACAGGGTTGAAGTATCAACAGTTGAGGTTTGAGAAGTTGAGGTGAGTTGAGAATGAGAAAGAGTAGAAGTATTGAGATGGAGAAAAAAGAAAAGAGAATGAAGAATTTCCGAGAGAGAAGAAAAGATGAGCACCCCCCGGTGGTCTGAAGTTGGGGGAGTCAAGCAGAGTTGTTGAGCAAGAGTGGTCCAGGTGCCCCATTTAGAGGATGGAGTATTTCCACTGTGATAGTGGTCAAGTTGCAAGGGCGGTCTTGAGTGTGGCCATGTGACATGAAGAAGAAAGAGAATTTAGAAAAAGAAGAACAAAGAAAAGAAGGAAAGAAGGAAAGAAAAGAAGAAGAAACTGGATCATCTGTGAGTTATGGTTGTGAGTGCGTATATTCAACAAAGAAACTGGATCATCTGTGAGTTAGGTTTTTGAGTGTTTATATTCAACAAAGAAACTGGATCATCTGTGAGTTAGGTTTGTGAGTACGTATATTTAACAAAAAACTGGATCATCTTTGAGTTAGTTTTGTGAGTGTGTATATTCAAAAAAGAAACTGGATCATCTGTGAGTTAGGGTTGTGAGTGCATATATTCAACACCCCCTGTGACTGGTAGGACTGAAGGCAATGCATAGTGTGCAGGGTTGATGAGGTTGAGCAGATTTTCCAGGGTGTTTGAGGGAAGAGCCTTAGTGAGTCCGTTGGCCTTCATCTCAGGAGAGGGAATGAATTTGATGATGAGATTACCTTGAGAGAGCTCCTCCCGTAGAGCTTTGTTCTTGATTTCAATGTGGCAAGTCTTGGAGTTACTGCTGCATTTTCTGAGCTTGTTGTCAAGGCCCTTATTGTTGATGTAGTGGAGACTTGGTTTGATTTCTTTCTTCCAGAGTTTGGCTACTAGTTCTTTCATCCAAATGGCTTCCAGAAAGGAGTTGACTAAAGGGTTGAGTTTGGCTTCTGTAGTTGAGTGAGTGACTTTTCTTTGTTGGTAGCTGCGCCATGAGATCAGCAAACTAAAGAGAAGTGATAAATGACCTGATTGAGAGCGTTGATTTTCTAAGTCATTTCTCCAGGTGGCGTCACTGAAGCATTTGATTTGGGTATTGATGCTGTTGATTTTAAGAGTGAGCTTGAGGTTTTTCATGGTTTTGAGGTATTTCCAGCAACTCTTGACTGCCCTCCAGTGGCAAATTCCCATTTTTTGCAGAATTGAGCTAGGTTGGAGACAGAAAAACCGAGTTCTGGTTGAGTGAGGCAAGCTATATAATTCATGAGAAATACAGCCAATCTATATTTAATTTTGAGAGCTTTGAATTCCTCATGTTCTTCATCTGAGGCGGTGGTCAGAGTTGCATTGCCTGTGAGTGGAATGGAGGATGAATTGCAGTTGCTCATTTTGAGTTCTTTCAGACTGTTGTGAATGTGATTTGGTTGGAAAAGAATGATCTTGTTGTCTGTTTGTTTTTACTTCATGCCCAGGATTATGTTGGGTTTGTGGTGACTTGAGTTTGGACAACGCTTGAGAAAGGCTTTTTGAAAGTTGTTTCCGGGGCCCACAAAAATGAGGTTGTCTACATGGAAGAATAGGACTGAGTTGCATTCTGACTGGATGTAAAGGCATGGGTCAGAGATTGATTTGTGAAAACCTTGTTCACAGATCCAGGACGTAAGAGTATGAAACCAATTTGATGGAGTTTGTTTGAGACCGTAGAGTGATTTCTTGAGAATGAGGTACTTGGATTTTCTTTTTGATCCTTTGTGTGTTCTGATGATAAACTTTTTGGATAGAGGAGCATGGAGGAAGGCGCTCTTGACATCAAATTGCATGATTGGAAGGGAGTTTAATAGACCAAAAAGGAGCACAATTTGAAGAGAAGCCGCTTTCCCGGTGGGTGAAAAGGGGTCCTGGTAGTTTAGTCCAAAGATTTGATTGAATCCCTGAACGCATAATTGGCTTTTGTATACAAGAGGATTTCCATGGCAGTTGTCCTTGAGTTGATAAATCCAGGTTGTGTTGAGAGGATTGATGGGTTCTGGCCCTTCATAATTGTCCAACACTTCAAGGCTTTCAATCCCGTTGAGTTTGGTATCCATGGAGGCGTCCCACTTGAGATAGTTGTGACATCTTTTTGCTTGTTCAAAAGTGCAAGGAACGTAGTAGTGGTGATAATGGTAACATTGAGGAGGATGGAGAGAGGACTGGTCCCTCAACTTGTGTCTGGGGGCTAGCTGACTGGCCAAAACTTTGGAAGATTCAGAAGAGGAATTGGACAAGTTTTTTTTGGGATGAGGTGACGGAGGAGAAGGAGTGGAAGAGGAAGGGATGGGAGTAGAAGGAAGAAGAGAAGGCAGAGAAGAAGAATAAAGAGGAAAAGGAAGATAGTCGTCCATCTTTATTAAAAGTGGTTCATCTGAAGAAGAGGAGGAAGGAGAAGCAGGAGGAGAGCAAGTAGGCTTCTGGATGATTTTGACATGTTTGGAGGATATTATATTGTTTTACAGGGTGAGTATTTGATACAAGAAGAAACTAGGGTTATAACCCACAAGCATTTCAGTGAGTCTGTGGTCTTCAAAGTTTTCGCTGCGGGCAATTTTGGTGTCTAGGTAAGCAAATTTTGAGCCAAAGGGATGGAATCAACTGTACAGAAGAGTTTTGTTAGTAAATATGCAATAAGGAGAAGGGGAATGAGGATTTTTGGGGATTTGGTTTAAGGTGAGACAAGCTGTTTTGGAGATTTCAGCCCACAGGTTATGAGGAAGCTTGGAACTTTGGAGGATAGCTTGTATTGATTTGGTAAGAGTTCTTTTAGTTCTCTCAATTTTACCATTGTCTTCATGGTGCTAGGGTTCAGCTATGAGATGATGGATGGAGTTGAAAGAGAAGAAATCTTTGAGATCAGAGGAGGTGAATTTTCCGCCACCATTGGTGCAGATGGTGGCAGGGAAGCAGTTTCGTTTTTGATGCTTGTGGTTGAGAATTATTTTGAGCTGATGAACAGAATCATATTTGTGTTGGAGTGGAATGGCTGAGATATACCCGGAGAAATTTTCAACAACTGACATAATTTAATTCATGTGATTGCAAGAAGAGGGAGAGATAGGTCCATAAAGATCAATGTGGACTTGCTTGAAGGGTCAAGATGTTGGTGATTGGGTGTTCTTGAATGAAAACTTGGTTATTATAGAGAAAATTCAATCTTCACATTGGAAATTTGCAAGAGAGTCAGAAGAAAGGTTGGGGAAACAATTCTTCAGACAATAAGGACTGGCATGACCAAGAGACTTGTAGACATATTTTATCTTTTCAGTTGAGAAAAAGTTTTGAGAGAGATAGCAGAATTTTTGATTAGGGCCAACAAGAAAGGGAAGGTTGAGAATGAAGAGGTTTCTTGAATAAAACCAGAAAATACAGGAGTATTCTTGGAGTAGAGGTGAAATTGGGAACCATTTGATACAAGAGAGCACTCTTTAGATGAGATGAGTTTTCCAGGAATGATGAGATTAATGACTAAATCTGGAACAAAGAGACAATTAGTCAAGGTGACCACTGAGTTCTTCCAGGTTAGTTTGACAGTTCCTTCTCCTTTAATGGGAAGTTTGGTGCCATCATTCCTGGTATTGATGAAGTTGTTGCCAGAAAAGTTGTTGAATTGAACAAAGAAATTGGGGGAATTGAACATGTGACAGGATGCTCCAGAGTCAAGAATGATTTCATAATTTGGGCTGATTTCCTAAATCCACATTGTGAGAAGCCCGTGTTAGTGAGCAATCTCCTTGCCTTTTGAATTTGAGTTGAGTTGCACTCTCCAGTTGGCTTAAGCCTCTTTCCACCAGTCTGGAGCAAGATGTTCATGTGTCCTTGGAATGATTGGGAGAGAGGGGATTGTGAAAGCCTTTCTTATAACAAAGTTTGCAAGGTAGGTGTTTCTTAGGGTTCCAAGGAGTTACTCAAGCCATGTCATTTTATTTGATCTCCTTTGACTTAGATTTGGATTTTTTTTTTGAGTTGAGTCAAGTGGTTGAGAACAAGATTGACTGAGATGTTTTTATCAGAGTGCATAATCTGTTGAGAAAGAGAATGAAGAGACAAGGGAAATTTAAAAAGGATCAGGTATGAGAGAATATCATCCAGCAGGTCAATTGCCATGTCCAGAATTTTCTCCATGGAGATCTTGGTGTTGGTGATAAAAGAGTTAATAGCGTTGGGTTTGAACCGTTGATAAAGAAATTTTTTGAAGACCCAAGCAAAATTTGCCATTTGAGAGGATGAAAATTGTTCCTTAATCTTTAGCCACAGGAGTTTAGCAGAGTAGATGTTTGAGGGATTGACCACATTGTTGTGGGTGATGGAGTCAATGCGCAAGGGGAGGATTACTCAAATTTCCATGTCGTCAGTCACACCAAGCTGTTTAGAATTGTCTTCCAGGGCTTCTTTAATGCCTTTGAGTTCCAGTAGCATTGTCATTTTATCCTTCCAGATGGATTAGTTTTTGTCTGTGAGAATTGGAAGGCTTTGAGAGCGGCCTTGAGGATGATTTGTCTGAATCAATTGTTGCCAAAGCTTGATCTCTCCATTGGTTTGATTAGAGTGGTTGGGCTGGCCTTTTTCTTTTAACCGTGTTTGATTGCCAAGATTGAAGAATCAAGAAAATAAAACAAGATTTTAAGAGGGCTAGAAAGAACAAGAATCAGTACGTGAGAAAGACATGAAGAAAAATTAGACAAAAAAGAGTTTGAGATTGAGTAAAAAAACATCAAGATGGCCTAGGTAGATTGCGTAAGTGGAGGAAGTTTTGGTAGAGATAGAGAGGGGGTGGAAGGGTTTGATGAGAGACTGATGATTGATGATAAGTGGTCAACGTAAATATGCAGTTGGGTGGAACTTTGGAAGTGTTGCAGTTAACCTTACAAGAAAAGCTTGATTGGATTACAAGGCCAAGGGTACAGGGTTGAAGTATTGACAGTTGAGGTTTGAGATGTTGAGGTGAGTTGAGAATGAGAAAGAATAGAAGTATCAAGATGAAAAAAAGAAAAGAAAATGAAGAATTTCCAAGAAAGAAGAAAAGATGAGCGCCCCCCGGTGGTCTGAAGTTGGATGAGTTGAGCAGAGTTGTTGAGCAAGGGTGGTCCGGGTGCCCCATTTAGAGTATGGATTATTTGCACTGGGGAAGTGGTCAAGTTGCAAGTGAAGTCTTGAGTGTGGCCATGTGACATGAAGAAGAAAGAGAATTAAGACAAAGAAGAAAAAAGAAAAGAAGGAAAGAAGGAAAGAAAAGAAGAAGAAACTTGATCATCTGTGAGTTAGGGTTGTGAGTGCGTATATTCAAAAAAGAAACTGCATCATCTGTGAGTTAGGGTCTTGAGTGCATGTATTCAACAGGTAGGTCTGTGGCCTGATGAAAACAGGTTTAGGGTTGTTCCTGCCATTGGACAAGGAGGGAGGAGATAAAATGGACAAAATGAAACCTCAAGATTCTGATGGGGGAGGAGGAGGAGGAGGAGACTTTGGGGCCTTGGACCCTTTAGAGGTTATTGGAATTTACATATGAGAAATTTTGCCTGTTTAAATTTGGAATAAAAGAGAAAAAATAATAATTATGAGCCATAACCCCACATGTGGAAACAAGTGGAGTGAAATCCCTCAGTTTTACCCAAGATTTTTAATTTATTTGCCGCTTGCCTCTGTAAGGAGATGAGTGTTCTTTTCAACCAGAAACCAGAGAGAGATAGAGCTAGAAGAATATAATGAGAGAAAGATATTAGGTGATTTTCTCCCTTCCTTCCAAGTGTTGTAGGAATTGGTGCCCTATGAGGCCCATCCTATCCAAAACCTTGAGATTATAGTGAGGTACTAGCACCCCCCTCTCTAACCTTATCTTGGCACACAAACAACTGCAACAATCAACCCTAGGCTTCCATCCCCATTGACCCTCAATGCCCCCCTGCCATTATTTCCATCCAGTTTTGTCCTTCTAATTGGGAAATCTTGCCTGCACCCTACTTGGAGGCCCCCTGCTCCTGTTTGCATCCTCCCAAAGCGCCTGCCTATTTTTTTCCTCCCCACAGATAGCCCCCCACAATTTTCCCGCTCCTACATTCCTGAACTAGCAATACCTAAGACCTCAACCAGATATGCTTTATTTCTTGATATGCTTACTTGGAGTGGATCACAGATCCTCAGCAAACTCCAGATGCGTAGCTTTGCTGCATAAAAGTTCTGGTACCGCAGCATGCAATGCTGAGATCATCTGCATCTCATGCTGAGCGCAAAAACCACAACACATTTCCTAATCCCAAGGCTATAAAATTTCACCTCACTGGGGGGGTGGAAACGGTGTTGCCATGAAGAAAAGAGGTGCTGAAACCAATAGAAGTGGGATTGGAGGAGTGGAAAGGCAAATAAAGATGGGATCTGTGTCTGCACCATGCGGAAAAAGATGGGATCTGGGTCTGAAACACAAGAGACTTGACCTATACCAATGTTATGGTTGTTTTAGCATCCCCAGGTGTAGGTGGCAACTCTGCACTTTGTAGAGGTGGCAAATTCCACATATTGTGGGGAAGGGCAAAGGAAATTGGTGGCCCCTGCAACTGGTAAAATTTCAGCTTCCTGATGCCAGGAACCTTGCAGTAATTTAGCTACAGAAAGTGATATTGGTTTTGGAATAATAATAATTCCAAGAAAGCGGGTGAAATCTCAAAAACAAAGATATGGTGAGAGCAAGTGCAAGTTTTGAGGTGTTTTGGTCAAAATTCTTTTTCAATAGAATGTTTAATAGGTGCCACAGCTTATAAAAAGCTGGGGATATTTACAAAAAACAACCTCTCTTCAGGGGGCTACTTTGAGCAGTATAAGATCCTTGGGAATGGGATCCTTGAGAAATACTTCAGAGGGGTAACTCCTTAGGGAATGAAGGTTTTTCTGGGCTTAACAGTACTCAAGACTAGGCAGGGAGGAAAAACCTTAATTTGAAGTAGTTTGATCACAAGGATACTGGAGGAATTCACTTTTGAAAGGGTTTCAGGACAATGGTTGGGGCTTTTCTGATTTTCTTCAATAGAATTAACAATGGGATTAGAATTATTAATTATACTATCAGACTGAGGCCATATATCACTTTTTTATTTTTTATAAACAATTGATCACGAATGGAAAGGGTTCTGGGCAAATACTAAGAATTACTTTCTTTTAAAACAATCAAAAGTTGATGTATATATATCTTTTGGGGTGAAGGGAGCTTCTCAGGGCACCTTTAGATGGTTGTGATTAATTTCTAAAGCTATCAGGCTGGCAAGGGCTATTTTTGCACGTATTCTTAGTAATTTCACTCTGCTGGACCTTTCTGTGTCATATTCATGTGCAAAATAATTTTCAGAACCTGTTAAATGATAATTTGTTATTTCTACAGTTATGACACATTTCCTATTTTTGTATTGTATTCTTTAGAGTTGAATGGTCATAGATGGGTATTTATAGATTCTCATTCATATTCTGATCATTTTTTTAATTTTCAATAATTTTTAAGGGAACTCTTTGATATTTTTTGTGGTTCATAATGATTTGATATCATTTTTTTTTGAAAAACCTTATTATTGTTTTTCCTAATTTGTCTATTTTTTAATTTGATTTTAATATTTTTTATTCAGTTTCTATAGGTTCAAAATATCCCCCTATCCGCCAGTCATGTTGTTACATATGCATGATGCATTCATAAGGGTTGTAAAACCTTCTTGCAGTACATGGCTGTCAGCATTTTTGCAGGGAGCTTTGAGGCGCGCCTGCTTGACATCTGTGGGCAGGAATCTATCCAGAATCATATTGCATGTGTTTTTCTTGACATATGCCTGCCTTTTGGGTGTCAGGAATGTGCCAACTGACTGATTGGATGCGGGGCTGCGTGCAGTAATTGTGACACAACACAAATTTGGGTACAACTACTAAAATATTCACAAAACTTCAATTCTGAGTGAACTTCAGGTGTGAAAACTTTACATGACAATACATGTGAAACATCAAAATGGCCAAAAAACTATTTCAAGTGATTTCATGGTTTTGGGCCATTTTCCTGTAAATGTATTTAAAGATATAATTAGTTGGAATTCAAGGGTGAGGTCAGTCAGTGACCCTACCATATTTTGGGTGAGGAATCAAAGTATCTTATAATTTTTTAATATTTCCTACTCTTTCTGTGTTTTATTATTTTGTTTCATTTTTATTCTACTTCTGAAAGGTTACTCTGTACAAGTAGCAAGCTGAAATGAAATATAGGTGGCTTGGGAGGGCTCCGGGGTCCAATCTTTGGTTTTAATGGGTTCATCTTTGTCCAAAACAAATTTGGAAATGGGCCCACAACAGCAGAGCTTTTGGAAAGTGCCATATTTTGATTGGGAACAAGGAAAAGGTCAAGCCTGCAACAATCCAGGAGTCAGACCTAAAAGGAGAACCAGTGTTGTTTTAGGAAGAAGGCATCACAGGCAGGGAATCCAACATTTTGGGTGCAGGTCCTCCAAATTGTTTTACAGTATTTTCACAAAGACATTATGAAGGAGGAGCGGGACTTGGAGAGTTGAAGTTTGGAATGGGGTAGAAAATTAGCAATAGAAATGGGAAGAAGATGTGGGGGAATCCTGGGGACAGAACTCAAGTTTTGGGGTATTTGGGGGTTATTTATAGACACAAACTCAACTAGGCTCAGCAATGGCAGTTGACCAGAAGGCTCCGCAGTGGGAAGATGTGGCATCTGCAGGAAAATAGAAAGAAATGCTGACCTTGGCTTATTTCCTTCTCTGGTGGAAGAAGAAAAAAAGGCTCAGTAGGTGCACAGATGCAGGATCTGCAGCACCATTAGCTATGTGGGGCCAGCCCTTTTTATTTTGCAGTGGAAAATGTTTGAGGTGAATTAGTTGCCACATTCCACAACTATGGATTTAGGTGATTGTATCTTTATAAATGGGGAAGCAATTGATTGGAGTTATTTAGTAATTATCCAAGTGTTGACCAAGGGCTATCCAATGAGAGTCACAGAAGGGTATTTAATTGGTGGGAAAATGCAGAACAAAGATGAAGGATGCAGTATGTGGAGTTTGAAGGGGATGCGCCAAGCAAGGATTTACAGGTATCTTTCTTTGCAAATTATAATGCGGCAGATAAAAAAGTAGGGCTATTGGATATTGCAGGTAAAACCAAAAACTAATGCATGTGGATGGATTTTCTAAGCAGATCATGAATAATTCGGAGAAGCATAATTACAGATTGCTTGGGGAAGGTGGTGCAGAGGAAGTCATTCTTTGTGGGAAAGGAGTTTTTGGGAGGTATATAAAGTGTTTTTCTGTCTAGTTGTATTTGGGGGTATCTATATATTTATTCAAAAGAGAACATTAAAGTGGTGAATTCATTGAGGAGCTCTTATTCATCTGTTTTGATTATTTCATTACAGTGGCAGTCAAAGAAAATTCTGAATGGCGCAGGCATATCACACAAAAAAGGGAGAGGCAGTGAATGATTGTCTTCCAAAGAAATTGCGGGTTGTGGTTATCATCTTTTCAGAGGCAGATTTTTGGAGATGATTTGTGCAGATATTTATTTTAGCAAAGAGGATTTATTGGATTACTGTAATGGATCAGGATTGTTAAAAAATTTATGATAGGGCACTTTCTTGCACCACAGAAAGCAAACCAATGTTTATTCAAAAAAATTTAAAAATTCTTGGCAGAGAGTTTCACCAACTGCAGGTCCTTTGACTTACCAGATAATTCTTCACAGGCCACAAGTAGGTGCACCAAAATTCCCACTTTGACATGGACCACATCCAACAAGACTTGTTCAAAGAGGAAATCCTCCCCCATTGGAATTCCTACCTCCAGTGGTAACGTGGTACTCCTTTTCTGACAGGAATTTCCACTTTGGACACAATTCCTCACTTTATGTCCAAGTCCTTTCCACCAGAACCTGTAAAAGTAAATAAGAGTTAATGAACCTGGACCAGGCTGTTTGTATTTCAATGGTCAGTTGAGTAGACACCAAACAGCCAGTTGAGAATAGGTACAATGAAACTGAATTAGAAAAAACATAATGGGCTTCTCTACAGGCTAGAAGATGGCCTTGAGCAGACTAATTAGAGTATTTAAGACACTATTACGCAAATGACTGATCCTACCAGAATGACTTGATGAATGTGGGGGAACAAGAAGTGTAGTTCCTGAGGTTGAGTTGGTGAATGTGTTGAAACCTACCGCAGAGCTGTTGTTTAATCCTACTAATTCAAGTCAAAGGTGCAATGTTGAAGTGTACTGGTGGTCAAGTTGGATTGTCTTGGTAGAGTGCCAAGTATAAAGATGGTGCAACAGAACAGTGATACAGAAGGAAGCAAACAGCAGAAAGGAAAGAAACAAGAGAGGACTGGAAATATTTCAGAAGGTCAAGAAAGCTAGCTAAGTAGGTGACAGGCGCAAGTTACAGGCTACTGAAACTTCTTAGCCCGCGCAAAATTGAATGTTTATATAGAAACAAATATCAAAATGCCCGCTCAACTCAACATCAGGAAGACTTTTAAGATCCAATATTCTTGGTGAGTCTTTCCACTTCTGTGGTGCTGGCCACCTTGGTAAGATAATCTGCTAGAATATCTTGCAAAGAAATGAGTTTAATGTCAATTACCGGCTCATTCCAATCATTTTTTAGGCTTTTCAACTTGATGTTGATGTACTTAGCATGTGACTCACAACCAAATTTCTTGATTTTAATGTTTAGACCCTTTTTTTTGATTGAATTTATTGGCGGTAGGAGCTGAGTTCTGAAAAGAATTGAAGAGCAGGAAAACCTGGAACAAGCTATAATTTCAATCAAACACGCAGAGTCAATGATTCTGAGTACAAGTATTGATAAACATAACAAATCAAGAAGACCTTAAAAGTAAGAAGAGAGAGTAAATCAAGAACAAGCAAACACAATTCTACAGGCTTGATGATGGCCTCTAAATAGACTAAGTAGAACTGTGTGCACTATACTCCAATAGACCAATCTGAGCCTACCAATCATTCTTGCTGTCCTGAGTCATAATGCTGGTTTAGAAGGAAGCTAGGGTCAACACTGATAGTGAGTTGATTAACACTTTGGTACCTACTATTTGCTGCTGGGACTTGAATCGGATTGGATGGAGGTTTTAACTTCTATCTTGATGTCGACAATCTTAACATTTGGGATGAGATGGTTGCTGGTTGTTCTTGGGTCTGTTGAATCTCTTTTAGAGTCAAGGAGATGTTATTGACTGAGCGCATTGGTGAAAGGCCAGTGACATGATAGCAAGTCGCGCGCATCATCTGAAGAACTAGCAGTAGACACTCTTGGAAGCTACGGTACGCATAAGGAAAACAGAGATGGGGAAATACTGAAACATGATTTGTGACACAACCAAAGAAAAAATAAAATTACCTAGATGACAGTGAATTTTGACTGAGAAATAATCATTGCAAATAATCAACACGCTGACTCAACTCATTCTCAGTGGTGACGAGTTAAGAACCAACATGGTTGGCTAGTTTAGAAACAGCCATTGCACTGGCAGCTTTGATCAGAGGATCTGCCAGAATGTTGTGAGACAAAATGAGTTTGATTTGGATGAGTTTGTCTTGCCAGTCACTTTGCAGGCTTTTGAGTTTAATATTGATATATTTGGCGTGAGGCTTGGTTCCAAACTTTTTGATTTTGTCATTTAAGCCTTTGTTGTTGATAAGATGCATTGGGGGGTCAAAGGTGGTTCGCCATATCTCAGAGATCAAGTGATTTAACCATCTGGCCTCAAGGTGACTAGCGGAGAGTGAGTTACACTCAGATTCAGTTGAAGAGAGAGCAATGCATCTCTGTCTCCAACTCGTCCAATAGAGGGGGCTTCCCTTGAACAGAGTGATGAAGTCAGTTGAGGAGAGGCAATTTACAGATTTTTTGCCGCAGGTGGCATTGCTGTAGGTGATAAGATGATTGGAATTGTTTTTTAGTCTAAAGGTCAATTTGTAGTCAATAGTCTTGAGTAGATAGTGCCACACCCGAATGACTTCATTCCAATGGAGTATCCCAGGGTTTTCTGATAATCTAGCCAGATTGGAAACAGCGTAGCTGATGTCAGGACGTGCTAGCGTTGCTATGAAATTGATTTGACCGATAGGCAATCAATAGTTGACATTTAGTTGTTTAAATAGATTGATCTCTTCTTCCGTAGCCGGCAGCAGATGTACACCAGTTGAGCAAGGATTAGATAGAGGTTTTGCATCCAAAAGATTCAGATCTTCGAGCCCTTTTTGGATGTGGTTTGGGAGAGAGAGACTAATTGAGTCTTTGTCTTTCTCTACCTTCATCCCAAGCAATGTATCCACTTCATGAGCTGATGAGTCTTTGAACTTGCTTAAGAAGAGAGACTTGAAATTATTCACCTCCCCCACCACAACTAAATTGTCAAAATGGAAAAACAGTGAGGTGACCCTGTCTTTGTGATGATAGAGGCAGGGGTTGCAATTGCTTTCTGTAAAGCATATTCTGCTTATCCATTTGCTGAGCGTCCTGTACCAGTTTAGCGGGGCTTGCTTCAATCCGTACAACGATTTAACTAGCTTCAAATATTTTTTCTTTCTCTTAGAGCCAATGGGAGTCTTAATCTATACATTTTCTTCCAGCGGGGCATGTAAGAATTCCCCTTTTACATCAAATTGTAGAATTGGAAGGCCCGTGTCGACTGAGTAGACCAGTAGAGCCCTCAGTGAAGCAATCTTACCAGTGGGCGCGAAGGTTTCAAAAGAATCAATGCCGTAGCGTTGGTTGAAGCCTTGCACCCAGACCCTTGCCTTAAGCGTGGTTTGAACATTGTGAAGATCCTCCTTGTGACGGAAAGCCCAGGTTTTATTGAGAGGGTTGGTGACTCCAGCTTCATCGGCGTCTTCCCATAACCCTAGCTCCTGCGCCGTATTCAGCTCTTTTTTTATAGGCGCGATCCAGTCAGGGTCCTTGAGCGCTTCTTGGATTGAAGCTGGTAGCGTGAGGTGATGATAGCCATAGCCTTCCGGCGGTTTAATCTGGCTTCTGTTGCAAATTCTTGGAATTAATCTGTTTTGAACCAATGACGCTGAGCTTTCAGAGTTGGACATGTGCAGTTCATTGTTGACGGGCATTACTGGCTTGATATCAGCTGAGGTGTCAGGGTTGGTTTCCTTGGGATTTGATTCAGACCCTTTACCAGTTGTTGGGCCAGGTTCAGGCCGGCTATTGTCTTCTCCATCTTCATTGAGGCTTTTTCCTCCTGTTGTAGCTTGAGATTTCAGAAAAAGAACGTGTTTGGTGTTTATTATCCTCCCCGGTTTGGTGAGTATTTTGTAGGAGAGCAGCCGAGGATTGAAACCCACAAGGCAACCTTCCTCACCCTTCTCGCTGAGTTTTGAAGGGGTCTTTGTATCATTTAGTAAGAAGATTCATCCGTACCTACAGGCTTTAAATAGTCCTTTGGTAGAGGAGATACATGCATAAGTTCCCAGGGGCTTTGCAATTTGACTTCCTGGGGTATCTGATTTAGGGCAAGACAACAACTTTGAATGAGCACACTCCAGCAGCTTTTAGGAACATTTGTTGCCGAGCTGAAGACTGATTGCAGTGATTCCATAATGGTGCAATTGGCTTGCTTGGCTTTACCATTATGCTGAGAGTGGTAGGGTTTGCTGACTAGCTGATGTATTGCCTTGGATTTGAAGAACTTTGATAGGGTGTCATTCACAAACTCTCCTCCTCCATCGGATACAACCTTGACTGGGAACTGACCCTTCTTCTTAGCTTCATTGTCAATTTCAAAGATAATGGTATTGGTGGCCGCGTCTTTGCTTGGCAAGGGAAAGGCAGATAGGTATCCTGAGTGGTTGTTCACGACGGTGAGGAAATACCTCATGCCTCCTTTGCTTTGAGGGTTGAGCGTTCCCATTAGGTCTAGATGCAGGCAATCAAAAACCTGTTCAGCTGGGCTTTGTTCCTGGTTGAAAGAGGACTTGGTAATCTTTCCTTTCTTACAGGCAATCCATTCAAATTCTGACCGGATGTCTTTGCTGATTCTATAACCTAGGTGCTTTTTGATTTGTTCCAGACTGGCATGACCCAGCGTTTGGTGAAGTTTCTGGATATTGTCCAGGCTCATGAGACAGGCAAGTTCTCTGGGTTGAGATTCAAGATTGATAATTAAAAGATTTTTCTTGATCACTCCATCAAAAATTATGGTTCTTCCTTTAGTGAGAACAAACTTAGTGGGAGAGGACTTGCTGTTGACCTTTAGCAAGCACCCTTTGTTAAGCGGGGCCCCCATGAAGACTAGATTGACTGTGGCATCAGGAACCCAAGCTGCATTCTTGATGTCAATCTTTCTTTTTTCAAATGACAGAGTGGCAGTGCCAAGACCCTTTATGGGAATTACTTCCCCTTTCTTTCCAGTTTTGATGAGTTCGTTCCCAGGTTGTTCAACTAGGGTGGAGAACATAGATTTATTTTTAACCATATGTATCAAGCAGCCACTATCAAGAATGTAGCAATTAGCGCCAGTTTTGTCGAGTTGGTTCATCCCGCAGAAAAAGGAGTAGTGATGCGCCTCTTCAGACTTCTTTTTATTTTTATGCTTGAACTTGTTGCCAGGCTTGGGTTTGAGTTCCAAATGTTCCTCCCAGAAGCTTGTCGCAGGATGAGTTCTGACCGCAGGATTATGCTTCCCATTTTCACAGCGCGGTCAATCAGAATTAAAGTGATTCTGAAAATAGAGGGCCAAATTTGTTTCAGATGTTTCTTTGGATTTGGATTGAAATTTGTTTTTGTGTTGGACAAGGTGATTCAGTACAAGGGTTACCGTCAGGTCTACTCCAGAGTGCATAATTTGTGATTGCATTCCTTTCAAGGATTCTGGAAATTTGAAGAGGATCAAATAGCTCAGGATGTCACTTGGTAGATTGATCCCAACTTTGTCAAGTTTTCCAAGGTGGAGCTTGACTGAGGTTACGAACGCATCTATGTCTTTTTGATTGAATCCTAGGTGCAAGAAGTTGAAAAACATTTTTGCTCTATTTGCAGCCTGGTTTGATGCAAAGAGCTCTTTAGCCACCAGCCAGATTTGTTTAGGAGAATCCTTGTTGTCAGACATGATAATTTTGGTGTGCGTCGCTGGATCAAGCTTTCACATCAGGTAGGCAGAGGTCCCATCTTCATCTGGAATGCTTTTGTCTGGATTGGGTGTTTTCATGAGGTGGAGGATGCCACACGTTTTGAAGAGCCTTTCCATTTTCTTCTTCCAAATTGAGTAATTAGTCTCTGTCAAGAGAGGAGTAGATTCCATCAGAGATTTGAGTGCCAGCCCTTTAAAGTTGCTTTCGCCTCCGGGTCCAGGTGAAATTGATCCTTGATTCATTTTGGTAGCTGAGTGAGTTTGTTTTGGCTTTTAACCGTGAAAAGAATTGGAGAACAGGAAAACCTGGACCAAGCTATAATTACAATCAAATACTCAGAGTCAATGATACTGAGTGCAAGAATTGATAAACATAAGAAATCAAGAAGACATTAAAAGTAAGAATAGAGAGTAAATCACAAACAAGCAAACACAATTCTACAGGCTTGATGATGGCCTCTAAATAGACTAAGTAGAACTGTGTGCACTATACTCCAATAGACCAATCTGAGCCTACCAATCATTCTTGCTGTCCTGAGTCGTAATGCTGGTTTAGAAGGAAGCTAGGGTCAACACTGATAGTGAGTTGATTAACACTTTGGTACCTACTATTTGCTGCTGGGACTTGAATTGGATTGGATGGAGGTTGTAACTTCTATCTTGATGTCGACAATCTTAACATTTGGGATGAGATGGTTGCTGGTTGTTCTTGAGTCTGTTGAATCTTTTTGAGAGTCAAGGAGATGGTATTGACTGAGCTCATTGGTGAAAGGCCAGTGACATGATAGCAAGTCGCGCGCATCATCTGAAGAACTAGCAGTAGACACTCTTGGAAGCTACGGCACGCATAAGGAAAACAGAGATGGGGAAATACTTAAACATGATTTGTGACACAACCAAAGAAACAATAAATGTACCTAGATGACAGTGAATTGTGACTGAGCAATAATCCTTGCAAATAATCAACAAGTTCTTCTGATTTTGCTGATAAGATGATGAATCCAAGGCACTTCAAGATTTCATGCAGATAAAGCATTGCACTCTGATTTGGTAGACAAGTGAGATATTCTCCACTGGCGTCAGCTGGTCCAATACATTGGTGAACCTTTGAAGAGGTAGATGAAGCCAGTTTGCAATAATCTGTTGAGTGGATCATCTCCACAGGTAGCATCACTGTAGGCAACCACTTGAAGTGCGGTATTCTTTGCTTGAAAAACCAATTGATAGTCAATTGATTTTAAAAGGTACCTCCAGACATGCTATACTTCTTTCCAATGTTGGATACCCGGTTCTTCCAATAATTGGGTAAGTTTTGAGACAGAAAAACTGATGTCCAGCCGCCCCAAGGTGGCAATGAACTTCAGACAACCAATTGGCAATGAATAACTTTTCCCCAGCTTCTTGAAATCTTCAATTTTTGACTGAGAGGCGGGTTTTAGGTGCAGTTCAGAAGTGCACAGATTTTTCAAGGGTTTTGCGTCAAGTAGGTCCATTTCTTCCAGCCCCTTTTTGATATTATTTGGAAGGGACAGAGCAATTAAGTCCTTCCCTTTTTCAACTTTCATCCCAAGCAGAGTGTCTCCCTCATGGGCCAAGGAGTCTTTGAATTTTCTGAAGAACCTTTTCTTGAAGTCATCAGCATTACCCACCACAACTAAATCATCTACATGAAAGAAAAGAGCATTTATGTTTTCACAATGGAGATAGAGACAAGGATTGCTGTCACTCTGCTTGAATTTGTTTTCTTTGATCCACAAGCTGAGAGTTTTGTACCAGTTGGGGGGTGCCTGCTTCAGGCCGTACAATGAATTTTTCAATTTAAAGTATTTGGACATTTGTTTTGAGCCAGTGGGAGTTTTTATAAACACATCTTCAGTCAAGGGGGCATGAATAAATGCCCCCTTCACATCAAATTGGAGGATTTTCAGATTTTTTGAACCAAGTAGTTGATCAGAGCCTGTAAGGAGGCAGCTTTACCTGTTGGCGCAAAGGTGTCAAAAAAATCAATGCCGTACCTCTGATTGAAACCTTGGAAGCACACCCTGGCCCTCAGAGTGGATTCTCCATTTTGAAGATCTTGCTTACTTCTAAAAGCCCAGGTAGTGATAAGAGGGTTAACAACCTCAGAATCATCTGCGTCTTCCCACACCCCCAGGTCCTCAATTTTTTTGGGCACCTTCTCAATAGGAGGAAGCCAGATTGGTCGCTTGAGAGCCTCACATATGTTTTCTGGTAGTTATTCAGAGTAGAATCCATAAAGCTCAGGAGATTTGAGTTTGGAGCAATCCCTGAGTGAAGGTCTTAAGGAGTTCTGAAAATTCGAGTCTGAAACATTGGAATCAGACAAACTTAGGTCCTCTGAGTTGCTCATGTGAGTTTGCTGCTCTCCAAAGTCTTCAGTGATTGGCTCCTGGCAAGGAGAAGTTCTTCAGGTTTTGTGATGGGTGAGACTGCTTTGATGGTGAAGTCCTTGCCAAGTCAAGTGGCTACGTTGGTATCTTGATTTTTGAGGAATGTTACATGTTTGGTTTTGATTATTTTTCCAGTTTTTGACAGAATCTTTTAGGAGAGAAAAAAAGGAGTGTATCCAATGAAAATTCCCTCTTTTCTCTTTCCCTCAAGCTTTGAACTGATCTTGTTTTCCTTCATTAGATACACCACCTTGGACCAATTGGCTTGAGATAATTGCCAGAAAGTTTTTTCTTGTGCAGAATTTCCCAGAGAGTCCTTTCCGCTTTTTTGGGCAGTATTTGGTTCAGGGCCAAGCAACAGCCTTGAATGACAGAATGCCAGCAATTTTTAGGTATTCTGGTAGAGCTGAAGACAGATTGTAGGGACTCCATGATTGTACGGTTGGCTTGCTTGGCAGAGTGGTAAGGTTTTCTTACCAAATGATATATGTACTTCTCTCTGAAAAAGGACTTGAGAGAATCATTTAAAAACTCTCCCCCGCAGTCTGAAACAACTTCAAAAGGGTATTGTCCTTGGTTCTTTGCTTCATTCTCAATAACCAACTTGATGTTCTTGGTTGCCGCATCCTTTGACAGGAGGGGAAAAGCTGAGAGATACCCGGATTTGTTGACTACTATGGTGAGCAAATACCTCATTCCTCCTTGGCTGGTTGGATTCAGGGGTCTCATCAGGTCAAGGTGCAGTTGGTCAAAAACGTTAGCTGCTGGAACTTGACTCTTATTAAATGAGGTTTTGTTTATTTTGCTCTTTTTGAAAGGAGGCATTCAAAGAGCCTTTTCGTGTCATTCTCAATTGAGAATCCTAGATGCTTCTCCATTTGGTCTAAGCTTGCATGACCTAGCTAAAGATGCAGATCCTGCAGTTTGGCTTGAGTTAAGTAGCACAATGAGTCCTTAGTTGGTGAGGGTGAATAATCCAATTCAGCAGATTTATTGGCAAGGATAATGGGAAGATTATTCTCAATGATGGAGGTTGAGAATTGTTCTCCAGAACAACGTAGTGAAAAGACGGGAGGTTCTATTTTGGAATTAACCTTGAGAGTGCATCCCTTCAAGAGGAGAGCTCTGAGAAACATGAGGTTGACTGTGGATTCAGGGACCCACACAGCATTCTCAAGATGTATTGTTTTTCCATTGCAACACAGTTCGGGGGCACCAATTCCTTGAATACTTAGCCCCTTTCCCTTCTTGCCAGTTTTGATGGATGATTTACCGTTTTCCTTGGTTAAAGACACAAAGGATTGTTGATTGTGAAACATATGGATAGACCATCCACTATCTAGGATAAATCAATCTTAGTGAAGATTATTTAGGTTGTTGAAGGCACAGAAGAATGAATAATAACGTGATTCAGGTTGGTGCTTCTTCGTGACATTGAGTCTAGCTTTGTTGGAAGGTTGCTTGGGTGTTAACTCAGGAAACTTTGCCCAGCAAGAGGAAGGAGAGTGGTATTTGACTGCAGGATTATGCTTTCCATTTTCGCATTTTGGGAGGTTGTGCTCTTTCTGATTGTTGAAATGGTACATGGCAGCATTGGTATTGGTGGTTCCAGCGGCTTTTGATTGAACTTCATTCTTGTGCTGGACAAAATGATTCAGTACAATTGTTACAGACAGGTCTCTCCCAGAGTGCATGATCTGAGATCTTATTGGCTTGAGAGATTCTGGTAACTTGAAGAGGATAATATAGCTGAGTATATTGTTTGGCAAATCAATACCAAATATGTGCAGTTTGACCAAATTTGCTTTCACAGAGGTGGCAAACCCATCAATGTTGTTCTGATTGAAATCTAGGTACAGGAAATTGAAGAACATCCTGGCCTGGTTGGATGCTTGAATTGAAGCAAAGTAGTTTTTAGAAGCCATCCAGATCCACTTGGATGAATCCACATTCTCCTGTGTGATTATCCTGTGTGATTATGTTGGTATGGGTTCTGGTTTCTAGTTTTGACATCAGGTAACCAGACATTTCATCATCATTGGTAATTTTTACATGAGGGTTGTTGGAGTTGATTATATCCAGGATGCCTTGCATCTTGAAACGTTGCTCCATCTTCTTTCTCCAAATCAAATAATTAGTTTCCAAAAGAAGCGAGGTGGAATCCATCAAGGATTTGAGTTCAAGCACCTTAAAATTTCCTTCTACTCCCGGTCCAGGTGAAGCAGATCTTCTTGCCGCATTGTTTGAGCTTGATTGATCCATTTTTTTGCTTTTAAACGTGTAAAAGGAAATAAGAGTTAATGAACCTGGACCACGCTGTTTGTATTTCAATGGTCAGTTGAGTAGACACCAAACAGCCAGTTCAGAATAGGAAAAATGAAACTGAATGAGAAAAAAAATAATAGGCTTCTCTACAGGCTAGATGATGGCCTTGAGCAGACTAATTAGAGTATTTAAGAAACTATTACGCGAATGACCAATCCTACCAGAATGACTTGATGACTGTGGGGTTACAAGCAGTTTAGTCCCTGGGGTTGAGTTGGTTAATGTGTTGAAACCTACCGCAGAGCTGTTGGTCAATTGCAATAAGTCAAGCCAAAGGTGCAATGTTGAAGTGTACTGGTGGTCAAGTTGGAGCGTCTTGGTAGAGTGCCAAGTATGGAGATGGTGCAACAGAACAGTGATACAGAAGGAAACAGACAGCAGAAAGGAAGGAAACAAGAGCGGACTGGAAATATCTCAGAAGGTCTAGAACTCTAGCTAAGTAGGTGACAGGCAAAAGTGACAGGCTACTGAAACTTCTTAGCCCGCGCACAATTGAATGAATATATAGAAACAAATATCAACAGTACCTGGTTTTTACCCTCCACTGGGTCTCCGCTTCTCCCTGTGACCCAGATTATTGTGAGGACTCAAAAATAAGTCTTCCTGGTCCTATCTCTGCATGACCACAACAAAAGGGATTTTCAAAGTCCTTTTCCACAGCTACCATTCCTGAAAAAAATGCAGAACTTGATTCTGTGGTCAGAGATTGTGTGCTGCCGCTAATATCAGCAACAACCCCTCCCCGGTACCAGAAATATTTCTAGTCCTTGAGTTAAAATACCCACTCCAACATCATTATCTCAGAAAGGCCAGCTCTGCAGATAAGATCAACACAACCCACAACAAATGGAAAACACCCTGAAGTTCCTTAAACCCATTGCACAGAAATGCTGGTGTTTGTAGGCATGCATCCTAACACAAGAGTTTTGGTGCAACAGTTTTTTTTTCTGTTCCTTTTTTTTTGAAAAAAAAACCATTGCACAAAAATTCTTTTGTTTGTAGGCATGCATCCAAACACAAGCATTTCTGTGAAAAAAAAGTTGCACCAAAATTCTTTTGCTTGGTTTCATGCCTCCAAACTTTTGAATTCTTAGTATCAAGCTGTTGTGTTGCTCTGCACATTTCATGTTGTTTCTTAGTCTGTTTTCTATACTTTTATCTTTTTATTTCTATCTCTATTTTTTATTTATCTATTCCATGACTGTGTATAGTATCTGAGTGAAGTATATAAAGCACACTATCCGCGGTAGTCACGGTGACTGTGGATACTCCACATTTAGTCATCACCTTCAAGATTCAATCCCACTCTCACTGGGATGCTCACAATTTCAACATTGCAACTTTAATCAACTCAAAAACTCAAGTTAACCATCTTAAACAATCCTCAAGATCTTCCAACAACCTATCAAAAGCTCAAACCAACAATTGCCTTCAATCATGCGTTCAAGTCAGGCAGCCAGTTTAATCAGTAAGAGGTCCAGAGCAACCAGTCTCAACTTCTTGCTCATCTCACTCACCCAATCTTCTTTCATTAGTTATTCAAGGCGCCTTGTCTCATCTACCACAACATCTCAACTGGCATAGTCACTCCTTACACTGGCCCTTATGTCTCCAGTCTTACCTCCTATCTCAATTCTTTAACATCCTCAGACTGTCAGTCCTCTTCCAGTGCAATCTTTTTGGTTTTTTTGTATTTCATACATCTCTCAAGATTTCATACTCATCTTTTGTGATTTTGTTGAAATGCATTTCAGCCTGGTCTTTGTGACCAATTCAAATTTTATCACAAACACAAGCATTTGTTGCAATGGCTTTTTTGGGGGTATTTTTTTCTTGAAGTGGTATTCAAAAAAAAGGAAAACTATTGCACCAAAATTCACATGTTTGGATATGCTCCTAAAAAAAATCATTTTGGTGCAATGGTTTTTTTTATTTTTGTATTATTTCATTTTTTGTTTCTGAGAAGCTGAAGCTTTTTCACTAGCTTCAGCTGGTGAACTAGCGGCTCAATGCCTAGAAATCAGGCTGTTAAAAAGAATGAAGCCTTACACACCTCCAAAGCCACTCAAGTCATGAACAGCCAGGCCCTTAGCTGCTAATTCACTTTAAGTTTCAATCTATTTGTTGGAAGCCAAGAAAATGGTTGAATTGGGATCAAGATTTCCAGTGCATAAGCTTGTGAAATTTGAAGCATTTTGGTTCCACATAAGATGAACCAGACTGTTCCCCTGCCCCCCCCCCAAAAAAAAAAGAATTAAGTGTAATTTTTCTTTTTTCTTTCAATTGAAATAAATTTGATTTTAAATAAAATTCATTCCAAAACCCATATTTGAAAAAAAGGTGAGAGTCAGTAAAAACCAGGCAAAATACAAACAACAGACCTTTTAAATTTTCAAAACACAGATTTAGACCTATTTTTTAAATATTACAGTTGATTTCATAGATCTACATATTCTACATACTTCAGCTCTGTGCTTATTTTTTTGAAATTTTCCAACAATATTGGGATTCAACAGAACTAAATTTTAACTATTTTTTAGAATTTGTGATCACCGGTTTTATGGCTGGGGTAATCCAGTACAAAATATTTTGATTTGGTATGCTTTATACATGATTAATTCAAAGTTGAATGCCAAGTGAGTTTCAGTTTCATAAATGTGGAATCTCAAGTGAATTCCAGTTTTTGCAATCAGGAATTACCAGTGACATCCATTTTCCACCATGGTGAATTACATGGGAATTGTTTTTTTCATGGTAAACTTTTGTGAATTCAAGATTCTTCATTGATAAATTTAATTTTCCTGTGAAGGATTCAATGGTTCAGAAAATGGCACTGGATGGTGGCATGGAGTAACTGGCCAGCCAGAGACCCCAATTAGACCCTGTTGAATCCTCCTACATGGAAAAATCCTTTATTTCATGGGTGTTCAGGAAGTCTTTTTTTTTCCAATCTTAAAAAGAATCCCTGAATCTGGATTTCTAAAAGCCTTGTAAAAAGTAGGGTGTATCAGAGTTAGCAAACCCGCCATTAGAAACCCACAATTTTTTTTGACCAAACCTGCCATTTTTGATGTTGGGTTTCTGAAATACACATACCCCTAACTGGTGTATTTCAAAATGGCGGGTTTCATGAAAATGGCAGATTTCAAACATCAAACCCGTCATTAAACCAGCCATTTATGCATCATTATCCATCCATCAACCATCACATCCAAAAAACCCATCCACATCAGCAAATCCATACCAATCCCATCTCCATTGCTTCAGGCACATCTCATCTCCATTGCTTCACATCTCCATCCCTTCACATCTCTAATGATTCACATCTCCATTTCTTCATATCTCTATTGCTTCACATCTCTATTGCTTCACATCTCCATCTTCACACAAACCCCATCATCATTTCATCACCCGGCATCACTTTTTTTTGGTATTTCAACCAAGAATCCTAGGCTGACTCACTCCTTTTTTTTTCTTTTTTTTTTCTTAGATAAAACTGACCCAACAACTCACCCCGCCACACCACCCATCTCACCCCACCAAACCACAGGTCCACTCTCCTCCTCACCCACCACCTCCTCCTCACCCACCACCTCCTCCTCACCCACCACCTCCTCCTCACCCACCACCTCCTCCTCACCCACCACCTCCTCCTCACCCACCACCTCCACCTCACCCACCACCTTTGGAACACCTGGTAAGCTCTCCTCATCCTCCTCCTCATTCTCCCCATCATCAGAAGCTAACCAATTGTTCCATCCCCCTCACGGCACCTTCAGGTCCTCAGGTAAGCTCCCCCCCTCCTCCTCATCCTCCTCTTCCCTCCATCCTAGCTGAATCCTCCCTCTTGCTTTTCTTTCACCAGCCCCCCTCCTTGCTTGCTTTCCGGCCCCACCACTGGCCCCCACAACCTTGCTTGCCGGGCCCACCACCGCCACCCCTCCTTGCTTTCCAGCCCCATCACCGCCCCCCCTCCTTGCTCGCTTGCTCCTTCACCACCACCCCCCCTCCTTGATTTCTTGCGGGCCCCACTACTTCCCCCCACCTTGCTTGCCAGGCCCACCACTGCCCCCCCTCCTCACTTGCCAGCCCGACCTCTGCCCCCCTCCTTGCTTGCCAGCCCCACCACTGCCCCCCTCCTCGCTTGCCAGCCCCACCACTGTTGCCGGGCACACCACCTCTCTTTCTGGGCCCACCACTTCCCCCCTCCTCACTCGCTGGACCCACCTCTGCCCCCCCTCCTTGCTTGCCAGCCCCACCACCATTGCCAGGCCCACCACTTCCCCCCCCTCCTCACTTGCTGGCCCTGCCTCTGCCCCCCCTCCTTGCTTGCCGGCCCCACCAACTTGCTTGCTGGGCCCACCACCGCCCCCCCTCCTTGCTCATCCGCCCCACCACCCCCACTGGCACCAACTCGGCCCCCCCGCCTCCTTGCTTGCCCGCTGGCCCCACATTGGCCCCCCCTTCCTCCTCTCTTTCCCATTAGCCCCAACTTGGCCCCCCCCTTGCTTGCCCACCAGCACCACCCTGGCCCCCCCCTCTTGATTTCTGCGGCCTGCCCCCCTCCCCCTTGCGTTGGCCCCACCCCCCAACGCCTGCCTGCCCGGCCAACCAACCCCCCCTCTCTGGTTCCTGGGCCCTGCCTACCTGGCCCCAGGCCCAACCCCGACCCAACCCAAAGGCCCGGCCCAATTCCCTCACACACCTGTAATTTTTTTTTCTTTGATTTTTTTTTTGGTGATCACGTCCTCATGAACTTGGGATCAAGTCCAGGTTTGGTTTCATTTTTTTGATCCAATCTTGTTTCACAAATGATGTCCATTTGACTGACTTTTTTTTTGGTTTTTTTTTTCAATCCCTCAAACACTATTGGTGAATGTCCAATTCTTCTCCCACCCCCCTTAAAATTTTACACAAACAGTCAAATCCTGTCTTGTTCCTCACCCCGATCTAATAATAGGATTGGGAGGGAACAAGATGGAAAGAGATGGCTTGAAAAACACACAGAGAGGTGGGAAGAGTAGGGCTGCTTGCCAAAAGAGGCTTCAATCCCCCTCAAAATGTTTCACAAACAATCAAATCCCCTCTTGTTCCTCACTCCAATCTAAGTATAGGATTGGGAGGGAAAAATATGGAAGGAGATGGCTTGAAAAACAAACAGAGAGGTGGGAAGAGTAGGGATTCTTGCCAAAAGAGGATCTCTGAGTATTCCCTTTTACTTGCAGTTCAAACCGGGAAATCAAATGGAAAACTTATTGAAAACACGCATGAATATCAAATATCTGATGGCCAATTTGTTTTTCCTGAACTTGGCTTTGGAATTGACTTCAAGAAAAAAGGTGTGGTCAAAATGGTTTGGGCAGCAAAAAAGTACAAGCACTGTACTTTTCCTGCTGTGGAGACTGCCACTCATACAAGAATGGAAATGTCAATGCAAATCAACAAAACAACTTGAAAAACTTGCAGGGACTTGGGGAGTGGGAAAATATACTCCAGGAAAAAAAATATAAATAAAAAGAAAAAAATACATTTTTTTTGGTGGGGTTAAAAATATTCTTAAGTATTGTTGTAATCAAAAATGATTTCTTTTATTCTTAAGTTTTTCATCAAAGCAAATATATTTACAAGCCCAGCATTTGATTAATCTACTTTAATTCATCTACTGTTCTGCTGCTACTAATGTATGTTGCAGCCATTGAAAGCTTATGCAGGTTGGGCTTGAATCCTCAATCAATGCAGAAGTAGATGTGATTGGAGATGAAAATGTTTTAATATCCTCATTGGCATTGGATGGGGGCCACTCATAGGCTTCTTTGGGATCACCATTGCTAGGATGAGCATCCCCAGCCAAGTCCTCAGCGTCAACTGAATTGGATTGTTGGGCATCAAAAGCAGCTAGGAGGTTTATGTTGGCCTTCTTTCCAAAGATTTCATCCATTTGAATATAAAAAGGAAAAATGGAGTCCAAATTATCAACCACAGAGTTGATTCCCTTGGATTTGTCAGATTTGGTGATACCAAAGCCGGTGGAGATTGACATGGAGTGGGAATCTTTTTCCTTGGCTCAATAATTCTTCAATCTTTCCCTAATCTGTTTGGATGACAGATCCAGCCTACCTTCTGTATAAATCTTGAGTTCATTGTCCATCAGGAGACAACCATTGACCTTGTAGGATGGAGGTTGGCCAATGCTTGCTTCATTGTTGGATCCAAAGCAAGCATTGTAGTTGGACAGAATTTTGAGCCAGTTTACCAGGATGATATTATCAGCTCTCTTGAGCTGACTTGAGCCTTTGAAAGCTGATGGGGGAATATTTTTGGATTTTGAGTTCCTGGGGGATGTTTGCTTTGGTCCATTGGATTGTTTAGTCAACTTGCGGGGGGAGGATTTCTGAAGGGCCATTTAAAAATAGTAGGACGGATGAAGGGATGAAGGGCTATGAGAGTGTTTAAGTGGTGAGAGTGATGAGAGTATGAGAGGATGAGAGTGATGAAGCAAATAAAATAGGAATAGATGAGAGTGATGAAGTGACAAGAGTTATAAAGCAATAAGAGCTAGGATGTGATGAAAGGGATAAAGTGATGAGATTGATGAAGTGATGAGGATAGTGATCCAATGAGAGTTAGCTGGATGTGATGAAAGTGACAAACGGATGAGAGCAATGAAGTGATGAGGATAGTGATTGGATGAGAGTTAGCTGGATTTGATGAAAGCAATAACCAGATGAGAGTGATGAACTGATCAGGATAGTGATCCAATGAGAGTTAGCTGGATTTGATGAAAGCAATAAATTGATTAGGATAGTGATTCAATGAGAGTTAGCTTGATGTGATGAAAGCAATAAATGGATGAGAGAAATGAAGTGATAAGGATAGTGATCCAATGAGAGTTAGCTGGATGTGATTAAAGCAATAAGCGGATGAGAGTGATGAACTGATCAGGATAGTGATCCAATGAGAGTTAGCTTGATTTGATGAAAGCAATAAAGTGATGAGGATATTGAAACAGAGATGAAGAGCAATGAATCAAATTTTTTTCCAATGAGGTCGGAGTTAGAAGGAGGTGGGAAGCCAGGGGTGGATGACGTGGACAGGTGGTGGAAGCCTTTGAATACTTTATTTGAAAAAACCCACTTATTTCCAGGAAACTCTGACATGTCTGATGTGAGATAAGTGGGTTTTTTTGATTTTTAATGGGGTGTTTGAAATGGCAGATTTGGTTTGAAACCTGCCATTAAAAAATTCTGGGTTTGCTTAACTCTGATACGCCCTAATATGTTTCAATTTTGAAAAGCATGATAAAACCTCGAAGAAATCATTCAAAAAATCAAAAAAATGAATTTTCTCATTTCATTTCCACATCCATTTCTTTACCTTTTTAATTGATTTTTTATTTATATCAGCTCCAAAAAAAATAATGAAACAATCAAGGAGCTTTGTGATTTTTCTTTTTGATTTTTAGGATGTATTCTTGGGCTCCAAAAATTTAATCCTACATGATAAAACTTCAAAATAAAACATTCATTTAAATGCTTTTTTTTTTACTTCTGGAATAAAAGTTTCCCTCAAGTTGTTTCTACAGAAATTCTTGAAAGCATGCAAAGATGAAACTTGAAATTATTCTGAATGCTTTTCACATGTTTTGAACACAAATTGAAGCAGTAAAAAAAAACTTTTTTTTCATCTTTGAATGCTTTTCTAAATTTCTGTAAAAATAATTGAGGGATACTTGGATCCAAGATGTCAAAAAAAACATTGCAAGGGATGTGTTAGCTTGAGTTATTCTGGCATGGATTCTATTTTCAGAGGACAAGAATAATTTTAGAAAATTCCAAAGAAAAATTCACAAGCTCTTTGATTGATAGTTTCAATTTTTTAGATATTAAATTTCCAAAACAAATTCATTTAAAAGGAAAAGAAAAGGTTCCAACAATGCAAAGACAAATTCAATTTTTTTGATTTTTTGAATGAATTTTTCAAGGGGTAATAATACATTCAAAAAAATCTCAAATTAATAAGATGAAGTTTTTGAAAATTCTGTTTAATTTTCTGAGATCTTAATTCACCCAAAAAAATTAATTACAAAGTCAAAGGGGCTGTGTTAAATTTGTAGTCCAGGGGTTGCAGATGGGCATGAAAAGCCATTCACAACCCATTTGAGTTGTGAATGGAAGTTCACAACCCATTTGAGTTGTGAATGGAAGTTCAAAACCCATTTGAGTTGTGAATGGAAGTTCACAACCCATTTGAGTTGTGAATGGAAGTTCACAACCCATTTGAGTTGTGAATGGAAGTTCACAACCCATTTGAGTTGTGAATGGAAGTTCACAACCCATTTGAGTTTTGAATGGAAGTTCACAACCCATTTGAGTTGTGAATGGAAGTTCACAACCCATTTGAGTTGTGAATGGAAGTTCACAACCCATTTGAGTTGTTAATGGAAGTTCCAAAACCATTTTAGTTGTGAACAGAATTTCACAACTCAACAAGTTGCAAACCCAAATAAATAAGATAAAAAAATAAATACATAAATACATAAAAAAAAAAAGTAAATTTAAAATGAATAAATAATTTGTATTAATTTCCTCATGCCTGCAATCTTTTATTTCACAGAATATTACAGTTACCCCCTGTTGCGCGCCCCTGCTGCTACACAGACAAAATCTTTATTTCACAGTAACTTCAAGATTTTATTTATTTATTTTGATTTCTGAATCCTCATTCCCGTATCTTGGGTTCATATACTCTCAAAATAAATATTTTTTAATTTTGGAGGAATTAGAGCCCCTCCAAAAATGGAATCAAAAAATTAAAAAATGCGGCGAAACCCAATTTTTACATGGTTTTTTGGATCTTTCATTTTGCTATTTTGATCATTTTTTTGTTTATATCAGCTACCAAATGTTTCAAGCAACACCTTAAAATCTTTCCAATGTTTCTTTCATATTTTTTGTGTCTATCCTTTTACCTCAAAAAATTCCTTCAAAAGACCAAAAAATTCAAAAAATTCATGTTTCCCATGGGACATTTTCATCCTGTTATTTTCTTGTTGATTTCATTTTTTTGGTGATTCAAGCTTTAAAAAAATTAAAATGAAATTCAAAGAGCATTTCAATGAATTTTTCAGTTTTTTGGATTAATTAAATGACCTTCAAAAATTCATTCAAAAACCAAAAAATTCAAAAAATTCAATTTTCTCATTAGAATTTTGGATCCTCCTGTTTGCCTTTTTGATTTTTTTTTTTTTGGTTTTTCAAGATTTGAGAAACGTAAAAAAACTGTTAAAGAGCCTTATATATTTCGTTTGGAGTTTCGGAGTTTTTGGGTGTATCTTGGGCCTCCAAAAATACAATCCCATGTAAAGTCACTTCAAATTAACACAGCAATTGCAATGTTTTTGTTCTACATCTGGCATCAAAATTTCTGCAAAGATTTTTTGAAAAAAAAATATAATAGAATTCAAAGACTCAAATAAAAAGAGTTCTGACTGCTTTTCACTTTTATTACACCTCAAATTATTAATGCCAATGGACATAATACCAAAGAAGATGGTGATCTATTTTTAATGATCCTTTTTTAATTTTTTTTTCCCAGAAAAAAATGATGGTGAAATTTTAAATTTGAGACCTTGCGACCCCCGTTCACTAAATAAAAGGGGTCGCGTGGCGCAATTTGCAACCCAAAATGGGTTGCAAATGGGCATTCACAACCCACCTAAGTCACGAATGGCCATTTGCGACTCAGGTGGGTTTTCAATGGCCATTTGCAACTCATATTGGGTTTTGAATAGAATTTCGCGAATCATTTTGAGTTGAAAACCTTTCCACACAATCCATTTAGGGTTGTAAATTGCAAAAATATAAATAAACAAAAATAACAATTTGTGGAATATATTTATTTCATATATGTATTTCTTTTATATATTTATTTTTAATTTAATTGATTAATTAATTTTTTTCATATTTATATATATATATTTTTTCTTTATTTCATTTTACTTTATTTATTCATATTTTTTTTATATTTTTATTTTTAATTTAATTAATTAATTCATTCTGTACTTATTTATTTATTTCATTTTATTTATTTATTTATTTTTATTTTTATATTTTTAATTTAATTGATGAATTTATATTCATCTTTTTGATTTTTTTATTAAACTCAAAGAAAGAAATAATAGATAAAAAATTAAAAAAAAAAATTCAAAAAAATGTATATATGTATATAATATAACTGTTTGCAACTCAGATGGGTTGCAAATGGCGTTTTGCCCCTGTTTGTGACCACAGGATCTCAAATTTAACATTTGCCTAAATGATGATGATTTGAGATATTCAAAGCTGCAGATTTAAAGGAACTATCTGCACCTTTCCAATATTCATTTTTTGGGAATTTTTTAGGCACTATTTGTGTCTTAAAAACCAAAACAAAAAAGCATCATATTAAACCCCTTTTGGTTTCTGGTACTCTTCCTTTAGCCCTTTCACATGAATATGTTTACTATGACTGAAACTTTCTTCCTGAGATGTCCACTCATCTCAGAGCGCCCCAATTATCTTAACAACCACCCCCTTGACCTCTAACACCCTTCCATCAAACAACACCACCCCACACCACACCACACCACACCACACCACACCACACCACTCATCACCACATCACACCACTCACCACCACACTACACCACTCATCACCACACCACACCACTCATCACCACTCTACTACACTCATCACCACTTTGCTCCACTCATCACCACTCCACTCCACTCATCACCACTCCACACCACAAACCACTCATCATCCTTCACCACTCTTCAACAAAAACAACTCAACACTCCAGATAATTCAAAAAACCCTTTTACCTCTTACATTGAGTCTCTGAATACATTTTTAAACTAATTATCCTGTCAATATATTTCTCAACTATCAGCTCCTATCTTTAATTTATTTTTTACAAAGAAAATATCTTTTTGGAATTTCTCAAGAAAACATCCACCCACTTTTCATAACTGTTTCACCAGGCCAATCCTCAATCATCTAATCTCATCAAACTAGTGATTCAAATCCTCTTGCTCCTTCTGCATCAATCCAAACTTCTTATTCCACCCCTCTGGCCTCTCCTCCTGAGCTATCATATTATCCAAAGGAGGAGCTGGTTGAATCTATCCAATCATGGGCAATGTCCCATGGATATGCCGTATCTACCAGAGTCTCTAATTGCAAGAAACATACCTAAAACTATCAATGTGATAAAAGTGAGGAATATAAAATCAGAAACAATACCACACAATTAAAAGAAAGAAAAGAGAAAAGAGAAAAATGAGAAAAATGAGAAAGAAGAGAAAAATGAAAAAGAAAAAAGAGAAAAAAGAGAAAAAAAGAGAAAAAAGAGAAAAAAGAGAAAAAAGAGAAAAAATAGAAAAAATGGAAAAAATAGAAAAAATAGAAAAAAGAAAAGAAAAAAGAAAAAAGAAAAAAGAAAAAAGAAAAGAAAAAGAAAAAGAAAAAGAAAAAGAAAAAAAAAAAGAAAAAGAAAAAGAAAAAGAAAAAGAAAAAGAAAAAGAAAAAGAAAAAGAAAAAGAAAAAGAAAAAGAAAAAGAAAAGGAAAAAGAAAAAGAAAAAGAAAAAGAAAAAGAAAAAGAAAAAGAAAAAGAAAAAGAAAAAGAAAAAGAAAAAGGAAAAGAAAAAGAAAAAGAAAAAGAAAAAGAAAAAGAAAAAGAAAAAGAAAAAGAAAAAGAAAAAGAAAAAGAAAAAGAAAAAGAAAAAGAAAAAGAAAAAGAAAAAGAAAAAGAAAAAGAAAAAGAAAAAGAAAAAGAAAAAGAAAAAGAAAAAGAAAAAGAAAAAGAAAAAGAAAAAGAAAAAGAAAAAGAAAAAGAAAAAGAAAAAGAAAAAGAAAAAGAAAAAGAAAAAGAAAAAGAAAAAGAAAAAGAAAAAGAAAAAGAAAAAGAAAAAGAAAAAGAAAAAGAAAAAGAAAAAGAAAAAGAAAAAGAAAAAGAAAAAGAAAAAGAAAAAGAAAAAGAAAAAGAAAAAGAAAAAGAAAAAGAAAAAGAAAAAGAAAAAGAAAAAGAAAAAGAAAAAGAAAAAGAAAAAGAAAAAGAAAAAGAAAAAGAAAAAGAAAAAGAAAAAGAAAAAGAAAAAGAAAAAGAAAAAGAAAAAGAAAAAGAAAAAGAAAAAGAAAAAGAAAAAGAAAAAGAAAAAGAAAAAGAAAAATAAAAATAAAAATAAAAATAAAAATAAAAATATAAAGAACAAAGAAAAAGAAAAAGAAAAAGAAAAAGAAAAAGAAAAAGAAAAAGAAAAAGAAAAAGAAAAAGAAAAAGAAAAAGAAAAAGAAAAAGAAAAAGAAAAAGAAAAAGAAAAAGAAAAAGAAAAAGAAAAAGAAAAAGAAAAAGAAAAAGAAAAAGAAAAAGAAAAAGAAAAAGAAAAAGAAAAAGAAAAAGAAAAAGAAAAAGAAAAAGAAAAAGAAAAAGAAAAAGAAAAAGAAAAAGAAAAAGAAAAAGAAAAGAAAAAAGAAAAAGAAAAGAAAAGAAAAGAAAAAATGAAAAAATGAAAAAATGAAAAAAAGTAAAAAAAAGGGAAAAAGAAAGGAAATAAAAAAGGAAAGAAAAAGGAAAAAGGAAAAAATGAAAAAAAGGAAAAAGAAAAAAATAAAAAAATAAAAAAATAAAAAAATAAAAAAATAAAAAAATAAAAAAATAAAAAAAATAAAAAAATAAAAAAATAAAAAAATAAAAAAATAAAAAAATAAAAAAATAAAAAAATAAAAAAATAAAAAAATAAAAAAATAAAAAAATAAAAAAAGAAAAAAAGAAAAAAAGAAAAAAAGAAAAAAAGAAAAAAAGAAAAAAAGAAAAAAAGAAAAAAAGAAAAAAAGAAAAAAAGAAAAAAAGAAAAAAAGAAAAAAAGAAAAAAAGAAAAAAAGAAAAAAAGAAAAAAAGAAAAAAAGAAAAAAAGAAAAAAAGAAAAAAAGAAAAAAAGAAAAAAAGAAAAAAAGAAAAAAAGAAAAAAGAGAAAAAAAGAAAAAAAGAAAAAAAGAAAAAAAGAAAAAAAGAAAAAAAGAAAAAAAGAAAAAAAGAAAAAAAGAAAAAAAGAAAAAAAGAAAAAAAGAAAAAAGAAAAAAAGAAAAAAAGAAAAAAAGAAAAAAAGAAAAAAAGAAAAAAAGAAAAAAAGAAAAAAAGAAAAAAAGAAAAAAAGAAAAAAAGAAAAAAAGAAAAAAAGAAAAAAAGAAAAAAAGAAAAAAAGAAAAAAAGAAAAAAAGAAAAAAAGAAAAAAAGAAAAAAAGAAAAAAAGAAAAAAAGAAAAAAAGAAAAAAAGAAAAAAAGAAAAAAAGAAAAAAAGAAAAAAAGAAAAAAAGAAAAACAAGTAAAAAAAAGAAAAACAAGAAAAACAAGAAAAACAAGAAAAACAAGAAAAACAAGAAAACAAAGCAAGAAAGACCAATTGTCCTTTCAGGTTATCAGGAAATTTTTCCAAGAAATTTGGTTTCTGGGTGGTGAAGCTTGTTTTTCCAGTGGACAACCATCCAACTTCCATTGATCCTTCCATTCATTCCATCCACAGAACAAGCCAAGGGAAGCAAAAGGAGGTGGTTGAAAATTTATCCAAAGCTGGATTTCCCCCTTTAAAAATTCTCAACTCTCTTATAAAAAAACTCTTCATAACCTATCCATAAAAATATCCATACAATTTAAAAAAAAGGATCACAAACACATAAAAAATGCCCTTTATGGCAAACCTCCTGTTGAAACACTCATACTGGAACTCCCAAATTTTTCCCTTTTCTAAAAAATTCAAAACATGGATTGTCAAATCTTTTCATCTTTCATTTATCACCCTTATTCCATCAAACTTTTCAACTTTTCCCAACTTTCATAATGATCAACTGTACATATAAAACAAAGAAGTTTGGAATGCCCCTTCTTCATATTATTGGCCCAAACAAGTCTTCCAGAATTTTCTCATTTTTCTTCTTTTTTTATCTCAAGAGAAAAAACAGTACTATGATTGGGCCCTGAATCAAATTCAGTAGATTTTGGAGGATAAACAACCTAGTGTGATTTTTACAGACAAGGAAAAAGCCATTATTACTTCAATCAAAACAGTTTTCTCTTCCTCTCATCATCTTCTCTGTTTCTGGAACATTTTCAAGAATCTTCAAACTCATTGATGGAGGATCTTGTAATCTGAAGATGAATTGAGTTTATTCATGAAACAATGGAATCAGTTGGTCTATTCTAAATCAGAATCTAATTATCAGGAAAACTTCACCAAACTTTCTCTTGTCTGGAATCTTCCCACTTCTGATTACCTTCTTGATAACTGCATCCCTTTAAAAAGGAATTTTTTCTCTTATTTTTCCAACAAGCACTATCACTTTGGAAATAAAAGTACCTCCATAATAGAAGGCCTACACTCCCACATTCAATGTTTCATCAATTTTTCTATTGACTCTTTCTATAATTTAGTTCAAAAAAATTTACACTTCCATCACCATCCAAAATCATGAGAGAGCCGTTGAATCCTTTCAGCAACAATTGAAGCATCTAATTGTTTTAGCTGGCTGTGTGGATCATCATTTTGGAAAAATCAGCCACTTTTCCCCCAAAACCATTGATTCATTTCATCAAGTTCCTGAATTTTCTACCAATTGCAAAAAATTCTTGTACTCTTCTTGCATGTTTATACCATTTATTCACAAAGTCAAATTACCTATCTGAAACTTTGAACTCTTCCAACTTGAATATTTCCCATCCTCAATGGCCTGTCAAAGCACCCTTATCAGTGAGTTCATTTTTTTTCTTTTGGATTCAAGCTCAAATCAATAATTTCCTGATTGATTTTGATTTTTCTTTCTCCGGTTAACTCTGGAGCCTGCTGCAACTGAAGAACCTTAAAATCTTGAAGTTTCAACCAGAGAAAGTAATGAAGAACTTTGTTTCCCTGAAATGCTTGAATAATTCAGAATTATGCCACCTGGAGAACATCTATATCTATAATTATTTCTTCTGCAATGTATTGTTTTTTTAAATGAGTCCTTTTCATTTTTTTAACATAGGGTGAGTTTCTGACTGAAGAGGAATATTTTGGAATACTGAATCATCTTTCCTTTACTTCTTTCATCTTTCCTGTATTCCTTTTTATATAGTCATGTACCATCTTTCCTTTTCTTTTCTTATTTCTTTCCATCTTGTTTTTCTTTGTTTCTCATCTGGTTTCTCTCCCAACCACCTGTGAAGTGTGCGCGCCCAACCATCTCTCCCTCTCAAATCACAGGTGCGCACAATCATATTTTACAAATCCCAACGGCCTGTACACTCCCTGAGGACAGATAGTCAATTCAGACTGGAGGATTTCTCTCCTCATCCTTCTGTCTGACTCTCTATCTGCGTATCCTCAAGTTAGTAAACTGTCTCTCAAATTTTCTCCAATCTCTTCATTCTCATTTGTTCTCCTTGTGTCATTTTCTTTTCATCTATCTTTGATATGAAAATCATCCTTCTGTCTGACTCTATATCTGCGTATCCTCAGATCTCAATAGTTTATGAGCCCACAGCACTACCAGCTGCAATAGAATAAGTGCTCCCATTTAATCAGAAGAATCCATCACATCCAGTGTTGCTACTACATCAACCATGGAAGAAGTGAATAACTCTCATCAAGTACTTATAGCTCCATCAATCATCCCTCTCAGCGCTCCAGGTTCCCAATCAAACTACATTGACTGGGCTATGATACTCAGAATCCATTTTTGAGCCTCAGGCATTGGATATCTGATCAGCAATGATCCACAAAAACCAAATCAAGAAACGTGGTCACAAGAAAAACTTGTGCTGTGCTCAGTTATCTCCAGATCTATGACCCCATCAAACTTTCAGTCCATATGCAAACAGGAGGAAAGCACTGTTGGGATTTGGAACGCTCTGAGAGATGCTCATCTGGATAACTTGTCCGGCAGAAGGATGTATTGGCTACAGAACCTTCTCCTCACCAGATTGAACAACAAAAAAATGAACACTTGCATTCAATCCAAAATGAAAAGAAAACCTTTTCATTCCTGTTTGAGTTATTGGTCAAACAAACCTGGTGAACTTATTAACCAGGATGTCTGCAGTTTTGAAACCATCTTGAGAGAGGGCTATAAATATTTTTTCACCTTTATCAACAACTGCTCAAAGGCCCTTTTTTCTTACCCCATTTTTCTCAAATCCAATGTTTTACAGACCACCCAAACTCTCATTTCCTTTTTTGAAAACAAATAAAACTCAAGAGTCATCTCTATATGATCAGAGAACGGAGGTGAATACCTCAACCAACCCATGAAACATTTCCTTGCCTCAAAAGGAATCGCTCATGAACTGGGACCCCCCCCACTTGCCACAACTCAATGTTGTTGCTGAAAGATCAAATTGTACTATTTCCAATCTAATTTGGTGCTCACTTTTATCATTAAATCTTCCAAAGTCTTTCTGGGTAGACGCTTTGCATCACTGCCTCTTTGCCTTTAACTCCTATCCATGCAAGACTCCCCAAGGTTTTGTATCTCCAAACCCCATCTTCAAATCAACCAACATCAAGCCACAATACCTGCACCCGTTTGGCTGTCTTGTATGGTATAAAATCCCTGAAGTCAACAGAAACAAACTGGATTGAAAAGGACTTCCTGCCATCCTTTTATCCTATCTTCTCAACCACTCTTGTTATTGCCTGTATGATCTAACCACCAAGAAAGTCATAAAGTGCTGTGATTGCCTCTTCAACAACTCTTCCTTCCCTTATGGCCATCTATTTGTCTCCAAAACCCCTAAACCTTCCATACCTGTAGAGTTTCCATGGCCTGACATGCCTGTGAACCCGTCCGAGCCTCTCCCTGACTCAACATCTGGCCCACGCTCTACTCCCATTGCACCCTCTTCCTCCACTCTCCCAATCTTACCCCTATCCAACCCTTTGTCTCCAACATCTCCAGTTCTCCAACCTTTCCGGTCTTCCAGCCCTGCTTTTTCTGATGATTCTCACATTCTCCCCCCTTTCACTCTCACACCTCCTCCAGCATCCCTGCCCTCCCCTACCACCTCTCTCTCTCCAGCATCCTCACCTGTTTGTCCTCCCCCACATTTGCCTTCCGCACGTTGTTCCTCTTGGAAGTCTTGTCCGCCATCCTGCATTGAAAATTTCTCCAGGCATGCTTTAATTAAAAACAATCTGAATTCCCCCAAGACCTGGAGGCAGCTTTTCCACTCTCCTCACCATTTTTGCTGGATTTTTTTTTAGCGCAGGAGTAAATGTCTTCTCTTCAAGGAATGAACACGTGGACCCTTGTGCCTCCCCCCAAGGGACGTAAGATTATTTGCAGAAAGTGGGTCTTCAACGTAAAGAGGCGTCCCAACAGTTCCGTTATTAATTTTAAAACAAGACTTGTTGCCATGGGATTTGAGAAACAATCATAGTTGAATAAAATTTAATATTTGTATCTGTATCCTTTCCTTTTTTTTTGATTGAAGTTTGTAAGGTGTAAGCATACATCAAAAAGATTGGTAAAATTTATTCAGAAGCTATTTTGTTCTTTGTTTAAATTTCTGAAATCTTGAATCCCCTCAAAAGAAATATTTTAAAAGGCAAACATAAAAATCCAAAAATCCAGTGACAAAAATCAATTTTGGAATTGTTTTGTTTTTTGAAAGAAATTTTCAAGGTAAGAAATTACATCCAAAGATTCTGAAATAAATACTTAAAATCCCTACAATAGTTGTGTTTGATTCATAACAGCTTGAAACAGAAACAAAAAATAATAAAAAAAGGCAAACAAAATGATCCAAAAGTCTAATCAGAAAATCAAATTTGTCGATTTTTTGGTTTTTTGAACAAATTTCTTAAGGTGATATGATAAATCTGAAAAATCTGAAAAAAATATTGAAATGCTGTTTGACAGTTTTATTATATCTTTTATAGATTGAATCACCAAAAAAATGAGATCAAAAGGAAAATTGCTGGAGGGAAATGTTGAATGAGAGATTTGATTTTTTTGATTTTTTTGGTTTTTTGAAGGACTTTTTTAAGGTAAAAGGATAAATCCAAGAGATATTGAAAAAATTTTGGAAAGCTCTTTGAATAATTTATGAAATATTTTTTAGCTGAAATAACCAAAAGAATACCTGAAATAGCCCATATAAGCATCCAAAAACCCATGGAAAAATTGGTTTTTGCATAACTTTTTGATTCCTTGATTCCATTTTTGAGGGGGTTCTGATGCCTACAAAATTAGCAAATATTTTTTTAGGGTTTTATGAACCAGATAATCTAGGGGACTGTGGCGTCAGAATTTAGAAAAAAGAAATTCTTGAAATTACCGTGAAATAAAGTATTTGTCAGTGTAGCAGCAAGGATGGACAATGGGGTGCAGATGTAGTCTTCCCTAAAGTAAAGGATTGCGCCCGTGAGGGAATTGATTCCCAAGATAAAAGAATAAAAATTAAAACTTAAAAATAAAAAATAAAAAATAAAAAATAAAAAATAAAAAATAAAAAATAAAAAATAAAAAATAAAAAATAAAAAATAAAAAATAAAAAATAAAAAATAAAAAATAAAAAATAAAAAATAAAAAATAAAAAATAAAAAATAAAAAATAAAAAATAAAAAATAAAAAATAAAAAATAAAAAATAAAAAATAAAAAATAAAAAATAAAAAATAAAAAATAAAAAATAAAAAATAAAAAATAAAAAATAAAAAATAAAAAATAAAAAATAAAAAATAAAAAATAAAAAATAAAAAATAAAAAATAAAAAATAAAAAATAAAAAATAAAAAATAAAAAATAAAAAATAAAAAATAAAAAATAAAAAATAAAAAATAAAAAATAAAAAATAAAAAATAAAAAATAAAAAATAAAAAATAAAAAATAAAAAATAAAAAATAAAAAATAAAAAATAAAAAATAAAAAATAAAAAATAAAAAATAAAAAATAAAAAATAAAAAATAAAGAATAAAGAATAAAAATTAAAAATTAAAAAATAAAAAATAAAAAATAAAAAATAAAAAAATAAAAATAAAAAATAAAAAATAAAAAAATAAAAAAATAAAAAAATAAAATATAAAATATAAAATATAAAATATAAAATATAAAATATAAAATATAAAATATAAAATATAAAATATAAAATATAAAATATAAAATATAAAATATAAAATATAAAATATAAAATATAAAATATAAAATATAAAATATAAAATATAAAATATAAAATATAAAATATAAAATATAAAATATAAAATATAAAATATAAAATATAAAATATAAAATATAAAATATAAAATATAAAATATAAAATATAAAATATAAAATATAAAATATAAAATATAAAATATAAAATATAAAATATAAAATATAAAATATAAAATATAAAATATAAAATATAAAATATAAAATATAAAATATAAAATATAAAATATAAAATATAAAATATAAAATATAAAAAATTAAAAATAAAAAATAAAATAAAAAATAAAAAATAAAAAATAAAAAAAGGGCTGTGATAAATTCAAAAACCCACACAACCTGTACACAACTTGAAATGGCATGGTTCACAACCCATTCAAGTTTTTTACAGCTATTCACAACCCACAGGGTGGTGAATTGCTGTTCACAACTGAGATTGCTTGTGAGTTGGGCCACATGACCCATTTGGATTTGTGGTGCGCCTTTCACAGATTTTTCATGACTCCAGGTTCTTCAGACAAAAAATAAATAAATAGATTCAATTCAAAATTAAAAATAAACAAACATTACGTGCAAAAATTAGAAAAAAATACATAAAAAAACAAACACAGGAAGGAAGTTTTAAAAAAACAAAGCATAATGGGCAAAATTTCACAACTCCAGGTTCATGAATCCACATCAATGGCCCTATGAATAAGGGCAGTTTTTAATTTTCAACCCCAGGTTGCAAATTTTTTTGAAACACTGTTCTTAACCCATTTGAGTTTTGAATCACTATTTGAAACCCACTTGAGTTTTGAACAGATTTTCACAGCCCAAAGAATTGTGAAAAAAACTTTTGGCCAATTTTGGAAAAAAATTGCCCCTAAAAGTAAATTATACGTGGTAATTATGGGTACATAGGAAAACCAAACTTAATCTTTGAAAATTGTGGAGGCACTAGAACCCCTTCAAGAATTTAATTAAAATAAAATCAAATCAAAAAACAAATTTTTCAATGGAATTTGGTATATTTCTTTTTAAATTTTTAATTATCTTTTTTTGTTATTTCAGCTCTCATTAAGTTTTCAAAGAAATCCAAAATCTTTCCAATATTAATTTTGGATTTTGAATATGTTTTCTTCTACATCAAAAAATTTGTTCACAAAATCAAAAAAATCAACCAAAACAAATTTCTCATTGGACTTCTTCATCCCTTTATCTTCCTTTTTAATCAATATTTATTCGTGATTCAAGCCCTCAGAAATTTTTCAAAACAATCCAGGAACCTTCTAATAATTATTGCTGATTTTTTGGATGTACTTCTTTACCTTAAAAAATCCATTCAAAAAATAAAACAAATCAAAAACCTAAGTTATCTCATTGGAGTTTTTGATCCTTTTATTTGCATTTTTAATTCTTTTTTTTTTGGTTATCCAAGCTCTCAGCAATTCAAATAAAAAATCAAATTTATTTACAATATCTTGTGAAGATTTTTTGGATGTATTATTTTACCTTAAACAATACATCCAAGAATTCAAAATATTCAAAAAAGAAAATCATGTTGCAATTTTTGATCCTTTATTTTGCATTTTTTATTATTTTATTATGATGATTCAAGCCTTTATTTTGATTTAATTAGTTTTAATTTATTTTTATTTTAGTTATTAATCTTCATATTTTTTCCTTGCAGCCCTGGAGTCATGAAAGAGCTGTGAACAGGTGTTCACAAGTCAGATGGTTTTCAAATGGCTTTTCACAGCTTAGCCTTGAACAGCGCTATAGGACCCATTTTTATTTTAAATGAATGTTTGAAACTCAGATGGGTCACAAATGGCTTCTTGAAACTCAGATGGATCACAAATGGCCATTTACAACTCAGATGGGTTGGAAACAGCCATTCAAAACTCAGATGGGTTGGAAACAGCCATTCAAAACTCAGATGGGGTGTGAACCGCGCCACACAACCCATTTTGAGTTGTGAATGGGTCCTGTTGGGTCAGAAATTTAACATTGCCATATAAATAAAAAAAATAAAAGTTAAAAACTTAAAATAATCAGGAAATTTTGTGCAAAAAAAAATAAATGGGTAAATAAAAATAAAAAGGTAAGCATACATACAATACAGCCCTGAAATTAAATACAATAAGATATAATGTTTGAATAAATCCAATAGATTCCAATATTTCTTGTATATTAGAAAATCAATTGAATTGAATCAACACAGAATTCAAATGAATTTGATTAAATTAAAAAAATTCATTTTATTCATATCATTCCATTTTTATCATTTCATAAATTCAATCAATTAACCTCCAAAAATGAGGAATGTAATTCTGCCTCAATATGCTAGCCCTCATTACAAAACATCAAAAAAATTAAACTTGTGTTAAGCTGATCCCATCATAAAAAGTAAAAATACTTCTTATGATGGGATTGGCTCAAAGAAATTTGAGCTTATTTCATTGGAATAGCAAAAAAATAAATCAACCTCCCAAAAAAATAGGTCTATTCCATTGAGGGGGACTTGATACAAGTCCACCTCAATGGACCCGCCCTAAATCAAAAATGCCAAAAAAACAACTTCAACTTGTGTAAACCTGATCACATCATAAGAATGAAATATGCTAATTATGATGAGATCATCCCAACAAAAATTGAACTTAATTACCCATAAACCTTATATAAAACACTCAAAATAATGATTTTCACTCAAAACACTCAATATGATTATTTTCAAAATTTGATAACCCTTCATAATACTAAAATTAAAAGATCATAATCAGAAGTAGGTGTTACAACAAACAAAAATTATAAAAGGAGAACAAAAATGATGGAATTATATGATGTCTATAACTGGGATACAAATCTCATTGATCATTCAGATTATCAACCCAACCAGAAGCTTTCTTTGAATTCAAAGAAGAATTTTTTGATACAATGGGTGGGATTGGGATCATATCTTCCCCAAGCTAAAAATGAACCCAGTGGTTATTGTCAACAAAGGTAACAAAAACGGAATAAAATGGTTCTTTTACATCCATTTTCACATTAGTATAAGTAAAAAATGACTAAAATGAAATGAAAAAAATTGGCCTTGCATAATTATCTGCTATTATTTTACCCATATTCAACTGTTAAAGCCATTTTGAAGAGTTTATCTTTTCATTTATTTATTCAAAATCAAGTCTTTGTTTTATTTTTTCAACCTCTTTGCAACCACCATTTATCTTAGCATAGCATGCCTTATGTTTCCTCAATTTTTCTATCAATTTTGTAAACTTGCCTTTCCACTTCTGACTAGTGTTCAAATTATAAACAATCCATTAATTTATCTCTTCTAAATAACTTGAACTCTATCCAATCCAATTATCCTCAATCCCTTATTGGACAAACTAGACCCATTCAATCAATCCAATCCTACTCACCACCACTATCACCCAATTGAAATTTCAAAACCAATGCCCCCAATCCAAACCAGAACTGAGGATATCAGCCTTCTCTCAATAGGCCACCCAGATTATCTCTTCCTCAACTTCTGCATCCTCAAGATCCAATCCATCAAACAAGAATTTCAATTTCAAGCAGGAGGACCTTTTCCAGATGGTTGGAAAGCACTAATGGGATCTTCTAAGTGCCACCAGTTTGATTTTCAGGATGAAGAATAGCTCCAAAAATTGACTCAACTGATTAGGTCTTGCCAGGCTAGCCTCCAACGCTGCAGGTACAATAATCACCTTTTAACTCTCTCCCCAGCCTCTGTGTCTCCTTCCAGAGATTCCATTTTCAACAACCCTTCAGCTAGCTCCAATAATCAATTTTTAACCCCCCCCCCCCCTCCATCATCTGTCCCCTCTACCTAACTTATCCAAAATTTGATACTTGCAACTCCACCAAGAAAACTCTTTTCGCAGATCCTCTAATGCTTTCTCCAAACCCTTTTACAGCTTTTTCACCCTTTTCCAATTACTACTCAATATCTTGAAGCATATCTGGAGATCCTTGGAAGGGAAAGATTTCTTCTGCATGGCCAGGTATGAATCATTGGGAAGGATAATCTCCAAAAAACTCACAACTGGAAGTAGGGATGAAACCAGTAAGACAAAACCTAGTGAGCCAATCCAAATGCTTCCAATCCTTGAAAGGCAGAACAAAACCCTATCTCAACTGGAAAGGCACAATGGCCCATCCAGAAATTGCTCCCTTAGATTAGTGGTTAAAGCATCACTCATGAATTTTGAGGAAGTGGGTTCAAATCCCATAGTTCACAACTACATTTTGGATTCTAACACTGCCATAACCCTCAAAATTTTAAACAACAAATTGAATCCCTTCTTTTCCCTAACCCCAAGAGCAGTAGGTGCCTTGGAGGGAACAAGATGGAAGGAGATGGTTTGAAAACCATAAAGAGAGGTTGCAAGCAGATTGCATTCTAACACTTCCACAAAAATCAAAATGTTATACAACAAATTGAACCCTTTCTTGATCCTCACCCCAAGCGCAGTAGGTGATGTGGAGGAAACAAGATGGAAGTAGATGGTTTGAAAAACATAAGGGGAGGTGGCAAGCAGAGGTCCCAAATGAGAGATTCCAAAATATCTTTGGAAGTGGCCAAAGAAGGTTTTTTTGATGTCTATTGAAGTTGATTTTGATGGAATGGGAGGCCTTTTGCTTTCAATTTTCAGAAGAGTTTTGTGGGGGAAAATTTTCAATCTCATTTGAAGGTGATGTGGGGGGCCCTATTGGCTTGAGTATTTGGCCATTTAGCAAAGGATGAGCCTGTTCTTTTACAATCTAAATCAGTCAGGAATGACCAGAAAAGAAAAGAACTTGCTTCATTACTTGAGCAGATGTTGATTGCAATGGCAATACTGCAATATCTGAATCTCATTGGCTCAGTTGCCCAGTTTTTCAACCCTACAAAGGGAAAAATAAGAACATTCAAGTGAGGGATCCAAGCAAGGGTTTGACGGGTTGATCAATGCCAATCTGGAAATTATCTGAGCTGGTTGAATTGGAATATCCTCCTCCACATTTTATTGGGGCCACTCAAAGGTTTCATCAGGATGATCATTTCTAGGCTGAGAATCCACAGCCAATTCCTTGGTTTTATTCTGGAGTTCTTTGGCCATCAGGAGATAACCATTAACCTTAGAGGATGGAGGTTGGGAAACTTGTGTTTCATTGTGGGATCCAAAGCAAGAATCATAGTTGGAGGGAATCTGGAGCCAGTTTACCAGGATGATGTGATCAGCTCTCTTGAACTGATTTGAGCCTTTGGAAGCTGATGGGGGAGGATTTTTTGATCCAGAGTTCCTTGGGGATGTTTGATTTGGTTAATTTTATTTTTTTGTGGACTTGCAGGGGGATGTTTGCTGAGGGGCCATTTGAAAAGAGCAAGAGGGATGAAGGGATGAAGCAATGAGAGCAATAAAGCAATGATATTTAGCAATTGATGAGAGCAATTAATTTTTGATGAGAGCAATGAAGTGATGAGAGCAATACAGTTATGAGTTATGAAGTAATGAGAGCAATCAAGGGAGGAGAGTGATGAAGTGACGAGCTTGATGAAGTGATGAGATCAATAAAGTGATGAGGGCATGATAGATGAAGCAATGAGGATAGAAATGAAGAGATGAGAGCAATAAAGCAATGAGAGCAATAAATCAATGAGAGAAATGAATCAGATTTTTCCAATGAGGTTGGAGGTAGAATTTTTCCATTGAGGTTGGAGGTAGAAGGAGGTTGGGTTGAAACCTGGTGTTTATGACATGGAATGGTGTGTGGCTGAGGCAGTGAAAGCCTTTAAGTAATTCATCTGGAAAGATCCACTTATTTTCAGGTGTCTCTGATGCATCTGATGTGACATAGATGGTTTTTTTTTATTTTTAATGGTGGGTTTGAAATGGGGGATTTGGATTGAAACCAGAAATTCAAAAATGGTATGCTTGGTTTACTCTGAAACACCCTAATGCGTTCTTTGCCTCTAAAAATTGAATCAAACTTGAAAACACTTAAAAATAACACATCAATTTCAATTTCTTTTTTCAGCATCTGTTATGAAATTTTCCATCAATTTTCTTTTAGAGAACTCTATAGAAGCACCCAAAGCTGAAAAAAAATATATATTGACTGCTTCATTATTTGGTTTGAAACTTTCTAAAATTATTCATGATAATTTTATGTTTCATCTTTGGATGCTTTTCTAACGTTCTGTAAAAGGAATTGAGGGAGACTTTGATTCCAGATGTGAAAAAAAGCATTGAAATGGATGTATTATTTTGAAAAAATTTTTATGTTGGATTCAATTTTGGGAGGCCAATAATACTTCAAAAACATCAAAAATCTCTTTGATTGTTTTTTGAACTTTTTTAGAGATTAAATCAACAAAACTAGTTAATTAATAAGTAAAAGAAAAGAAGCTAAACTGCAATGGGAAATATTTTTTTTTTATTTTTTGAATGAAAGTTTTAATGTGTCTTGATGCTCCCAAAATTAACAAGTATCTTTTTTGAGGATTTCAAAAACTCAGCTAAAGGGATGTGGAATCAAATTTAAAGAAATTCTTAAAACACCCGTGAAATAAAGGATATGCACATGTGGGAGTTACTTCATGTAGATGCAGAACACCCCTGATTTAAAGTATTGTGCCCATGAAAATTAATGCCCTAAAATAAATTTTTACCATTTTTTTTCTTAAACTGGATGAAATAATTCAAATTTGATTTCATATTTGGATTATTTTCAACACAAATATATTTATTGCATTTTTGCATATTACATTTGCTAAATTATTGCCAATATTTGGATTCACAAAACATATTCTACCCCAGACAGACCCCACAGGGGCTCTGGAGATCTTATATTACTCCCCCCTCCAAGGCCTCAATTGATTTTGCAAGGCCTTAGGTGGCGTAACACACCCTCAAAAGATTTTTTCTTCCAACCCAGGCACTTGTGAAAACCTTGATAAGGTGCAGCAAACCTTCATAAGGTGGAGCAAACCTTAAATTTCTATTTTGAAGTTAATCTTGTATTTCCAAATCTTTCTATGGTTTACACACCTTCCTGGGTTTGGATAAAATTCCAGAAGTTTTTATTACAGGATAAAAAAATCACAATTATCATGCAAGTCACAGCTTTTGGCATGATTTTATCAAAAAGATTACTAAAATGGCCCCTTTGGCATGATTTCAGTGATTTTTAAGGCGGGAATTTAGCCTTGGCTCAAAAAAAATTTTCTTTCCTCAGGGTTCCCCCATTTGTGACACTTTGAATAGTTTACAAATAAGATATATTAGGACTACCCATCTCAGTAAATAAGGAAGAAAGCACTACCATGGGATATGTGGATAAAAGTGACATTTTGGTGGTGGAAAATACCCCCCTCTTTCACAGATACCCAGCCAAGAATGTTTCAAGATACTTTGAATTTGGGCATTGGGGCAAACAACATGGTAAAATTTTTGAAAGAAAAAAAGGACCAATCTTTATTATTCTCCAAAAAAAATACTTGGAATCAAGATTATTTTCTGTGACTCAAACCTCACATTTCAGGTCCTCCTTTAAGTTTTTTTTTAGTGAATCTGAATGCAAATTCAAAATATTGCACACCCCATGGGGGAGCTTGTGAGCAGATTCAGAGAAAAAAAATTAGACTGACCCACCTAGGCACATCAAGATTGGGCATCTCTCAAAATTATATAGATTTTCTTATTCAGAATTCATTAATCGCCCAAATTTTGTATGAGGAATATATTGTGGAATGAAGCATTACCTGGGAAGACTTTGAAATTTTATGTTAAAATCAATATATTGAGCACCAAATAAACAAAGTTTTTATTCCATAAAAAACCCTCAATCATGGATTTATAAACATTTTAAAAGTGACAAAAATCATGTGAAAAAATCTTTGATGCTTTCCTTGACTTCTCCATGAGGAAATATACTGTCCTACATTATCTTTGAGATGGGTAAAAATACCTTAAAGCTTTGAGCTCTCAAATAACTCATAAATTACCTGCCACCAGATCCATAAAAATTACAGAAGTTAATGACTTCATAAACAAAATCCCAGAAAAAATCTATCATTTATTAGAAAAACAATTTTGGATTAAGATAATACCCATCTATTGACAAAAAAAATATACAGAGTGATCAACATAATAAATGCAATTATTTGAAGTATTTTGGGTTAAAAATTACCAATATACATGGATGTTCCCTATGATGATGAACAAGGATGAAGCATGGCTGATGCTTTGAACCAAGGAAGGCCTAAGGTCATTTTTGATCTCTTTAGTAATCTTTTCAATATTTAATTTCCTTAACTCATCAAAGTAATAATATTTAACACTGAAATTCCAAGGGAGTTAAATTCCTAGGTCATGAGAACTATTTAGAAAACTATCTCAGAGGCAGAAAAATATCAAACAGAGGCCAGTTCAAAATCTCTAGTGGAAAAATAAATGATTAATTATGATAGATAATAAGCTCAACAAAGAAAATAGAGACATAAATGGCTGGATTCTTGCAGTAGACCTAATATGAACAAGAGCAATGGCTCTGGGTAAGGTTACACAAGTGAGATGGCACTAGGAACCAATAGCTCCCTCTAGTTGCTAAGAGTAATAATGGATGATTATTCTGACTCGTATAAATGATCATTCAAGTAAGCTAGGTTAAAGTGATCACAGACTGTGGTTGGTAAGAAAAAAAATGAATAATCAAATTTTAATCAATCTGGTGACTAAAAGTTATTCCTTACTGAGGAAAAAATCCTCAACATCTTGGGATGAGAATGGCAGCTGTGTTAACTAACAAATTTGTGGTGAAAAGATTATCCTTCAAAATTTAAATCATGATCAAAGTCTAATGTAAAATCTCTGACTCCAAGTCTGAGTTCAAATTTTGATTGCTTCTGGCCTGATCTAGGCTCTATTTCTAACCCAACTAGTTTGAAATTTTCTTCAGATACAGATCAAAAAATGATGGTCCACTGAGTTAAAATGAATTATGGTTTGATCAAAATATCCTAATCTACCATTTATTATTAATTTTTTATTCAATTTAAATCAATTTTTTTCTGTAGTAAGAATTCCTTTTTTTTACTCCAAAACTGATTCTTATTAAAACATAATTCACTTAATAAGGATCTTGTATTGTTAAAACTCAATGGAATTGATCAATTTTCTTTCAATTTTTAATCTAAATTTATTTTCTCTTAATATTTTATTTTTTAAAGTATTTTTTCCCCTACTATTCCAGGTTTGATACTTATCATTAAGCAAACTTCCTTGCAAGAAAAAGAGAGAGAAACTTATGTTTGATACCTATCTTGTGATGATTTCATCAAATTTCAGTATTACTATTTTTTCAACAAAACATGTAAATATTCTTCAGAAGCCAAGATCTCCTAACTTGAAATTATGATTTTTTTTTATTTGAAGAAATATTATCTATCTTTTCCTTTTGTTTATTACTGTAAGTTTTTGGAATAAAGGGGGCTGTTGACCCAGATTTGAAAACCAGTAATCAGGAAACAACTAAGAAAAAAAACATGCAGCCCTGAGGGAGAGGAACAATCCTCAAAATTATGGGTTTAAATACTAGTAAGGGTGAGAAGGCTCCAATGAGCTGACCACAATAGCTAAAATGAGATGGCTGTTTCCAAATTAGTAGCAAAATCCAATTAATATACAGATCAGTCAATCCAAATGGCTAGATGGCACAATTTTATAAGGCCAGATAAAAAATTCAAGGAAATTTTTTTGCCCACTCAAGAAAATTGGGTAGCTCTATTAATAATGGCAAAGGCGATTAAGGATAGGTTGATCAAAATGGCTAGGATAAAATAGGAACTACCAGGGTTTTAGAAATAGCTAAAAAATATGAAAATTTGAGCAAAATTTCAAAACAAAACAATGGAATAATGCCTAAAAAACAGCAAATTCTAATCATGATGAAAGATCTACACAAATGACTAGAAAAAAATTGAAAAAGCTGGATAGGTAGAAAAAAAGAAATATGAGTAAATGATATGAGTGCAATAGGACTTGGACCCAATGGTGTTTCCCTAAAGATGAGATTCAGAACAGATGAGGTCAATTTCAGAAGAAGAGACATGGATTATAAATAGGCAGAGAGAAGGAAGAAGTTCACTGTTAAGAAACCTGAAGGTGAGAAAACAAACAATAGATGTTAAATTTCAAAGGCAAGAGATTTCTCTCATACCTAGTTGGTTTGAAAAGGACATGAGTCCTATAGAATCAATTTATTTGCCCACCAAACAATTGCAGCTGAATTTCTAGGTCTGGAACAAGTAAGTGAGAGTGTTAGAATTATTGATTAAGGAATAAGAGTAAGACCAAATACTTTGTGACTGCATAAGACCAATTGCTTTTTGAATGCATAAGAACTACTACTTTGTGACTGCATAAGACCATAATACTTTGTGACTGAACTCAAGTGTTTGAAAATACATAGTCTAAGAGTATGATTCTAACATCAGATTTCAAAAAATAAAAATAGATTTTAAATTTAGTTGGCTCATAAAACAACACTAAATATTTATAAATAAGTTGAAACAAATATCTTTGATTAAAATAATGGTCAAAATCTTAGTCAAATCAAACTCAAATTGACTAAGAAGCATGAAATTTGAAACAAAAAAAAAACAGGTAAATGATTTAAATTAAAATCATTCAATCAATAAGAATCATCTTCAGAAAATAAAGGGAAATGTTAAATTTTCAACATTGAAACCCCTGTTCACTACCTAAAAGGGTTTGCGTAGCACAATTCACAACCCAAAATGGGTCACAAATGGCCATTGGCGGCCCATTTGAGTCGCAAACGGCCATTTTCAACTCAGGTGGGTTGTGAATGGCATTTTGCAACCTGTTTTGGGTTCAATACCCCACCACGCAACCCATTTTGGGTTTTAAATGGCAAAAAAAAGGAATCCATTTTTATTTTTAATTTAATTAATTAATTAATTAATATATATATATATATTTATTTATTTATTTCATTTTATTTATTTATATTTTTTTATATTTTTTTATATTTTATTTTAATTGATTAATTTATTTTTTGCTTTTTTTTGAAATCAAAAAAATAAATAATAGATAGAAAAAAGTAAGAAAAAGATCAATATGAATATATATATATGTATGTATACAAAGGAGCCATATATAAATTAAAAAAGGGTTGCAATCAACCGTTTTGGTGGTTATTTATAGACACAGAGGCAAGGAGGCTTGCCACTGGAAATTTGACAGCAAGCAGCTCAGCTATGGGTGGAAGTCCGCAGTATAATAAGCACAGAGAAGCGCTTTGGCAGACTGTCTATTCTGGAGTACATTGGCTGAGGGCTTGGCATTGGTGCGGCGCGCGCTGTGGAAAGAATGAGGGTTATCCCCCTATAATTGTCCCAATGTTTGGAAGTTAACGGTTCCCTGCGTTTGAAAGGAGATGGGGATGCCCAAAGTCGCACTTAACTAAGAGATTGAAATAAGGAGATAAAGAGATAAAGAAAAGTAGAGAGAGAGTGAAATCGCCAATCCTTCAATCCTAAGAACTTTCCACCTGGATGTGTATCCTGTATGAGTTCCTTTAACCTCTTGGTGAGATGATTGATCCAATCCAGTGAGGTAATGGTATGATTCCCTCCATGCATGCCCCCATGCCCTCCTCCCCAACCCGGAGTTGAGAGTGAGGATAAGTCCTTCCTCTCAACCCTAACCTAAGTACACGCGCAAATAACAGTATGACAACAAAACAGAAAACAATCCCAAGACAGAAACCCTAGCCTCCTCTCCACACCTCCGTACCAAACCCCCCCTGATGTCCGTACGCTGTTCCGTTCATCCGGTTTGTCCTTCTCATGAGGCGGTCCTTGCACCGCACCCTACTCGGAGCCCCCCGCGCCTGTCCGTATCCGTTCTTCCGCGCCCATTGTGGGTGTCCGTTAATATCCGGCATGATCCACGCGCTTGCGCGCGCGCTCCATCCGTTCCTTTATAGCCCGCGGATTGCTCCGCCCCTACGTGTCCAAACCGGCGCGCCCGCAAACCTAGTTGAGCGCACTACCTTCCAAATCCGATCTCCAGGGCGGATCGCCACCCACGCCGCATTCAATGCTGAGCCCAACCCGTCCACTAGGTGCGGAGCCAAACAGCGGCTGCTGCTGAGCACTCCGCATACGCTAATGCTGAGCCCGCTTGCCTCCAATGCGGAGCACGCAGCCGTGACGCAGTTCCCAATTCCCAATCCGTGTCTATAAATTGACACCACACCCCCCCCCCTAACTTGAGCTCTGTCCCCAGAAGTCTTCCATTGCTTCACCATACCACCACCCCCGCTACTTCCTTTCCCACCCCCACCACTCCCACTACCACCTTCCCCCATCTTCCTCCCGCTCCATTGCCACCATGCTCCCATGCAAGTTCTGCGCCCAAAACGGGCACGCGTGTTTGATTGCCCCTGGTCGCGCGCCTGTGTTGCTTGCTGTTGCGGCCACCGTTGCTGCTTTCTTAGTGAATGCATGCCCCAAGCTCCCCCCCAATCCAGCTCTTGCCTCAGGCCACGCAAGAGAGCTCATCCGGACCCGTTTGTGGTTTCGGACGACAACTCAATCTTGGAAGGCTTGTGGACACCCCCGGTTCACCTTCATCCCGCCGCCCCCAAGCTCCGTCACCCCCCAGTGAGCCGCGACTCGGCATCACCTCTCCGCTGGGCCGGACCTCCGCAATGGAGCAAATAAAAAACCTTGGAGGAATGGCGCGCGGCAACCTGCGCTTGGGCCGCCACTGTTGGCGTGAATCAAACGGTGCCGGACCCAAGGCTTTCTGGACAACCCGCGGCCGCGCCTGCACCCTCTCCTCCTCCTCCACAACCGCTGACACCCCCTCCTCCTTTGTCACCCATCATTGTCCCGTCATCCCCTCCAGCTGGACCAAGCCCCCCGGTTGGTTCCCGGGAGGCCCCATCTTCACCGGCCGCTCCTCCCCCCAGCCCTCCCAAGATCCTGGAAATTCCAATTGTAATGGCACTCCCGGCGGCCGTCTTTGAGGTTTTTGCAGAAAGGTCAACCACAATGCTTCGGGATTTCCTTGCGATCCCCGGCGCCCAATCCTTGGAATCCCGGCGCAAGCTCCTGGCGTCTTTCCGGGCGTTACTGGCCTTGTCGAGGGCGGAAATGGAGGAGATGATGAAGATGGCTTAGGCGCATTGCCCCCCCCTTTCCCCTTCTTTTTGGTTGTACCGTGCTTCCTTTTTCCTAAGAAAATACATGTATCCGTGCAAGGTCTTAACCGTTCCAAAAAGGGGCACCTGGACCGCCCCAGACAAACTGCCACACAGTTCCCCGTACCCATCCTGTAACAAACACAACAATCAAACACCAGGGCGCGCCACCGTAAGGGAAGAGAGAGAGAGAGAGTAAGAGAACGGACATTCTGGGGTGTCTAGTTGTTCCGGCTGTGAACCGGCTAGAGCACCCCCTCACCAAATCAAGCTTATTCCCATACCAACCACCCATCCTTGAGATATCTTGATAGAAAAGAAAAAGAGGAAAAGAAACCAACAGAGAAGAAAGATAGAAAAGAACACATATTATTATTATTTTTCGCGTGACACCCGTAGACCACCCGCAAATCTCTCTTTGTCCCGTTTCCCCCATCTGCGGGATTTTCCTCGCGTCCCGGTTCCGCGGGGCTTGTCCTTGCGTTTAAAGACCTGGCTTTGTGCCGCGCCCGCCTTTCCTGCAAAAACCCCCAAGCCAGCAAAGACCCCACAATCCAGATAAGAAAGAAACATAGAGAAACAAACATTCTGGGGTGTCTAGTTGTTCCGGCTGTGAACCGGCTAGAGCACCATCTCACCAAATCAAAACTTATCCCCTACCCCCACCACCTCCCCCCCCCCAACTTGGCCACTGTCCCCAGCTGGTCGCAACCGCCTACTCCATTGCAACAGCACGTTCTCCGCTTCTCTGCCCAAAGATGAATCCCCGGATTGCTTTCCAACACCATTGCCGCGCTCCACACTCCCCTCGTCAGATCCGTCACCCCCTTCCGCTCTCTTGTCAAACAAGGTAGATCCTCGCGCAAAGAAGCGCTTGACATGCAAAGCTGCTGCCTTCCGTTTCAGCGGAGTACCGTCTAATTCCTCCAACTGATAGCTGCTGCCCTCAAACTTGGACAACACGGGGAACGGGCCGTTCCACCGGTTAGCAAACAACTTCCCCCACTGAGACTCCAGACTGCGGTTGTACAGGAGCACCAAATCCCCCTTCCCCAAGGGATCCCGGAGACAATGCAAGCAGCGCTTGTCCCAATAGCGCACCAATTCCATCCGAGTCTTCTTCAGCCGGTCTGCGGCCTTTGCAAGCATCCCATCCCGTCAAAGGAGCTGTTTGGCGCGAGCCTCAAGCATTTCGGCGGAAGTCTTCACCTTGCACCAGTCAACCCCCAGGAACGTCTCCAACTCAATGTCCACCGGAAGCATGGGGCGCTGTCCAAAAAGTAACTTGTACAGCAAGTAGCCTGTTGACCACTTCACCAAAATCCGATCCGCAAACAGAACCATTGGAAGGGTCTCCTTCCAGCACTTTCCGTCTACCCCGCACATCTTGACCAGGGCGTCCTTGATTGGTTGATGCCCGCGTTCAATCATGCCGGCCCCCTTGGGATAGTACTCCGTTACCCAGCCAAACTTGGCTCCGCAACTCTTCACCAACTCAACCAAACGGCCGCAAAACTCAGCCCCTCTGTCCACTGTAACCAGAAAAAGCAACCCGTACCGCGCAAACCAATCTTCCTCCGGAAACAGAGCAACTTTGTCCGCCGGGAGCTTGACCAACGGACGCGCTTCCGCCCAACCAGACAGGTTGTCCCACGCAACGAGCAGATAGGCAAACTTACTGGCCTTGATGTGGAAGACATCAAGCAAGACTTGACCAAAGAGGGTGTCTTCCCCTGTGGGGTTCCCGACTTCCTTAGGCAATCTTGCGCTCCGCCATTGACAGGCTTTGCAGGACGCCAACCATTCTTGTACCGCACGCACTACCCCTGGCCACCAGAACCACTCTTTCACCCGCCTCCGCGTTTTGACCTCCTCTTGATGGCCAAGATTGTTGTGAAGGCTTTGGATGATAGCTTCCTGATCCGCCCTTGAAGTGGTAACCACAAGAGGAACCGGAGTCTTCCACCGCCAAAGCTGCCCCTCCTGTACGTAGAAGTTCCCCGCTTGCCGCTTTGCCCATTGCATGTGCTTGTCCATAGTTCCGTCGGGAAAACAAAGGTCCCGCAAGTAATAGCAAAGAATCAAGTACAGCCCGGTCTGCTGGAGCGGCAGCTGAACGCCTGCCTCCACAACCCCTACCTTGACAACCAGGGCCTCCACATCAAGCAGTTCCGCGTCCTTGAAAGGGTTGTCCCTTGGATACCGCAACAACGCATTGGGCATAGTGAACGCTTTCCCCGGGACATGAACAACAACAAAGGAAAAAAGCTGAAGAAACGCTACCCACCTGGTCATGGGAGCATTGGACAACGCCAGGGAATTGATCATCTGCGCCAGCGCCTCCGCATCCACCAACAGCTCAAAGTGAACCCCCCACAAGAGATACTGAAGCCGCCGCACGATCTTGGTGACCCCGCACAACTCCAACTTTGGCTGAGAGTACCGGCTTTCCCTTGGATTGAAGGTGACCGACTTGTAAAGCACCGGCCTATCCTTGCCGTTGTCCTCTTGAGTGAGAACCCCCCCGCGCCAAATTTGCTGGAATTGACCGCTAGCAAAATTTCTCCTGCGTTTTAGTCATGATTGCGGAGCACAATGTCACGTCCCACAATCTCCTTGAGCTTCCAGAACGCGCGATTGCACTCTTCTCCCCACTTCCACTCCGCGCCTTTCCGCGTTAGTGATTGGAGCAGGCGCGCCACCTCCGCAAACCTCTTGATGAACATACAGATGTAGCTACATAATCCCAAGAACTGAAGGATATGCAACACCGTCCGTGGGGTCGGCCACTCAAGGACCTTGTTCCGCTTTTTCTCTGCAATGCGCCGGCCTTTGGAAGCAACAACATGGCCAAGGAATTCAAGCGCCGGAACGCAAACCGCCAACTTCTTCCCCAACACCGTCAGTCCTGCCTCCTCGATGCAAAACAGGATGCGTTCCAACGTCTGTGCATATTCCCACACAAAACGTCGGACGCCGGGAACTCCAACCAGCTCTGCTCCTCTGTAATTGGATTTCGGACCTTTGATGCCCACGTCGTCAATGAAGATTTGGACTCCCTCCGGAAGATCATCTTTCAGGATCCAAGCCATTTGCGCCTGGTACATCACCACAGAATTGGTTGCGCCCTGCAGTAGCCAAGTCAGCTGCATTCTTCCCAACCCAGTCTTGAATGCTGTTAGAGGCTGCAAGCAAGGATCCAACTCGCGCTGGTTGTATCCCCCCATTACATCCAATAAACCGTAACAAGCGCGCCCCACCATTGACTCAAGGAACTCGTCAACGCGAGGGGGCCGTCCTGCGTCCCAGATCATAAAAGAGTTGAGCCTCTGTAGATCATGGACAATCCTCAACAACTTTCCGTCCTGCTTAACTAACGCAAAGATTGGACTGGAGTAACTAGAGGTTGACTGTTTGTAGAGGCCAGTCTTCACCCGTTCCTGCGCCAACTCCAGAAACTGCTCCCGGACCGCCCCCGGTGTCGGAATTGGCTTGATCTGCCACGGCTTGTGATCGACAGTGGGGATGACATAGGGGTTGCCAATATCGTTCTTCAGAAGCCCCTGCTCTTCAGGTCCGAATGCAAGCGCTCTTTCCCAAAGAACCAGAACCAAAACTAGCAACGCACGCTCCTCCGTACTCAACCATCCCATCGGGCCAAAATTGAAAGCTGCAATCCGCTCCTCCGTGATCCGCGCCAAACTAGTAACCCACCCCAAAGCCTTAATCGGCGTGACCCAAGGGTCCTGCCACCAAGCAATCAGTCAAAGCGGTCTGTTCAATTCCTGGGGCATTGTCGGACCTTCCACGACACCGGCTTGTACGTGCCAGCGTTGCACCGCATCATCCGCACGCATCCTTTGCTGTAGGTCCTGCATAGAACGGAACCGCAGCTTTTGCCTTTGCTCATGAGTGTGGCACAATGATATGGTTTTCAAAGCGTAGTACCCTTGGGCAATGCATGCTGAGAAAAGGGACTTACTTCTGCGACGTGCGCGCCCTGCACTTTCCTTCCTTGCCCTCCCTGCTCCTCATTAGTCAACCGCCCGGGCGAAACTGGAGCTTGTTCCGTGCGGTCTCCTCAGTCGAGTAGAAAAAATCCTCCAAGGGTTGCCCGTCGCAGACCAACTCCGCGTCCGGTTCCTCCTCATACCCCAACACTCTCCTTTGCTTTCCTTTCCTGTGATCGCAGATAGGTGTCTCAAAACTTCTGCCCAACAAATCCTCCACCATCAACACCTCCGTTCCCGCCTCCGGATTGAAAACCATTTGTGCTTGGAACCCAAACATGAACCGCTTTCCCAAAATTACATCCCCACAATCAACCAAAAGAAAAGAAAGAGGCTTACAAACTCTTGCGACCTTGACCTCCTCCTCCTCAACTACCCCATCCACACAACACTCCCCTCCATTAAGCGCGCGGAGACCCATTGCACATTTCCGCCAAACCAACCCCAAATCATCCACCATCCGTGATGGCAGCAGGTTCACCATTGAACCGCTGTCCACCATAGCCCACACCTTCCTCCCCGCTATGACCATTGGAACGTAAGCAAGCAGAGTCAAAACCAATATCAACTCACACTCCTCGCACCCCTCCTCCTTCTGGGCCACATGAACCCGCTGCACCGTCTGAGGTACCCGGCCCTGACCGCAATCCCGGAACGCCTGAACCATCTTGTCCACCACCACCAGAGACACAGCCGCCAGTTCCCGCAAGGTCAGAAGGACCGGAGTCTTGTTACCCATCACCCTTTGCACGATGTCCGCCGCTTTCTTCTTCCCTACAGGATTTGCTGCTGGCGCCTTGATTCTGGGCATGTGTGCGGCCGGTTTTGGAAAGGTCGGCGGGGGTCGCTCCTTTGCATCCACCTTCATCTTATTGGAGACTGCCACCTTCTCTTCCGTTGCCACTACCCTTACCTCAGCTTCCACCTGAGGTGGTTGCCACGACCCGGGACTGGTAAAAATGCCTAGTGACGCTTGCGCTGTCTTTCCCACCTCCTGACCCCGTGTGCGCACCTGCTGCATTGCGGTTGGCTGGCTTGGCTCCATTGGAATCTGTTTGCCCGTTGGAAACATGTACCCCATCCCCGCCGGTCAAACCAATCCCGCTTTGAGATCCTTTGTAAGCTCCTTGCACGCCAATTGCCAATGACTGTTTGCCCCGCTGTACGAGCACCCCCTTGGCACAAAAGTACCGGGTGGCCAAAACCCTTCCACCATGTGCGGTGGAGGCCCTTGCGGCTGCTGCTGGCCCATACGGCTCATGCAGATCTTCAAGTTGTTCATAAGCTCCGTCAATTCACTTACCGGATGGGTGGGCGCGGGTTGAGGAACCAGAACACACGTTGAAGTAGGCGGAACCGGGGCCAGAAATTGCGCTGGAGCCAAAACCTGGGGGGTGGATTTCTTTGGTCCCGCTGGGAAGGACTTAGCGGTATCCTCAATAAGCTCTTCTAAGTCAAGCTCGCTCTCCACAGCCTGGCAAATGAAAGCCAGCTCTGGAAGGACCGCAATGCTCCTGGCCAATGACCGCTTTACCAATTTGTGATCGTAAAGATGCCGCTGCACCCTTGCCTGGAGTTGAGCGCCTAAACCGCCCAGAAATGCGCGTTTCATGGCCCCTGTCTGTCCCGCCACCACCTCATTCTTTTACAAGTACCAATAAATTCAATTGAATGTTGAGGTTTAATCCGCCAGCTCCACCCGCGTTCTGACTCCTCCGCGCGCGCTCGCCTCCAAGGCCACACGGTCAAAATTGCTTTCCCGGAATCAAGGTTTGCGCCTACCCCACTGCGTTAGGATCTCCCCCTTCAGTTTTGGCCAATCCTGATTCTTGTAGCCTTCCATCTCCTCCACATACCGGAGCTTCTCTTTGTCCATAATGAACAGGATGACAATCCAGGCCTTATCGGCTTCCAACGCACCTTCCGCATCTGCAATACCTTTGTATCTCGAGATGAATCGTTCCACATCCGCAGTGTTGAATTGGATGTGAGGGTAGTTGGGCGGCCTGATGCGAACCGGACAAGTGGGTTCATGGTCACTGGAGACCGATGGGGGAACGGCGTAGCTCGTCCTGGGTCAAGCAGAGGGAGGGGGAGGAGGAGGGATGGAAGACTTGAGTGGGGTTGGAGTAGCGGACCCGGAAATGGAAGAAGAAGAAGAAGAAGAAGAGGAAGCGACTGTAGGGAGGTATGGATAGGACATTGCGCCCAGTTTCCTTTGAAAGACAAGAAATGGAAGCTTACTTCCCGTCCGGACACCCAGATGTGGAAAGAATAAGGGTTATCCCCCTATAATTGTCCCAAGGTTTGAAACTTAACGGTTCCCTGCATTTGAAAGGAGATGGGGATGCCCAAAGTTGCACTTAAATGAGAGATAGAAATAAGGAGATAAAGAGATAAAAAAAAGTAGAGAGAGACTGAAATTGCCAATCCTTCAATCCTAAGAACTTTCTACCTGGATGTGTATCTGGTATGAGTTCCTTGAACCTCTTGGTGAGATGATTGATCCAATCCAGTGAAGTGATGGTATGATTCCCTCCATGCATGCCTCCATGCCCTCCTGCCCAACCCGGAGTCAAGAGTGAGGATAAGTCCTCCCTCTCAACCCTAACCTAAGTACACGCGCAAATAACAGTATGACAAAGAAACAGAAAACAATCCCAAGACTGAAACCCTAGCCTCCTCTCCACACCCCTGTACCAAACCCCCCCCCCCAACATCCGTACGCCGTTCCGTCCATCCCGTTTGTCCTTCTCATGACGCGGTCCTTGCACCGCGCCCTACTCAGAGCCCCCCATTGTGGTGTCAATTTATAGACACGGATTGGGAACTGCATCGTGGCTGCGCGCTCAGAATTGGAGGCAGCGGGCTCAGCATTAGGGTATGCGGAGTGCTCAGCAGGGGCAGCTGCTGGATCAGCAGCAGCCGCTGTTTGGCTCCGCACCTAGTGGACGGGTCGGGCTCAGCATCCAATGCGGCGTGGGCAGCAATCCTCCCCGGAGATTGGATTCGGAAGTTAGTCCGCTCGACTAGGTTTGCGGGCGCGCCGGTTTGGACATGTAGGGGTGGAGCAATCCATGGGCTGTAAAGGAACGGATGGAGCGCGCGTGCAAGCGCGCGGATCATGCTGGATATTACCGGTGTAAGACTCCAAACGGTGCTAAGCCGTGGCAGTTTTGTGGAGGGGAAAGGTGCTGTTTAGGCTGCCCTCCTAGGAGTTACAATAATATTTAAATGTAACCGGAATCAAGGTCCAGAACCTTATGGATGAGAAATCAAAATAAGGGAAGAGGATAAGAGTTTTCGGTAGCGGTGGAAACAACACTATCTGAGGCAAGATGGTGCAGGTAAAGACTTGAACAAATAAGTCAAGGTTTGTTCAGAGTTCAATAGAACAAGGCAGTTATAAGTAACAACGCCCACAAGCTAATAACTCTGGTCGTCAGCAGCTGATTAGGAAAGATCAACTCAATCCCAACCAACCTCCAGGTTCTCAATGAACCTGCCCAACTCTCCGCAATCAAGCGTTTGAAGGGTACCAGATAACTGTGGGAGGCTGAACAAAACAAAAGCAATTTTTTTATGAAGCTCTAGAAGCAAATCAATAACAAATTTGAGCAAGAATATCCCAACACTTCTCAAAGAACTCAAGAATAGCATGGCAAAATTCCACCTCAAAGAAGAAGGGAGGTTTAACACTCCAGGTTTTAAGTTTAATAAAACCTCTTCAATCAAACGTGATTGGCTCCAGAAAGATGATCAAGGAGAGATCAAGACAAGTATGGTTGGAAAAAGGGATCAGAGTGGTATAACACACTCAAGAATTCGGGCAGACAGGAATTCTTCTTCAACCATCAAGGCTATTGGTTGGTGATAAGTATCAAGGTCACAAAGGACAGAGTTTGAGTATGGAGGCTCAAAGGATCAAGGGGCAATCATAGATATACCCGGATAAATGGCTCAGATAGGTGGGGAAGGATGCCCACAGATAAGTTGATTACGATGAAGGTCTTATTGGATGGATTGGATTCTCTGATGCTCTCCTGATGATGGGATCAAAAGGCAGGGGAGAGCCCCTCCTTTTGTAGACATGAGGCCCTGTATACTATGTACAAGAGAGATTTACAAATAGGTGTGGAAAAAAAAAAAAAAAAAAAAAAAAAAAAAAAAAAAAAAAAAAAAAAAAAAAAAAATTACATGAGAGAAAGAGAGATGTTGCCCGTGTCAAGAATTACCGCGGGCAACCAGATGGACACCCGCGACAGCGGTCTGGTGTCGACAATGGTTGTTGTTGGATGTGCATCCTCATCATCATCATCATCATGAATTCGACTGGGATCGTCGGTGGAATGAAAACAAGGGGGCTCGATGGGAGTCTTGCTAGATCTTAGGATCCAATGGGGAGGAGGATGGGATGAGTATGGGTTGACGGACATCCTACGACGATTGTTGATCAATTCTAGTGACTCTCTCTTGGATCGAGCAAATTCTTTGAGAGCGTTAAAGTTGAAGGAGCAAGGGTCATGATGAGTTGCCAACATTCAAGCCTCCATGGTGACATGTCGTTGGGTGGAATGATGAGCAAGAGCGTTGGGATCAATGGCTGCGGATTTGAGGGCGGATGATTGAGGAAGGATGGGATGTGGTAATTGAGAGGTTTTGGTCGAGGTTGTTGAGGATCCAAGCTTGGGAAACAGACATCCTCCTCCGGGGGGGTAGGTGGAAGTGATTGGGTAGATCGGATGAAGACAAGTCAGATCGATCAAGTGAATCAAAGGGATGGGTTGAGATCGGATGGGAGTTGGAGGGGGTGGTGAGTAGATGGGATTGTCAAAAGTGGTTCAACAATTGCTCGCGTCGCCAAAAGTCAGGACTGCAAGCGCAACAAGTGGGAATTGAACATAGGAAGAGGGAAGCGAAGCGGAGAGACAGGCAAGAGGCCTGTCCTAGACCGCTAGGACAGGGAGGAGTTGAGAGATGGGGGAAAATGAAGGTAACCATAGGGGCACAACTGAAATCCGATTTTTTTTTTTTTTTTTTTTTTTGCCGTGGTGTCCCGGATTGGTCACCACATCTCTCCCCAACTTACAGACTGTCCCTAGTCTGCATCTCAAATTTGAAGGGATTTAAAAAAAGAGAAAAGCAGGGAACAAAAGAAATTGAAGCAAAGATTGGCCATTTCTTGATCTTGAGAGCAATTGAAGAGTTGAGGAAAATATCTTGATTCTTCCAAATGAACCCTAGAAGCGGCAGGAATAGAACAAGGAGGGCGTCCCAGGTGCTCACATATGTGGCATACAGTAGAGTTTTACAACAAAAACGCAGCAAATGACCCTGGTGGTGCACAATTGGGAGGACTTACTTCTGAGATAAGTTGCCCCCACAACAATGAAACTTCTTGACTTGATCAGCAGAGAACCTTCTGGCCAACCAAGTACCATCCAGCTCCTCCAAAACATAAGATCCACCTCTAACTTGATGAACCACTCGATAAGGGCCATTCCAACAATTAGAGAAAAGCTTGCCCCACTGGGTTTCCAAAGATTGATTATAAGCTAAAACTAAGTCACCAGGGTTCAAGGGCTCCCTGATTTGATTAGAGTGCTTGTCCTCCCAATACTGGACGGATTTTGCTCTGGCCTCCATCATTGTTTGATAAGCTTCATCACGAACGTCTTCACTTCACTCCAGTTGCTTGGATCTAGCAACTAACAGATCAGTGGTTGAGGACACCTCTTCCCAAGAGATACCCAAGAAAGATTCCATTTCCAGATCCAAAGGAAGGACTGCTCTTTGACCAAAGATGATTTCATAAGGTGAGTAGCCAGTGGTCCTTTTGGTTGAAATTCGATCAGAGAAGAGAACAAGAGGAAGGAATTTGCGACAATTCTTGCCACTTTCACCAGCCAGTTTAACAAGTGCAGCCTTCAAAGGAGCATGGCCTTGTTCCACCATCCCTTGGCCTTCAGGATAATAAGGAGTAGTAACTCTATGTTGTCCAGGAAGGGATCGGATCATTTCAGCAAGCTTGCCCCCAAATTCAGAGCCACCATCAGTAGAGTAAGATCGAGCCAGGCCATAACGCATTGTCCAGGTCTCGTAGAGGAAAGCTGCCACTGATTCAGAGCTAAGGTTCTTAAGAAATTTTGCTTCAACCCATCCAGAAAAATCATCTCTAGCCACAATGAGGTACTTAGCACCACCTGCCTTAATATGAACCACATCCATAGCAATCCTTCCAAAGACAGTGGACTCCCCAGTAGGATAACAAATTTCAGCTGGGCGCCTAAGATCTCGTTTTTGACAAACTTCACAACTCTTGCACCATTGGGAGACGGATTTCTTCAAAGATGGCCACCAGAACCGTTTGGATAGTTGTCGATAAGTTTCAGTTTCCCCCCGATGACCAAGGCCTTCATGGAGACTTTCAAGGATAGAATCTTGTTTAGAGGGAATAGTAACAACAATAAGAGCACAAGTATTGCCTCTCTTCATAAGTCTAGAACCTTGAACAAAAAAATTAGAAGACTTTTGTTTAAGAGATCAAAATTCCTTAGCAGAGAGATTGGGAGGTTTTTGAAGAGTTGAAAGGTACTGCTCTAATTTAAACCAGAAGCCTTGTTGAAAGCCAGAATAATTTTGAGAAGGAAAAGAGAAAATAGGTTGAATTAAAGGTTCCTCTTCATTGAAATTGGTTCCAACATCAGATTCGTTGTCCCCAAGAGGTTGTCGAGATAAACCATCAGGCATGGTGAAAGATTTTCCCGGCCTGTGAACAACATCAAAAGAGAAAAGCTGGATAAAGGCCACCCAACGAGTCATAGGAGCATTGGGAAGACTGGGAGCGTTGATCATTTCAATGATGGATCGAGCATCAACTTGCAATTTGAAATGTTGGCACCAGAGAACGGTTTGAAGTTTCTTCATCATTCGAGCCACACCACAGAGTTCCAGTTTGGGCTGGGAGTATCTAGATTCTACATCTGAAAACAACAAAGATTCATAAAGAGAAGGACGGTCCCAACCATTTTCATCTTCCTGAGTAAGGACGGCCCCAACAGATTGATAACTAGAATTGACAGTCAGCTTGATCTTGCCAGCTCCAGGTCCGTAAGAGATCTTTTTCAAAACTATGTCTTTACCAACTATCCTTTTGAGTAGCTGGAAAGCACATTCACAATCTTGGGTCCAAATCCATTCAGCATCTTTTCTGGTTAGACGAAGCAAGGGTGCACAGATTTTGGATAAAGATGGGATAAAGATTCTAACATAAGTGACAACACCTAGAAAGCCCCTAACTTCAGTTGGATTGATTGGGGTAGGCCAAGAGATGATCTTGTTGACTTTGGCTGGTGCCATCCTTCTTCCTTCCTTGCAGACCACATGACCAACAATTTCCAGAGCAGGGACACAAGCCGCCAGTTTAGATCCAGAGACAGTAAGGCCAGATTCCTCGATTCAAAACAGAATCCTCTCCAAGGTAGTAGCATATTCCCAGATAAAACGACAAATTCCTGAATGCCAAGGTAAGAGCTCATTATCATAGTCAGATACTGGACCTTTAATTCCGCCATCGTCAATAAAGATACCAGCATGATCAGGGATTTCATCCTGGAGGATCCACATCATCTGAGCCTGATAGACTGCAACAAAGTTGGTGGCTCCTTGAGGCAATCGAGTAAGTTGAAATCAACCAAGAGGGGTATCGAAAGTAGTGAGAGGACAAGAAATAGGATGTAAGGATCATTTGTCATAGCCACCCATAATATCCCCTAGACCATAGCAAGCTCTTCCCGCAAAGGATTCAACAAATTCTTCAGTAGCAGGAGGGATACCAGAGTCTTTAATAGTAACTTTATTAAGAGGTTGAAGATCATGAACTATTCTAAGTTTACCATTACTCTTGAGGACACAGAAGACGGGGCTGGAGTAACTAGAAGTTGACTGTTCATACAGGCCAGTTCGAACTCGTTCCCGGACCAACTTGATGAATTTGTTGACTTTAGCAGCAGGGATAGGGATCTTTTTCTTTTGCCAAGGATCATGTTCAACTACAGGGATGATATAAGGGAGGCCATAGGATTCCCGCAAGAGACCTCTCTCTTCTTCACAGAAGGCAATAGATTTTTCTCTTAGAGATAAGACATTTTTGATTAAATTTAACTCATCAGGAAGAAGCCATCCATCTGGACCAAAGTTGACCACCTTCAGACGTTCTTCAGTGACCCGTCCATTAGGCACAAAGGGACCAGTAAGAGATTGAGGAAGACCACAGTAAGGATTGCAAGATAGAGGAGGACGCATAAGGGGAGGATTGAGGTTGAGAGGCATAGGCTGGTTGACTGTTTGGACCTTCTTAGCAACTGGTTTATACTTAGTGGCAAAAGAGAGAATTTCTTGTTTCCTCCAAGAGTTGACCAGAGAGACTTGATTACGAAAGCTGAGTCCAAGTTCCAACATCTTCCAAGTCCGATGTTCTGCAATATCCTTGAAGGGTGCCTTTTCCATAAAAGGAGAACCAGGAGATAATATGTTGCTCACATGTGTGGCACAAGGTAGGGTTTCGAAAATGACGGTAAAAGATTGCCGTGGCAGTGCACAATTGGGAGGACTTACTTGTACCCCAAATTGCCTCCACTGAAGCCCATATTCCTTCATACCAAAACCACCAAAAACGGAATTGCAGTTAGGATCTAGTTTAAGCTCATTGCGGAGATTCGTACTGGAACTGAGAGAAGATTGATCAGACTCAAAAGTAGAAGGAAAAGAAGACACAACAGATCCAGAGAGAGAAGGAGGTGGAGAAGAAATATTTTTGGATTTTTCTTTTTTGATATGTTTTTGTTTTTTAATATTCTTGAGCTCAGAAGAGAATGATAAAAGGAATGAAAAATAAGCCTGAGGGATGGGAGTTGACCCTTGAGTTGCAGTCTGAGGCTGAAAAGAACTACAACCATTGGTAGGATCAACTATTCCCCTAAAAAATGAGAGGAACTAGAGTTATCCTTCTGCTTCCCCTTAAAAGATGATTTGGGAGAATGACCAGGAAAATCTCTTTCCCAACGACCAGAATCCAAAGAGCAAAGAGGAACTTCAATTTTTCTGCCATCAGCATCAGGGAGGAGAATTCTCTCCCCAACTTGATCAGAAAACATCAAGGTTGCACCAAAGTCCATTAAGAAGGGTCGTCCCAAGATCATAGGACTGTCCAAACGAGTGATCCAAAAGTGGCAGGTTCCAACGATATTTCAACCAATCCTGACTGGTACATCTTCAGCAATACCAACCAGTTCACAAGCTTGATTTCCTATCCCATATACTGCAGAGTTGAAGCTGACCCTAGGACTAAGTTTGAGCTTGCAGGCCATAGCATCCGAGATTAAGTTAAGCTGAGATCCAGAATCCACAAGAGGAGAAACAGTTTTAGCTGAGTCACCAAGATAACAAGGAAGAAAGCCAAGGGGACAGGAATAAAGATTGGATTCTATAGAAGGACTGGTTCCACCAGAGTCCTCCATTAAAGTGCCAGAGGAGACTTTGAGTTCTTCAGGGCCAATTTCCACACGTCAACGAGAGACCCATTTCTTCATTCCTTCAGCAACAGATGGAGAGATTGATAGGAGTTCAGCCACAGATAGATCAGGAATTTTGAGATCAGAAATTTTCTTTAATACTCCCTCCACAGCATTGGGGTGATCCTTGGAGATGCCCCTTTCAAATCGAACTTTGGGCTGGGTGGGGGGAGGAAGTTCAGGTGACGCAGAATCTAAGATAGGATTAGAAGGTTGAGGTGAGGGAGAAGGATCAGGGTGATCTGGGAACCTTTCCATGAGTGGTTCCCTTTCCACCTCCATGTCTTCTACATCAGAGGAAGGAGGCTCAAGTGATGATCGGCGTTTAACGGGTTTTCGAAGGATTGAAGTTGGCAAGGAAGGAGCCTTATGAGGTTTAGGTTCCTCATGTTGTTTCCTGGCTGGATCAGATTGATAAGTAGTCCCAGCAAGACTAGAGGAAGAAATAGCTGGAGGATACCAAGGTTGGAGGGTACCACAGGATGATCGAAATTCAAAGGAAGCAAGAGATGCTTTCACAGGGGGTGATGGCTGGTAAGAGGCCACCACATGTCGGATAGGACAAGACGAGTCAAAAGGGATTAGGGCACCATTGGGGAGGAAGTAATTGTTTCCCCTCTGCTCTACCAACTTTTCCTTTAAGTCCTTCTGAAGTTCTTGACATCGTCCGGTTCCATGGCCTTCCCTATGACAGTAGTAACAGACCAGAGTTGATTTGGGAACAGAAGAAGGAGCTTTAGGTGTAGCTAGCGAGGAAATCTTTTGATCTATTTTGTTCTCAAAGGCCCTAAGTAACTTGGTGATTTCATCTATAGTAGTAGGTTCCCGATTGGAATTAGGATCTGCTTTAGGCCTACGATCTGCCTCCATTTTAATCATAATATCGTTTGACTCTTTAAAAGAAGGAGCATGGACTGGTTCAGTAGTTCTAGGCTTTTCAAAGGTAAGAGCAGTTTGACCTTTCATGACTTTATCCACAGTACTCCTAAGGGTAAGAAAAACAGGGAGCTTGAATCGATTATCCCTGGTAGTAATCATGGATCCAGATTTGACCAGTTCTTCTTTAATCCTTTCCTGCACAGCCGACAAAAAAGATTGGAAGAACTTTGCTCAAATTTCGTCCACTGTGTCAATGTGATCGTTTTGGATAAGATAGTTTTGAATGGGATCCCAAGACTTTCTAAAAATCTGATAGTCGGAGGCTGAAGAAATACCACCATTGGAGATCCACTGAGAAACCAGAGCATCCAAATCCTGCAGAGTAAACCTAGCCACATCTATTTTACCCCAGTATGCCAACATAGCCTCCCTGAGAAGCGTCCAGTTGTGGGATTCAAATCCCTCGAAAGACTTGATTACCTCCATAACTTCATCAGAGGAGATAAAGAACCGCAACTGATAAGCCATATTGAATTCACTAGCTCCATCCACTTCAGCAGCCATTTTGTAGGAGTCCAAGAATCGCTTGACATTTGTACCGTTGAAGCCTAAGTTCTTGTTCTGGGGTTTGATCTTTACCATCTTAGGTCAAACAGAGGTGGTTGGAGTAGCGGGAGATGCCATATTGAATAACAGAGTTCCTAGGGGATCCAAAGAGCAGATTTCCAAAGTGGCTCACAAGTGTGGCAAGAGTAGGGTTTCGCCAAAAACAACAAGTATCTTGCCCGAGCAGTGCACAAATAGGGAGGACTTACTTCTAGACCAAGCTGCCTCCACGGATCGGAAAAAAGAAAAAACAGAAAAAGAAAGACAAATTGGATAGGATTTTGGAGTTGATTCTTCAAGTTGGGACTGTAAATCCCAAGGTTGCTGGTTTGATCCTGGCCCGGGGGACCAAATGTAAGACTCCAAACGGTGCTAAGCCATGGCAGTTTTGTGGAGGGGAAAGGTGCTGTTTAGGCTGCCCTCCTAGGAGTTACAATAATATTTAAATGTAACCGGAATCAAGGTCCAGAAACTTATGGATGAGAAATCAAAATAAGGGAAGAGGATAAGAGTTTTCGGTAGCGGTGGAAACAACACTATCTGAGGCAAGATGGTTCAGGTAAAGACTTGAACAAATAAGTCAAGGTTTGTTCAGAGTTCAATAGAACAAGGCAGTTATAAGTAACAACACCCACAAGCTAATAACTCTGGTCGTCAGCAGCTGATTAGGAAAGATCAACTCAATCCCAACCAACCTCCAGGTTCTCAATGAACCTGCCCAACTCTCCGCAATCAAGCGCTTGAAGGGTACCAGATAACTGTGGGAGGCTGAACAAAACAAAAGCAATTTGTTTATGAAGCTCTAGAAGCAAATCAATAACAAATTTGAGCAAGAATATCCCAACACTTCTCAAAGAACTCAAGAATAGCGTGGCAAAATTCCACCTCAAAGAAGAAGGGAGGTTTAACACTCCAGGTTTTAAGTTTAATAAAACCTCTTCAATCAAACGTGATTGGCTCCAGAAAGATGATCAAGGAGAGATCAAGACCAGTATGGTCGGAAAAAGGGATCAGAGTGGTATAACACACTCAAGAATTCGGGCAGACAGGAATTCTTCTTCAACCAGCAAGGCTATTTGTTGGTGATAAGGATCAAGGTCACAAAGGACAGAGTTTGAGTATGGAGGCTCAAAGGATCAAGGGGCAATCATAGATATACCCGGATAAATGGCTCAGATAGGTGGGGAAGGATGCCCACAGATAAGTTGATTACAATGAAAGTCTTATTGGATGGATTGGATTCTCTGATGCTCTCCTGATGATGGGATCAAAAGGCAGGGGAGAGCCCCTCCTTTTATAGACATGAGGCCCTGTATACTATGTACAAGAGAGATTTACAAATAGGTGCGGAAAAAAAAAAAAAAAAAAAAAAAAAAAAAAAAAAAAAAACTACATGAGAGAAAGAGAGATGTTGCCCGTGTTGAGAATGACCGCGGGCAACCAGATGGACACCCGCGACAGCGGTCTGGTGTTGACAACGGTTGTTGTTGGCGTCGTCATGATGATGTGCATCCTCATCATCATCATCATCACGAATTCAACCGGGATCGTCGGTGGAATGAAAATGAGGGGGCTCGATGGGAGTCTTGCTAGATCTTAGGATCCGATGGGGAGGAGGATGGGATGAGTATGGGTTGACGGACATCCTACAACAATCGTTGATCACTTCTAGTGACTCTCTCTTGGATCGAGCAAATTCTTCGAGAGCGTTAAAGTTGAAGGAGCAAGGGTCATGATGAGTTGCCAACATTCGAGCCTCCATGGTGACATCTTGTTGGGTGGAATGATGAGCAAGAGCGTTGGAGTCAATGGCTGCGGATTTGAGGGCGGATGATTGAGGAAGGATGGGATGTGGTAATTGAGAGGTTTTGGTCAAGGTTTTTGAGGATCAATGGGTGAGGATCCAAGCTTGGGAAACAGACATCCTCCTCCGGGGGGGTAGGTGGAAGTGATTGGGTAGATCGGATGAAGACGAGTCAGATCAATCAAGTGAATCAAAGGGATGGGTTGAGATCGGATGGGAGTCGGAGGGGGTGGTGAGTAGATGGGATTGTCAAAAGTGGTTCGACGATTGCTTGCGTCGCCAAAAGTCAGGACCGCAAGCGCAACAAGTGGGAATTGAACATAGGAAGAGGGAAGCGAAGCGGAGAGACAGGCAAGAGGCCTGTCCTAGACCGCTAGGACAGGGAGGAGTTGAGAGATGGGGGAAAATGAAGGTGGTAGGGTACGGTGCAAGGACCGCATCATGAGAAGGACAAACCGGATGGAAAGAACTGCGTACGGACGTTGGGGGGAGTTTGGTATGGAGGTGGGGAGAGGAGGCTAGGGTTTCTGTTTTGGAATTGTTTTCTGTTTCTCTTTCATACTGTTATTTGCGCGTGTACTTAGGTTAGGGTTGAGGGGGAGGACTTATCCTCACTCTCAACTCCGGGTTGGGCAGGAAGGGGAGGCAGGTAATGCAGGGGAATCAGACCATCACATCATTGGATTGGATCACTCATCTCACCAGGAGATTAAAGGAACTCATAGCGGATACACATCCAGGTGGAAAGTTCTTAAGATTGAAGGATTGGCGATTTCACTCTCTCTCTACTTTTCTTTATCTTTTTATCTCCTTATTTCTATCTCTCATTTCAAGTGCAACTCCGGTCATCCCCGTCTCCTTTCAAATGCAGGGAACCGTTAACTTCCAAACCTTGGGACAATTATAGGGGGATAACCCTTATTCTTTTCACATCTGGGGGTCTGGCTGGAAAAAAACCTTCCGTTTCTTGTCTTTCAAAGGTAACTGGGAGCAATGTCCTATCCATACCTCCCTACAGTCGCTTCCTCTTCTTCTTCTTCTTCTCCTTCCGTTTCCGGGTCCGCTACTCCAACCCCACTCGCGTCTTCCATCCCTCCTCCTCCCCCTCCCTCCGCTCAACCCAGGACGAGCTACGCCGTTCCCCCATCTGTCTCCAGTGACCATGAACCCACTTGTCCAGTTTGCATCAGGCCGCGCGACTACCCTCACATCCGATTCAACACCACGGATGTGGAACGATTCATCTTGAGATACAAAGGTATTGCAGATGCGGAAGGTGCGTTGGACGCCGATAAGGCCTGGCTTGCCGTCCTGTTCATTATTGAAAAAGAGAAGCTCTGGGATGTGGAGGAAATGGAAGGCTACAAGAATCAAGATTGGCCTAAACTGAAGGCGGAGATCCTAATGCGGTGGGGTAGGTGCAAACCTCGATTCCAGAAAAGCAATTTTGACCGCGTGGCCTCAGAGGCAAGCGCGCGCGGAGGAGTCAGAACGCGGTCGGAGCTGGCAGATTACACCTTGACATTTTATTGGATCTATTGATACTTGTCAAAGAACAAGGTGGTGGTGGGACAGACGGGGCCATGAAACGCGCGTTTCTGGGAGGTTTAGGCGCTCAACTCTGGGCAAGGGTTCAGCTGCATCTTTACAATCACAACTTGGTAAAGCCGTCATTGGACGGGGGCATTGCGCTCCTTCCGGAGCTGGCTGTCATTTTCCAGGCTGTGGAGAGCAAGCTCGACTAAGAAGAGCTTATTGAGGATACCGCTAAGTCCTTCCCAGCGGGACTGAAGAAATCCGTCCCCCAGGTTTTGGCTCCGGCGCAATTTCCGGCCCCGGTTCCACCTACTGCCACGCGTGCTTGGGTTCCTCAACCCGCGCCCGCCCCTCCGGTAAGTGAATTGATGGAGCTTATGAAGGATTTGAAGATCTGCATGATCCGTATGGGCCAGCAGCAGCCACGAGGGCCTCCACCGCACATGGTAGAAGGGTTTTGGCCACTTGGCACTTTTGTGCCAAGGGGGTGCTCGTACTGCGGGGCAAACAGTCATTGGCAATTGGCGTGCAAGGAGCTTACAAAGGATCTCAAAGCAGGATTGGTTTGACCAGAGGGGATGGGGTACATGTTTCCAATGGGCAAACAGATTCCAATGGAGCTGAGCCAGCCAACCACAATGCAGCAGGTGCGCACACGGGGTCAGGAGGCGGGAACGACAGCGCAAGCGTCACTAGGCATTATTAATGGTCCCGGTTTGTGGCAAACACCTTGGATGGAAGCTGAGGTAAGGGTAGTGGCAACGGAAGAGAAGGTGGCGGTCTCCAATAAGATGGAGGTGGATGCAAAGGAGCAACCCCCGTTTACTGTTCCAAAACCGGCCGCACGCGCGCCCGGAATCAAGGCGCCGGCAGCAAATCCTGTAGGGAAGAAGAAAGCGGCAGACATTGTGCAAAGGGTGATGGGTAACAAGACTCCGGTCCCGCTGACCTCACGGGAACTGGCGGCTGTGTCTCCAGTGGTGGTAGACAAGATGGTTCAGGCGTTGTGGGATTGCGGTCAGGGCCGGGTACCTCAGACGGTGCAGCGGGTTCATGTGGCCCAGAAGGAGGAGGGGCGCGAGGAGTGTGAGTTGATATTGGTTTCAACTCCGCTTCCTTACGTTCCAATGGTCATAGGGGGGAGGAAGGTGTGGGCTATGGTGGACAGCGGTTCAATGGTGAACCTGCTGCCATCGCAGATGGTGGATGATTTGGGGTTGGTTTGGTGGAAATGCGCAATGGGTCTCCGCGCGCTTAACGCAGGGGAGTGTCCTGTGGATGGGGTAGTTGAGGAGGAGGAGGTTGAGGTTGCAAGGGTCCGTAAGCCTCCTTCTTTCCTTTCGGTTGATTGTGGGGATGTGATTTTGGGAAGGCCATTCATGTTTGGGTTCCAAGCACAAATGGTTTTCAATCCGGAGGCGGCAATGGAGGTTTTGACGGTGGAGGATTTGTCCGGCGGAAGGTTCAAGACAACTATCTGCAATCACGGGAAAGGAAAGCGGAGGAGAGTGTTGGAGTATGAGGAGGAACCGGACGCGGGGTTGGCCTGCGATGGGCGACCCTTGGAGGATTTTTTCTAGTCAACCAAGGAGACCGCACGGAACAAGCTCTGGTTTTGCGCGGGCAGTCAACTAATGAGGAGCAGGGAGGGGGAGGAAGGAAAGTGCAGGGCGTGCACGTCGCAGAAGTAAGTCCTTTTTCTCAGTATGCATTGCCCGAGGGTACTACGCTTTGAAAACCCCATCATTGTGCCACACTTGTGAGCAAAGGCAAAAGCCGCAGTTCCGTTCTGTGTAGGACCTACAGCAAAGGATGCGTGCAGATTATGTGGTGCAACGCTTGCAAGTACAAGCCGGTGTCGCGGAAGGTCCAACCAAGGAATGAGCCCATGCCCCAGGAATTGAACGGACCGCTTTGACCAACCGCTTGGTCGCGGGACCCTTGGGTCACGCCCATTAAGGCTTCAGGGTGGGTTACTAGTTTGGCGCGGATCACGCAGGAGCGGATTGCAGCTTTCAATTTTGGCCCGGCGGGATGGTTGAGTACGGAGGAGGGCAAGTTGCTGATTTTGGTTCTTGTTCTTTGGGAAAGAGCGCTTGCGTTGGGACCTGAAGAGCGGGGGCTCCTGAAAAACAATATTGGCAACCCCTATGTCATCCCCACTGTTGATCACAAGCCGTGGCAGATCAAGCTGATTCCAATACCGCGGGCGGTTTGGGAGCAGTTTCTGGAGTTGGTGCGGGAACGGGTGAAGACTGGCCTCTACAAACAGTCAATGTCTAGTTACTCCAGTCCCATCTTTGCGTTAGTTAAGCAGGACGGAAAGTTGTTAAGGATTGTCCATGATCTACAGCGGCTCAACTCTTTTACAATCTGGGACGCAGGACGGCCCCCTTGCGTTGACAAGTTCCTTGAGTCAATGGCGGGGCGCGCTTGTTACGGTTTAGTGGATTTGATGGGGGATACAAACAGCGCAAGTTAGATCCTCGCTTGTGGCCTCTAACGGCATTTGAAACCGGGATGGGAAGAATGCAGTTGACTCGGCTACCGAGGGCGCGACCAATTCTGTGGCGGTGTACCAGGCGCAAATGGCTTGGATCCTGAAAGACGATCTTCCGGAGGGAGTCCAAATCTTCGTTGACGACGCGGGCATCAAAGGTCCAAAATCTGATTACAGAGGAGCGGAGCTGGTTGAAGTTCTCAGCGTCCAATGTTTTGTGTGGGAATACGCGCAGACGTTGGAAAGCATCCTGTTTTGCATCAAGGAGGCAGGACTGACGGTGTCAGGGAAGAAGTTGGCAGCTTGTGTTCCGGCGCTTGAAGTCCTTGGCCATGTTGTTGCTTCCAACAGCCGGCGCATTGCAGAGAAAAAGCAGAACAAGGTCCTCAAATGGCCAACCCCCTGTACGGTGTTGCATATTCTTCAGTTCTTGGGATTATGTAGCTATGTCCGTATGTTCATCAAGAGGTTTGCGGAGGTGGAGAGCCCGCTCTGATCACTAACGCGGAAAGGCGCGGAGTGGAAGTGGTGAGAAGAGTGCGATCACGCGTTCCAGAAGCTCAAGGAGATCGTGGGACGTGACATTGTGCTCCGCTATCTTGACTACAAAGCAGGAGGAATTAGGCTAGCGGTTGATTCCAGCAAATTTGGCGCGGGGGGGTTCTCACTCAAGAGGACAATGGTGTGGTGGTCCAAACCTGACCTATAGCCATCAGACTCACTTTTCTAGTGTAACAACAGCTCAAACCCTCAAATTAACCTCAGAAATGGATTCTACATCAAAAATAACCTATAGTCACTCAGCCAAAGTACCCCTCTATCTCTCATGGATTTGAAGATACAGCCCAAGAAACCTTCAACTGTGGCAAACTCATACCCACCCAGGTGTCACAGCTCTGTGGAAGGTATAAAGACATACCTTTCAAACCCTCAAGTACATACCAGTAACACTTTACCCTCAACACCAGAACCATATGCCAGATCCAGTCATTTCATCCAGAATACAGTATACAGATACAGGAGGCAGTGCAGCATTCCAGATCCAGTCACCTCATCCAGAATACAGCATACAGATACAGGAGGCAGTGCAGCATGCCAGATCCAGTCACCTCATCCAGAATACAGCATACAGATACAGGAGGCAGTGCAGCATGCCAGATCCAGTCACCTCATCTAGAATAAAGCATACAGATACAGGAGGCAGTGCAGCATGCCAGATCCAGTCACCTCATCCAGAATACAGCATACAGATACAGGAGGCAGTGCAGCATGCCAGATCCAGTCACCTCATCCAGCATACAGTATACAGATCCAGGAGGCAGTGCAACCAGTCCAGATCCAGTCACCTCAGCCAGAATACAGCAATACAGATACAGGAGGCAGTGCAGCATGTCAGATCTGGTCACCTGAACCAAACAAACATGCAGCAAATACACATACAAGAGGCTGTGCAGAAGTATACAGGAGCAATATATGCAGGAGAAAGTGGAACCAGCCTTAACCAGAACCAAACAAACCAACAGTATTGCACAGCAATACATGTAGGTAGAAGCAAGAATCACTGAATAAACTACCAGTACAGCACAGCAATATACCTTATCTGAACTACACAGCAATCTATGCAAGGCTGTGCATGCATGAAACCCCTGTACAAGCTTTTCCCAACCAGCAGAAATGCCTCATGTAACTGTAAAAACTTTTCCCAACCAGCAGAAATGCCTCATGTAACTGTATCTCACTGTTCCTCACCAGAACAGGGAGAACCCTCAGGGGTATCCTTGAGCACCCCTGGGGGCAGGATTTGTCTATTTAAGGAGGGCCTCTCTGCCCTATCCAAGTTGTATACCTACTCACCTACTCATACCACCCCATCAACCACTCTATCAGTACCCATCTGTGGTACCTACCCAGATAAAATATCAGTGAACCAATTATAAAGGAAACAGGAAATCAGAAACCAAGTTATAACACACCTTTAACCAATTAAACCACCCAACAGGTGCTTGAATAAGGGTTCTTCTGTGACCTAAATATTCAGCACCAAATTAAAGAAGAACCACCCTTCAATTAATAAATAACCCTTACAAAGAAAGAGAGCACAAAAAAAAGCAACCACCAACCTTTTCCTCTACCCAGCCCCCTGTGGGTAAACCCATCCTTGGGTCCTCTCCTGAACCACCCCTTTGATAAACCCTTGAACCCTTTAATATTGGGATATTGGTTAAGATCAAATATATCTGATCAGTAAATAACCCATAATCCAATACATCTGGTCCATTCTTCAACAAACCCTACCAATAACAATCAATAACTAATCTAGGTCTGATCTGAGACCTATATTAAGTCTCAAAGAAACCAGCCATTAATTTAAATAAATTATTGTGCAGACTTACTATAGTACTAGAAGGGCAGGCAATTCAAAACCACTCTTAGTATATACTAATACTCCAAAGGAGTAGAAGTAATACCAAATTCCCCTTCAAGGACTGCCAGCAAGCTATTTGCTATTTTATTTACCTATAATCCCACAGGAGTCTCTACAACGGCAAGGATAGGCCGGTGCTTTACGATTCGGTCACCTTCACTCCGACGGAAAGCTGGTACTCTCAGCCAAAGTTGGAGTTTTGCTGGGTTATAACCAAGATTGTGAGGCAACTTCAGTACCTTTTGTGGGGGGTTCACTTTGAGCTTTTGGTGGATGCGGAGGCGCTGGCGCGGATGATCAATTCCCCGGGGTTACCCAACGCTCCCATGACCAGGTGGGTGGCATTTCTTCAACTTTTCTCCTTTGCTGTTGTTCATGTTCCAGGGAAAGCGTTCACTATTCCCAACGCGTTGTGGCGGTATCCAAGGGACAACCCATTTGGAGACGCGGAACTGCTTGATGTGGAGACCCCGGTTGTCAAGGTAGGGGTTGTGGAGGCAGGCGTTCAGCTGCCGCTCCGGCAGACCGGGAGGTACGTGGTTCTTTGGAATTAATTGCGGGACCTTTGTTTTCCCAACAGAACTACGGACAAGCACATGCAATGGGCAAAGCGGCAAGCAGGGAACTTCTACGTGCAGGAGGGGCAGCTTTGGCGGCGGAAGACTCCGGTTCCTCTTGTGGTTACCACTTCAAGGGCGGATCAGGAAGCTATCCTCCAAAGCCTTCACGACGATCTCGGCCATTGAGGGGAGGTTGAAACGCGGAGGCCGGTGAAAGAGCGGTTCTGGTGGCCGGGGGTAGTGCATGCGGTACAAGAATGGTTGGCGTCCTGCAAAGCCTGTCAACGGCGGAGCGCAAGATTGCCTAAGGAAGTCGGGAACCCCACAGGGGAAGACGCCCTCTTTGGTTGAGTCTTGCTTGATGTTGTCCACATCAAGGCCGGTAAGTTTGCCTATCTGCTTGTCGCGCGGGACAACCTGTCCGTTGGTCAAGCTCTCGGCGGACAAAGTTGCTCTTTTTCTGGAGGAAGATTGGTTCGCGCGGTACGGGTTGCTTTGTCTTGTTACAGTGGACAGAGGGGCTGAGTTTTGCGGCCGTTTGGTTGAGTTGGTGAAGAGTTGCGGAGCCAAGTTTGGCCGGGTAACAGAGTACTATCCCAAGGGGGCCGGCATGATTGAACGCGGGCATCAACCAATCAAGGACTCCCTGGTCAAGATGTGCGGGGAAGACGGAAAGCGCTGGCAGGAGACCCTTCCAATGGTTCTGTTTGCAGATCGGATTTTGGTGAAGCGGTCGACAGGCTACTTGCCGTACGAGTTACTTTTCGGACAGCGCCCCGTGCTTCTGGTGGACATTGAGTTGGAGACGTTCCTGGGGGTTGACTGGTGGAAGGTGAAGACTTCTGCCGAGTTGCTTGAGGCTTGTGCCAAACAGCTCCTTTGACGGGAAGGGATGCTTGCAAAGGCCGCGGACTGGCTGAAGAGGACTCGGACGGCATTGGTGCGCTATTGGGACAAGCGCTGGTTGCATTGTCTCCGGGATCCCTTGCGGAAGGGGGATTTGGTGCTCCTGTACAACCAAAGTCTGGAGTCTCAGTGGGGGAAGTTGTTTGCTAACCGGTGGAACGGCCCGTTCCCCGTGTCGTCCAAGTTTGAGGGCGGCAGCTATCAGTTGGAGGAATTAGACGGTACTCTGCTGAAACGGAAGGCAGCAGCTTTGCATGTCAAGCGCTTCTTTGCGCCAGGATCTACCTTGTTTGACGAGACAGCCGAAGATGGTGACGGATCAGATGAGGGGAGTGTTGAGCGCGGCAATGGTGTAGGAACGCCATCCGGGGATTTGTCTTTGGGCGGGGAAGCGGAGAACGTGCTGTTGCAACGGAGTAGGCGGTTGTGACCAGCTGGGGAAAGTGGCCAAGTTGGGAGGGGAGGTGGTGGGGGTAGGGGATAAGTTTTGATTTGGTGAGGGGGTGCTCTAGCCGGTTCACAGCCGGAACAACTAGACACCCCAGAATGTTTGTTTCTCTATGCTTCTTTCTTATCTGGATTGTGGGGTCTTGATGGTGTAGGAACGCCATCCGGGGATTTGTCTTTGGGTGGGGAAGCGGAGAACGTGCCGTTGCAACGGAGTAGGCGGTTGCGACCAGCTGGGGACAGTGGCCAAGTTGGGGGGGGAGGTGGTGGGGGTAGGGGATAGGTTTTGATTTGGTGAGGGGGTGCTCTAGCCGGTTCACAGCTGGAACAACTAGACACCCCAGAATGTCCGTTCTCTTACTCTCTCTCTCTCTTCCCTTATGGTGGCGCGCGCTGGTGTTTTGGTTGTTGTGTTTGTTACAGGATGGGTACGGGGAACTGTGTGGCAGTTTGTCTGGGGCGGTCCAGGTGCCTCTTTTGGAACGGCTGGTCACTTACGGTTGCTCGCAAAGCAAAGCGCGCAGACGCAGACTTAATCTCAAGCTCACTCTCACGAAGCGTGGTCGCGCACTTTTTCTCAGAAGGTTAGGACCCTGCGCGGATACGTGTATTTTCTTAATGAAAAGGGAAGCGCAGTACAACCAACAAGAAGGAAAGAAGGAAAGAAAGGGAAGAAGGGGAAAGGGGGGGCAATGCGCCTAAGCCATCTTCATCATTTCCTCCATTTCCCCCCTGGATGATGCCAGTAAGGCCCGGAAGGACGCCAGGAGCTTGCGCCGGGATTCCAAGGACTGAGAGCCGGGGATCGCAAGGAAATCCCAAAGCATTGTGGTCAACCTTTCCGCAAAAACCTTGAAGCCGGCTGCCGGGAGTGCCATTACAATTGGAATTTCCGGGATCTCGGGAGGGCTGGGGAAAGAAGCGGCCGGTGAAGATGGGGCCTCTGGGGAACCAACAGGGGGGCTTGGTCCAGCTGGAGGCAATGACGGGACGACAATGGGTGACGGAGGCGGAGGGACGTTGGGGGTTGTGGGTCTCTCATCCAAGGCCACTGGTGACGTGGGCGGTGTCGGCAGTCGCGGAGGAGGAGGAGAGGGTGCTGGCGCGGCCGCAGGTTGTCTAAAAAGCCTCGGGTCCTGTACCGTTTGGTTCACGCCGACAGCGGCGGCCCAAGCGCAGGTTGCCGCGCGCCATTCCTCAGAGGTTTTGTATTTGCTCTGTTGCGGAGGTCCGGCCCGGCGGAGAGGTGATGCAAAGTTGCGGCTCACGTGCAAGGTGGGGGGTGACGAAGCTTGGGGACGGCGGGATGAAGGTGAACCGGGGGGTGTCCACAAGCCTTCCAAGATTGAGTTGTCATCCAAAACCACAAACGGGTCAGGATGAGCTCTCTTGCGTGGCCTGGGGCAAGAGCTGGATTGGGGGGGAGCTTGGGGCATGCCTTCACTAAGCAAGCAGCAACGGTGGCCGCAACAGCAAGCAACACAGGCGCGTTGACCAGGGGCAATCAAACACGCGTGCCCGTTCCGGGCGCAGAACTTGCATGGGAGCATGGTGGCGATGGAGCGGGAGGAAGATGGGGGAAGGTGGTAGTGGGAGTGGTGGGGGTGGGAAAGGAAGTTGCGGGGGTGGTGGTACGGTGAAGCAATGGAAGACTTCTGGGGACAGAACTCAAGTTAGGGGGGGTGGTGTCAATTTATAGACACGGATTGGGAATTGGGAACTGCGTCACAGCTGCGTGCTCCGCATTGGAGGCAAGCGGGCTCAGCATTAGCGTATGCGGAGTGCTCAGCAGCAGCCGCTGTTTGGCTCCGCACCTAGTGGAGGGGTCGGGCTCAGCATTGAATGTGGCGTGGGCGGCAATCCGCCCCGGAGATCGGAATTGGAAGGTAGTGCGCTCAACTAGGTTTGCGGGCGCGCCGGTTTGGACACGTAGGGGCGGAGCAATCCGCGGGCTATAAAGGAACGGATGGAGCGCGCGCGCAAGCGCGTGGATCATGCCAGATATTACCGGACACCCACGACGGGCCCGGAAAAACGGATACGGACAGGCGCGGGGGGCTCACGCGTGCCCGTTCTGGGCGCAGACCTTGCATGGGAGCATGGTGGCAATGGAGCAGGAGGAAGATGGGGGAAGGTGGTAGTGGGAGTGGTGGGGGTGGGAGTGGAAGTAGCGGGGGTGGTGGTATGGTGAAGCAATGGAAGACTTCTGGGGACAGAACTCAAGTTGGGGGGGGATGTGGTGTCAATTTCTAGACACGGATTGGGAACTGCATCGCGGCTGCGCGCTCAGAATTGGAGGCAGCGGGCTCAGCATTAGGGTATGCTGAGTGCTCAGCAGCGGCAGCTGCTGGATCAGCAGCAGCCGCTGTTTGGCTCCGCACCTAGTGGATGGGTCAGGCTCAGCATCAAATGCGGCGTGGGTGGCAATCTGCCCCGGAGATTGTATTTGGAAGGTAGTGCGCTCAACTAGGTTTGCGGGGGCGCCGGTTGGGACACGTAGGGGCGGAGCAATCCGCAGGCTGTAAAGGAACGGATGGAGCGCGCGTGCAAGCTCGCGGATCATGCCGGATATTACCGAACACCCACAACGGGCGCGGACAAACGGATATGGACAGGTGCGGGGGGCTCCAAGTAGGGCGCGGTGCGAGGACCGCGTCATGAGAAGGATGAACCGGATTGGCGGAACCGCGTACGGAAGTTGGGGGGAGTTTGGTACGGAGGTGGGGAGAGGAGGCTAGGGTTTCTGTTTTGGGATTGTTTTCTGTTTCTTTGTCATACTGTTATTTGGGCGTGTACTTAGGTTAGGGTTGAGGGGGAGGACTTATCCTCACTCTCAACTTTGGGTTGGGGAGGAAGGAGAGGCAGGGAATGCAGGGGAATCAGACCATCAAATCATTGGATTGGATCACTCATCTCACCAGGAGAATGAAGGAACTCATACCAGATACACATCCAGATGGAAAGTTCTTAGGATTGAAGGATTGGTGATTTCACTCTCTCTCTACTTTTCTTTATCTTTTTATCTCCTTATTTCTATCTCTCATTTCAAGTGCGACTCTGGGCATCCCCGTCTCCTTTCAAACACAGGGAACCATTAACTTCCGAACCTTGGGACAATTATAGGGGGATAACCCTTATTCTTTCCACACCGTGCCTGTCCGTATCCGTTTGTCCGCGCCCATTGTGGCTGTCCAGTAATATCCAGCATGATCTGCGCGCTTGCGCGCGCGCTCCATCTGTTCCTTTATAGCCTGCGGATTGCTCCGCCCCTATGTGTCCAAACCGGCGCGCCCGCAAACCTAGTTGAGCGCACTACCTTCCAAATCCAATCTCCGGGGCGGATTGCCTCCCACGCCGCATTCAATGCTGAGCCCAACCCGTCCACTAGGTGCGGAGCCAAACAGCGGCTGCTGCTGAGCACTCCGCATACCCTAATGCTGAGCCCGCTTGCCTCCAATGCTGAGCGCGCAGCTGCGACGCAGTTCCCAATCCGTGTCTATAAATTGACACCACAGCGCTTTTTGCAGGCAAAATGAGAAGAATGGGCTGGAGTTTTTGCCTTTTGCCAAAATTGTGTGGTCAAACATAACTTTCCCTCTGCAGCGGTGGGTTTACTAATGCGGATCAAGTGATCAAAGCTAAGTAGTATGGATTAGGCCAATCATTGGATATTCACTGAGATTGTGGAGCGCTGTGGGGTGATGAACGCTAAAGTTGAGGAGGCGGCATGGGGATTTTTGGGGATTCTTACTTATGCCATATGCAGGATTGGGAGTGAGCCGCTAGGGAAGATTGAGAAGGATCTGTAGTTAGTTATGCATTGGCGCAACTCAACTGTCAGGGGGAATCAGCAACAGGATCATTGAATCTACTTCAAATCATTGGATTGGGTAAGGATTGGACTATTGATACAGAGGATTAGTCCAAACGCACAGAGGCGGTAGGGAAAAGGATTCTTTCATTAGAAGTTTATGTTCCTTTGTTATTTGTTGTATATATAAGGAAGCTTTTCTTTTGTTGTATGAAGGAGAATGGGAGAGGGAGGAGTTTATCATCATTGGAGATTCTTGCGGAAAATTATAGCTTGATTCTTTTTCTTCTGTTACTTCAGAGTGTACTAACCAGCAAGAGTTCTCAGAGTTCATATTTAGGGAAATAGCTCAAGTGCGGAGCTTGTTGGGGAGTCCAACTTGTTTATTTACTATTATTTCATTGCAAGTTAGCTTTAGTGGTTTCCAGCTTGGGTGCCAAAGCGGAGTTTGATTAGGAATTGCAGCGGTATAGGAGTGTGACTCAAGGGCTAGTGGGCTTTCTGGAACTTAGAGCAGGATTGTTGCGGGGAATTTACCAAACACACAATCTCTTTCCACACCGTTTGTAACTCAAATGGGTTGCAAACAGCCATTTGCAACTCAGATTTGTTGCAAATGGCATTTTGCGCTTAACATTGCCCAAAAATAAAATCAAATTGAAATAAATGCAATTTTTTTTTTTAAAAAAAAAAAAGTAGATAGATAGGTAGAAAAGAAAAGAAATCAAAACTTTCATGCTCAATCAATCAATGATCAATGTAATTCTTTTTGAACTTGATGTTTTATTCTATTTTGAAAAATTCAAAGCAAGAAAAAAAAAAGCTCATGAAATTAACACACATATATGATCTCATTTTATTTTATGTATTTATTTATCTTTGTCTCTCTCTTCTCTATTCTTTAGGGGATTGAGAACTGGGAAAGAAGATCACCAGTGACAAGATTCCAAAACATCAAACTTGATTAAATTAGATCCCAAACATGACCACTACCATCACCACCACCCAAGAACCAAAGATAAAAAAATAAATAAATTTCAAATAAAACCAAAGCCAAAAACCCTTTTTAATTTGATTATGATAATTATGATGATTTTCTTTTTTTCAAAAAAAAAAAAAACCATGAAAATTTTATTCAGTTGCATTAATCAAGACTTTTTTTTGGGGGGGCGGGGGTGGAAGAGACGATGATGATTAGGCTGAGCTAGGAATGTATGTAAATACATGTGATGATCTAAGGATCTTCTACCACCTACTCCCATCGATCAGGTAGGTAGGTCCCTTCTCTGCTTGATGACCGATCAAGCTCCAGACCACACTCAGCGGTCCAACGACCTCATCGCGGCCCCCCTGGCTCTCTTCTCCGTCTCAGAAACAAGAACAGAAAATCACACCACTGGTCATCCAAGTCAACTCAATCGATGGGCTCGACGTGACTGACTGGCTTGATCGCTAGCCCTCATACTTATCGTCCTCGTCCTACCTTAGCGCATTCGATTCCTTCATCTACTCTCTCTCTCCCGCGCACAAACTGGTCTCCATCACTGCATCCCTCAACCTTGGTCAGTTTTCTCTTTATTTTGATTGTTTTATTTTTATTTATTTTTTTTAAAAAAATAACAATAATGGCAATCAATCTCTGAGTTCCTTCTAACTCGTCTCGGATCTCATCTCATCTCGCACCCAGAAATGAAGACAAAAAAAAAAAAAAAAAAACAAGAGAGAAGGGAGGAAGAGGGGGGGTATCAAACGTGTGAACGTTTCAGGAGCGTTCAACTGTCCAAAGAGGGACCCAACACCCTTAACTAAATTATTTTGGCTTGTTTTTGGCAGAAGAATAAAAAACAAAAAACAAAAAAGGATGTGATGAAGGATCTATTGGGGTATCGGTTTTTATGTTGTTATTGTGGTCTAAAATTAATCAGGATCATCAATATAGGCGACGTGTGCCACAAGAGGAGAGGAAACCAGACGCCCCTTGATTAGAAAAACGAAGACGTTTGGAAACGAGTGGAGGATGAGGATCTATCTATCTATAATCGACAGTCAAACCAACCTTATCGGTTGAACCGTATGAAATAAAACTATCCTAAATCATCAGCTTGGATACGGGAGACCCGACCCACCCAAAAAGAAAAAAATAAAATAACAAATAATGATAAAATATGAATAAGAGGGGGGGAGAAAAATCGAGTGAAAAAGTACATTTGCTATAAAAACTATCCATGATTATAAACAAAGGAGAGTTTTAAAGAGAGGATGATTAACAGAGTTGATGATCGAGAGAGGTAGGGGAGACAGAAAAATCAGGGAAGGTTACACTGATATTTGGATTCGATCATCTTCTTGCGGTTCCTTTCACGTCCTGCGCCGGCTATGACTTCCGATTCGTAGCTCATCATATAACATTAATTTTGATCACCGAACCAGGTGCGAATCAAGCATCCTAGCCGGTTTTCTCTTATTTTTCCCTTCTTTTCTTTTGTCCCAAAATCAAACGAAGCATGTCAAATAAACTAGGAGAATGCGCCTTCTTCATAATGAATAATAATTGAAAGTTTCATCCTCCAGTTTCCCGTATAGTTTTTTTCTTTTTTTTTTTTTTTTTGTTCATCGTTTTTTTTTTTTTTTTTTTTTTTTTTTTTTTTTTTTTTTTTTTTTTTTTTTTTTTTTTTTTTTTTTTTTTTTTTTTTTTTTTTTTTTTTTTTTTTTTTTTTAGAAAGAATGTGAATTGATTGAGTTTGGAGTTCGTAAATCGACGCAGGCCATGGAAGGAAGAGAGGCAAGAGTTAGCAACTGGAGGGTTCATTGGGGCTAGATGACACGATCGACCTACGTGGAATCCTGAATAGCTTCCAGCTGATCAAAGACACTATTAATGCTGCATAAATAAACCCCTGGCGCGCATACAGTTAGTCTTTTTTTGGGGGTTATGAATTTTAGCTGAAATGGACCACTTCGGCCAAAGAATTAAGAGAGGGGCGAACGCGAACCGAGACTCGCAAAGGGAGAAACTCACAATACCGCGTCAGATCGGGACTTTTAACCAATCGTAACCCGTTTGGGGAGGATGCCAATCGAAAAGCAAGAACCAAGGCGTCATGCAAGATCTCCGTTCCAATGTGTGGTCCCGATTTCGGTCTTCCCCCATAATTTACTGTCTCGGGTAACGGAAACTACAACGAGCCCATCGGCATTTTTTTTTTTTTGCGCGAGGGGGGGGGGGGGGGTAATTTAGTCAAGACCGGGAACTCAATCATTTCTTTCTGAAGAGACAAACGGGGAAGCATCAAACTAGGACCGCAGAATGGGAGAAATAAAACTGACCTTTGAAGAGAGCGCGGATGTGCAGAGGTATAATGAAGTCTTAATGCCTGATAAAGCTGGAGCTCGGTAATAAGCTAACTTCTCGACAAACTCTTTCAAAATCTCCTCGGGTAACGGGCTAGTGCCAATTGCAATTCTAGCATCACGATTCCGATCTATGAAATTAAATCGGATTCGATAGAATGAGCGACCTCTCTCGTTGGAATCCGATCAAAACTCTACAGGGCTTGGGAATTGGGAGTATCACCCGGTTGGACTCACCCAAGATCAATTGATTCGCCCTACTCCCCCACCGGAGAAAAACGTTTTGGGTCATACTTGATGAGTAATGTCTCTTTCTTATATGCGTCATCATTTGGTTCAGAACCTCTTCAGGTTCACTTACCGGATAATTTTTAGATACTCCGCCGCGTCGAATGGATTCACAAAGGATGGCTCGGCGCCAGAAAATCTGATGAGTTTATAAGTCAGATCGATCAATATCAGCGACCGGAATCAAGTACTTGACCACACTGTCCATCAGCGCAAAACAACTTACTTGATCAAGGGCATCAAGGCAGTCAAATCATCTTGTATCTTGACCTCTCTCTTCTTCAAGTCTTTCGCGACCCTTCGAATCGCTTTAAGAGGAGGTCGATGCCGGGGATCAGTCGGGATCGCTAGAGAAAAGGACATTATGAGAACGACGATTGTATAACAGGACTGTGGCGCGTTTATTTCAGGAGGATAGGGCTCAACTAGATGAGACGTATGCCTGTAGAATTACGGTGTATGCTGTGTTAGCCTTCATGACCTTAGCGATTGCTTTCCTCAAGGTTCGGCGGGCGGGATTTCTTAAGACAAACAGTTGAAACGAGGTCACGATTCCGATCGCGATAGCTAGTGACGTGAGACTTTTGGCCATTCGATAAGAAGGAGAATCGAACGGGACTCTTTGGTTGAGGTATATGGGATAGATCAAGGTAGCGGCTGAATTCAAAGACAAAACCGACATGACAAACAGTTGTGGGTTCGTGTAGAGAATGTAGTTCACCGGAATCGAGAACAGAGCCATGGCAGATATAATGCCGTAAGGGTTGTACTTGTAGCCTCCGATGTCTCGGAAAATCTCCAATACGCTAGAATCCAACCACGAAAGATGACTCAAATTGATTCAGTGGGATTTTGCTCGAGAAAGGCCTTGCTCAGTGGTTGAAGAAGGGGGGGAAGAATGAGGAAATTTTACTGACATCATCCCGTATAATAGACCCATCCCTTGACCACTGATCTGAAACATGAAGCTCAACCAACTCTGCCCTAAGGTGGGTGTAATACTAACGACGATCGGGAGAATAGCGGTGTTAAGATTAAACCGGACAGCGAAATCCCGAGTGGTTTCGCACCAAAACAGAACGGCTAAGATCGTCACACCGCAAGCCACTTTGAACGCACAGATACTGTCAGGGCTCCTAACGAGTTTCTCAGCGTACAAGATTCTCTCAAAGAAAGATATCTTGCGCGGTACGTATCGTCTGCCTTTAAGAGTCTCCAGGGCCTCCCTGATGGACATATCACCACCAAGATGACTCTCAGTAGGATAAGAGTTTTCAGGCGCAGAGTTGGCCGGTCTCTGAGACCTAAAGTGACGCCGAAGACCTGCTAGAGCTGAGAAATGCACTTTCTTTTTACGAGGCTGACCGCCTTGACCTGTTACGAATTCCCTGAGTTCGATAAACTCCTTCAAAAACAAGCCCATGATGAATGAATGGGAGTAAGTACGAATCAAAGATCGATGTAGTTCGTCCTTATTCATGTCGTTGTCTTTTTCATCTACTCTGGGTTCCGAAGTGGTTGATGATGGTGACTTTGGAAGTTCAAGATCCTGAAAGTGACTCGTTGGGCGAAGGATGGGGCCCAGAAAATGGGAACGATCTTGTTCGGTCAAGATCCCATCCGATAATCGATTACTAGGTGGATTGGAACCGTGGGAGGTCACTTCACGCGGGAAGGAGTCCATAGAGCATTCCAACAGAAGCGGTTCTTCGGGTTGATAGACCTTCCCTGAAGTGTAAATATTGCCGATAATATCCTGTTGTAAGATTTGTAAATTATTCCAGAGCCTAAGGATCAACCAACTGACCCTAGCGGAATGGGTTAAATTTTTTAGGCTGTGATTGGTGGATCGAGGCTGTAGCACGGTGAAATCATGAAGGGTGGCAAACGTTTCACTCGGCGTAGAAGGGCTTTCTAGTGGAGAAGGTGAGTCAGGTACCACGGTGATCAATTCAGATAACCGATCAGATACTTCTAGTGCAATGTTATTTTCCACGTCTCTCAACTGCGAGGCGGCATCCTGAGCGTCTGTGGTTCTACTCGAAAATTGACTCTCTGCGTGGGTAGACTTGCGAGTACTTGATCTGAGCAGAAGTTTTGAGCCTTGACGTTCGAGATCGATTTCTTTCAACAACTCAGCCTCATGGATGTAATAGGACGCGGACTCTGGTCCTACTGCTAACTCTTTCTGGACTTCAGTCAAACCCACGTAAATATATTTTCTCAACAGATCGAAGTTCACCGGACCGCTCGCTAAGACTTGATCTATGTAAACCTTGGCCTCTGATTGTTTCATACGGGTCAGGTTTGAATGGATTGAGATTAAGGATTGTTGCATTGATTTGGTCAATTCGACCATCCTCTTATAATCATCTCCCGACCATTTCGAATAAGTGATTCCCAGGAAGGTGCTGTTCAATTTAGCTTGTAAGATGTTAAAATCTGCCCGGATTGATTGAGCCAATGTATCTCGAACTTGAGCCTCTTCGTCAGAGATCTCGCACCAATATGTCTTTTTCATTAAGAAATTGAATGTTCTGATGTGATCGATACACTTGACCAGAGCCATCCGAAGTTGCTGATCAACATTGAACGAAGGAGGTTGTTTACAGCTTTTTCTCATCAATTCAATTTTTTTTAAAAAAAAAAAAAAAGAAAAAAAAAAAAGAAAAAAAAACATGAATCTGTTGACTGACCGCCTCGGCCGAACGGGGGAAAACAAGAACGTTGACAAAGACGACTAAGGCACCAGCCCAGGCGTAGACCAGAAGGAAACTTTGGAGGGCTTTGGGGGAGAATTGCCTAGAATTACTTGCGATTGGGGTATAGACTGCATTCCAGCTCATGATGATGCCGAGTAGGGAGAAGACCAAACAACTGGGATGCTTGGTCTTGATCAAAGCCAGGACTGAGATCGAGTATGGATTGGTGAAAGGTCAGAGAGAATCGAGAGATCGGGTTGACGATCGAGATCGATGAGGATGGTATAGTGAATCAAGTTCAATATACCTAGAAGCTAACCGCCGACTGATGGATGTAGTACCTAGAACGATGGACGGGATGATGAGCTTACCGTAGATGATTGGAAAAAATACGAACCCTTGTGCGACCGGTCTGCTTGACAAGGTGGCTAGGAGAACAAAGTTTGCGCCACCTAGTCCGACTCCGAGTAAACCGAGAAGGAGCTTCTGTAAACACGCGTCGACTGACCATCCGGGAGTGGCTGTTGATGATGATGAGGAGGAGGAGGGAGGAGGAGAATAGGTAAGCTAGTGATCGACAAGACTGATGATGATGAGATGCTGAATGATGTTTGGAAGGCATGTGGGCTATTGTGAGTTGATGGTCTTATGACGATCGTGGGTTGAGCGGATAATAAGGTCGATTAGGACTAGTTGGGGATGACGGACCTACGATGCATAGTAGGACTGCGCTGCTACCGCTGGATGGGACGGGTAATAAATCCTGGAAGGGTTTTAGAAAGAAGAGGAGGTAGAAGAGTATATAAACCAAGGCACCTGTTAGGAAGGGAAGAGTGATGGGGGTATAAGTGTTAGAGAGAGTCCAAGTGGGAAGGTGGATGAGATCGATGGGTCGTTGGGGTTGAGATCATACCCTTGATGATGGGGATTGTATTCCTGGATTGGACCAAGTTGCGCCACTGGTTGGAATGTAAGTTGAAGTAGTGGTAGTAGAAGTTCTTCATCTCGAAGGATAAATCGATCGATTGGAGCTTGGACGGATGAGATGAGAAATGAGCAACGATCACTTTCTCATCAGAGTGACGAGCAGGAATCTAATCACTCCTGGGCTTTTACCAGCTCATGAAGTCGATCAAATCAAGCCTGATGGATGTGATCTTATTCCGATGGCCTGAACAAGGGTCATTGGTAAGTTTGATTGACTCTCTCGACCGTCGAGCAAATCACTCCATCCACCCAAGCCCTGACCACCGCCCCTGATGACGCGTTCCTCAGAGGGTAGTTTGTACTGGAACGGGGTAGGGATGAAGTTGATGGAAGAAGCGATGTCGTGACCCGTGGTAAGTAAGTAAATATTATCTTGGGCCAAGTTGCGAATCACGTCGATCGACGAAGGGCGTTGTTCTGTTCGAGCCACGAGGGGGGAGGATGGAGATGAGAAGAGGGTGGAATGAATTATAAGTATGACTCGAGGATTCATGAAGATCGAGATTAATGATCTGGGTATCATGTATCTTGTTATGTTGACCATCCTTTGGATCTATATCCACAGCACCCTCTGGCCAGTAGTCAGTCGGACTGAATGATGGATGATATGTAAATAATAAATGAAAGTAAATATTTATCGCAGCTAAGCCTAGTGGTCGAGTTGAACCAAGATGATATTGGTGATGAGAAGGTGTCTTGGTGGTTGTTATGAATGTATCCACTCATCCTCCAACACAACTCCAACTGGGTCAAATGTTCGAGATCACCAAAGCCATGGCCACTTGGAGCGCACCTAGGAACGTAGGTTGATTATCGATAGACTTCTATCGGCCTCGAACCGATTCCGGTCATCATCAATCTCGAAGGGCTCTAGGCCGGAGAAGTAGTCACTCTCATCGATACAAACGTAACACTTTTCCATCCAGCCAGACCGCCTGATCTGGCTCGATTCCAACTTGATCGACCCACGTGCGAGGTGGGGATGGATTCATGTGTGTATATACGTGCAAATGTATGTATGCACATAGATAGATACAACGACATAAATCCATACCTAATTACAAGCTGGGTGGGTTGGGTCGGATTGAGAGATGAGTGAATACATAATATTTACATAAACCGATCTCAAGAATTCCTTCCTGAAGAAAGAACTTGGCCTTCAAAACCTCAGGCTCACCGCCAAGAACCCAAGTTTCAAGTCAGACCAGTGAGAGCATCTCCAATCGTTGGAGCGCTCGGCTTGGTAGGTAGCGACTCGCTAGCCAAAAAATATAGCTAGCAAGCGATTTACCGTGTGTAAAGGATATGGCTTATGGGATTAGAGTAGATATGCAATATGGGACATGAGAATAAGATAGAAATAAGGGAAACAAGAATCCCAAAGGATGTTATGTAAACATCTACAATGCTCTCACACACCAACACATACATCCTCCTTGATACGCATATAAATAGTCCATAAATCTTCTAGGATCGTATTTTTCTTTTTTCTTATTTCCTCTTATTAAGTGTTGTTTTGCATGTTGCATTGCGCAAGTTGAATATCAAGTATAGGGTACAAGTACTCCCTGTAGACCAGGGGTGCGAGTAAGGATGGGGGAGCCCCGCAGTGAAGCAGGATCAAACAACATCTGATGGATTATAATCCACTCTGACTGGGTAAAAGGTATTAAAATTTAACTCCATCCATGCGTGCCAAAGGACCAACCAATAAAGGGTTTCAAAGATTTGAAATGGGTGGGTGTGGTTGGCTAAGGTAGAAGGGGTAGCGGCCAGGGCGTGGGTCACCCAGAATTCAAACACCGGACTTGCACAACCATTGCAGGGGTGGTATCAAGCTTCCATGAGATGGTGATGGCTAGGCCATCGAGGCCCTAAGGATTGTATAAACCCCGGTGTCATGCTTCAAGCTTAAGGTTTATTGTCTTCTCCACTTCAACATATCCTTTTCCTCAGTACCATCTACCTCAGTCCATAAAGTGTGACACAAATAAAGCACAACATCAATGGTACCTTCCACTTACTACCTCTGGCTTGCCTAACAAGCTTCCAATCTTGGCAACTGACTCAGTATATACTTGCAAATCTTGCAGTTAACTCTAATACTGGTCACCATCCATTTGAGCTTTGCTCTTCTACCCTGGGTATCATCAACTCTCAGATTTCCATTCTTGGTCACATACTCACACTAGTTTGGACTCAGGCCTAGATAGTCACATCAACTGTATAGTATGCAAATAGACTAGTTCCATACCCTGCATAAACTACATCTTCACATTTGCATTGTTCTCACATGTCATTCCTTCCTGTCTCATCCATTACATCCTTGTACACTCATATTCTACTGTCTTGCACCTATGCCATGACCTCCAAAACAACTATACTGTTATTTCATTTTCCCATTCTGCTCCTGTCATTCATTGCCTCACCCTTCTCTAGCTGTAGCTGGCCATTCATTGGGTTGTATCTAGTCATCTTTGGATTACCTTATAAAGGCTGTGTTGCCTGCCTGAAGATTGCCTCCTCAGTTAATTAATTTCATATGTTCTTGTGTTTTCTAAATCCAGTCATTGCATTGGGTTTTGCTTTGGTTCCTTTCCATTGGAACACTTCATTTCTCTTGCTGTTTGTTAAGCCACCAAATCATAAGTTCACACTTTGCCCTTAGCCCTGCTTCCTTGCATTGTCCCTTGCACTCACTCTCTCCCTTGGCGCTCACAATCATCTAAGATTTCCCTATAGTAAACGGGGTGGTTGTGTGACACCTGGGGAAAATAATACTAATCATTTTATTATCTTATAGACTTAACAGGTTATGAGCCTGTGTGTTTTTTTGAACGTTGTGGTGTCATTATATAGCCTCAATCGGGAACCGTTCTGCGGTTGGGGCACTCAGCATTTGGTAGGTCAGGCTCAGCATTTGGGATGCGCAGGGTCTCAGAAGTGGCTGCTGCAGGCTCAGCAGCAGCCGCAGCAGGCTCAGCAGTAGGCGCCACAGGGCTCAGCATACTGGGTGTGGGTTGGGCTTAACTGGGTGTGGCAGGTTGTGGCCCGCTTGGACATTGGAGACCCAAGAATGGAGCTGGCCTGACCAGGTTTTCAGGCAGCTAGTTTGGGAAGGTAGAGGCGGGCGGGCGTGTGCAAGTGCGGGCCGGCCCATGGGGCAGGAAATCACGCGTTGCGCTGGGGGGGTACAGATAATGCAGGGGGCTCCAAGTAGGGTGTGGCAAAGGGCTGCGTCATGAGAAGGACAAACAGGGTGTGTGTAACGGTAGGCGGGCTTGAGGGTGATTGTGTCATGGGAAAGGGTTAGGGTAAGGCTAGGGTTCTGGTTTTTAGGGTTTCTTTTCTATTTGTTATTGGGCTGTCATTGCACTTGTACTTAGATTAGGGTTGAGAGTGTGGGCATCAAGTCCATGCTCTAAACCCCAGCTTGGAGGTCCTAGATCATATATCATATATATCAGATCACGTCTTATGGTACGGAAAGGAAAAGAAAAGAAGAAAATTAATCTCTCTATCTCTCTCTCTCTATTTAAACTGGCACATCCTTATCCTTACAGATGCTAGGACCATTGATTCCGGAACTTAGGGACAACTTGGAGAGTATACCTCTCTTTTTTCCACAACTTCCAAAACACCAGTTAAGACCCACCTTTTGCAAAAATTAAATTTGAAAACCCTCCACATATTGATTAACAACTGTGATGATCATCCAATGCTAATCATTTTTTTTATTTTTTTGGCTGGCAGACTCTGCTTACCACATCCCGGAGCTCTCCTCTACCACATTGGTCCCCCTTCATTCTGCCCAAAATCCTAAAAAATTATCCCCTGACCACACCACTCTGCCCCACCCCATTCTCCACCCCCCGGACCCCCACATACAACCCACCCCCCTCCACCCTAAAAACTTCCAGCATCTGATGGCGGCCCACTTCAAACAGGCCCCCTCTGCCCTCTCAATAGATGAAACTTTTTTAGGGTATACAGTAGTAGGTAATTACTCTTGTAATCAATGGGACAATCATCTAAAAACTTGCAGGAGCTTGGGGTTTTATACCCAAGGAACTATCACACTTCAAGGTTAAGGGTTCTTTTCATCTTCACTTTGATGTATCCTTTTCCCCAGTACCATCTACCTCAGTCCATAAAGCATGAAAAAAATAAAGTAAAAAATCAATGGTGCCTTCCACTTACTACCTCTGGCTTGCATAACAAGCTTCCAATCTAGGCAGCTGACTCAGTATATATTTGAAAATCTTTCAGTTAACTCTAATATGGGTCAACCATCCATTCAAGCTTTGCTATTCTACCCTGGGTATCATCAAATTTCAGGCTTCAAGGTTAAGGGTTATTGTCTTCATTGCTTTGACATATCCTTTTCCTCAGTACCATCTACCTCAGTCCACACGCGTGACACAAATAAAGCTCAACATGAATTATGCCTTCTGCTTACCACCACTGGCTTGCATAGATACCTTCCAATCTTGGAAACTGACTCAGTATATAATATTAAATCTTGCAGTGAAATCTATACTGGCCAGCCATCCATTCAATCTTTGCTCTTCTACCCTGGGTATCATCACCCCTTGGAATTCAATTCTTGGTCACGCACTCACATTAGTTTGCACCCATACCTAGACAGCCACATTAAATGTATATATTGAAAATATACTAGCCCCTTACCCTGCATATACTACACCTTTTCATTCATATTGTCTTTTTATTTCATTACTTCCTGTCTCATCCATTATGCCCTTGTATGCTCAGATTCTATTGTCTTGCACCTAAGCTATGACCTTGGAAACCACTGCAATGCTATTTCATTTCCCATTCCATTCATGTCATTCATTGCCTCATTGCTTCTTAAATGTAGCTGGCCATGCATCAGGTTGTATCTAGTCACCTTTGGATTACCTCATAAAGGCTGCATTGCCTGCCCAAAGATTGTCTCCTCAGTTAGTTAATTTCATAAATTCTTGCATTTGCTGAATCCAGTCATCACATTGGGCTTGGATTTAGTTTCCTTCCATGGGAAAACCTCCCTCTCCTTGATTTTTGTTGATTCACCCAATCATAAGTTTGCACTTTGCAATTAGCCTCTCTACCTTGGATTATCCCTTGCGCTCACATTCATGTAAGATTTCCCTATAGTATGTGGGGTGGTTGTGTGACAGTAAATTAACTAACTGAACTCCCCTATCATAGTTTTCCAACCTATAATCAATTTTTCTTTTACAATGTCACGTAATTGCTCAGCCGGGAACACTTCCCTCACCACTAACAATGATGATATCCATAGGGTAGGGAGATCCAGCCCTTCATGGGCCCAAGAACCTTTAGACCCCGTTCCTTCTTCCAGATCTCCTTTGATTGAACCTCTTGACAATCCCCTTGCTCCTAAACTGGAAGCTTGGTGGATCTTCTCAAAGAAATCAAAGATTCCAAACATTCCTCCAATGGAACCTTGAATTGTGGTAGATCAAAGGCTTGCACTAGTGCTCCCAAGACCAAAGTTTTGACCTTTATCTTGACCTTGATCCAGGCTCTCCATCAAAATTCCCAATGATCTGGCGCCAGTGATTTTGGTTTCCATACTCCAGGCATGAAGAAGCCTGATCACTTGACAGGAGAGCACTCCCATAAGCTTAGATCCTACCTAAAGTATCCTTCTCAGACAATCCCAACAATTTTTCTTTTGATAGACATAAAGTTATGTATGTGTCCTCATTCTTGGGGGGTAGATACTTGCAGTGGTTCAAACCATACCTTAAACTATTATCCAATACCAGTCCCACTTGTATATTCAGCAACTGGGACAAGTTTAGGAAACACCTTTTCACCCTTTTTGGAAACCCCAATGAAGTCCAAAACACCAAATACAAACTTAATAATCTAGTTATGAAAGAGAAAAGTAGTGCTTCTGTTTATATCTCCCATTTCCAACCCTTACAGTCTTGCATCTAATGGAACAAGGCAGCAATTTTATTTAACTTTTCAAAGGGTTTACTGGCAGACCTAATTGAACATCTGCAGTTGGGGGACATGAGATAAACTCTCTTCAGAAGCTAATTTATTGGGTGATTGAGCTTGATAATGGCTATCACAAAAAGAACCACTCTTGGCAAAACAACCATGGATTGTCAAAATTGGCTCCAATGACAGACAACTCCTCAAAGCAAAATTCAAAGAATTTGAAACAATCAAAACCAAATACACCCTCAAACTCCAACCCAAAGGGGAAAACCGTTGCCAAAACTCCAAAATTCCTGGCTAAGGAAACCAGGATGCTCCATAAAAGGAAAGGCTAAGGAGGGAAATGGAATGGTTTTTTATGTATTGTGGAGGAAAACATGATTTAAATAGTTGTGCAAAGTGTCTAGTGCATGAAGCAGCTAAGCAGTCAAAAAATTAGCTTGTAGTTTTTCTAACACTCACAAGGAAAACTAAACATTATCTCAACTACAGCAAGTCAATCTTTGCACTTGTGAGTCACTTGGTGCTTAAAGGTCAATATTTGTCCTATTAAATTCCAACAATAATACTTATTGGGTCTTACTCAATGCCGGGTGCTAATGTTTCTTTTATGAGTCCATCTTTTGCCACTTCCAAAAATCTTATGCGTTCCAAGATAGATACGTTTCCCATCTATTTATTGGATAGTGCAACCAAGCCCTTCTCATTGGGTTTCCCAAAAGGAAAAATGGGACCTTTTCATTTTAAAGTTCCCCCAGCTTCAAATGTGATTTATTTTTCTTGGATATCCTCAGAACGGACAACACCATTCTAGGCCATTACTTTCTAGTTTACTGGAATATGGATGTGAATTGGAAAGAAGGAGTAATTAAACCTTCACACCTTGCAACCCCAGGGGGCTAACCCTCTTTTCAAACAGGAATTAAACAGCCTACCCAACACTGTCATTGAGTTGGAATACAATTTTCTGACAGGAGATTTGCAATATCCTGACTTCCATTCCCAAGTTACATCTTCAGATTTAGGAGTTTTTGCTTATTTATATGACTGACCTCTTCCTTGTTTCTTTGAAGAGAAAAAGGTGCCTGCAAGATGGTTTAGTTTGAGCTCCTTAATCCTCTTGCCTTGTGCAAGCACTTCAAATCTGGTTCTCCAAGATGACAAGATTGATGATTTAAAAATAATTTGAGAGTCTTTAAATTTGGTTTACCATGAATTTTCTGACCTCTTCTCAGCTTTAAATCATATCAACTTCTGCCTTCCTGTTATTATGATAACAGGATCAAAAATCAATGGCCCACCTCTGGCACCCCAGACCAGTCAACTCTCTCTTGAAGCAAGAATCAACCACCCTTCAAGAATACATTTCAGAAACTGTATCAGAAGGGTTTCTTTGACCAAGCAATTTTAATAACAGCTTGCCCGTCCTACTTGTTCCAAAAAAAGATGGCGGCCATTTCATTTGTGTTGACTACAGGAAACTGAACCATGGAACACAGAAGAATAACTACCCAGTACCACCTATGTTGCACCTCCTCATTCTCTTCCACAGAGCTGGTTATTTCTAAAAGTTAGAGCTTCAAGGCACCTATAACCTAATTTGAATTGCAAAAGCTCATGAGTTTTTGAGCATGATTAGAACCTGGTTTGGCAGTTATAAGTATACTGTCATGCCCTTCACCCTCTGCAATGCTCCTCCCACTTTTCAACATTTTGTCAATGATGTTTTTTTCTGACCTTGTCAAGAAATACCTCATGGTTTATCTTGATGATATCTTGTCTACTTGACAACTCTTCACAATCACATGTCACATATGCAAAAGGTGCTGCAGCAAGTTTGAAAGAATAAAATGTTTTCAAAAGCCTCTAAGTGCAAGTTTCATACCCACTCTCTTCAGTTTTTAGGTGTCATAGTCTTACAGAAAGGAGTATCAATGGATCCAGCCAACAGCCAGAAAATATTGGACTGGCCCCAACCTTCTTCAGTCAAATCCCTTCAAGTTTTCCTTGGTTTTGGTAATTTTTACAGGAGGTTTATTGAGCATTACGCCAAGAAAACCATGAATCTTACTAACCTTCTTCAAAAATACACTCATTTTGTTTTTAACAAACAATCTGCTTTGGAGTTTGAAGCTCTCAAGAAAGCCTTCACCACTGCTCCAATACTTGCTCACTTTAACAAGCTAGCTTGCACTATTGTGGAAAAAGATGAAAGCAACTATGCCATTGCGGGGAGTAATCTTGCAGTTTTATTCTTCCTCTCTTTCATCCCATAGCCTTTGAGTCTCCCAAATTACTTTCTGCAGAGCTTAATTACAAGATTCATGACAAGTAACTTCTTGAAATCATTTATTGCTTGAAGA